>VXBW01007298.1:187802-288154 GCA_013400375.1 Thinocorus orbignyianus | reverse complement strand
GGGGGAGAATCACCTCCCGTGACCTGCTCTCACACTTCTTTTGATGCAGCCCAGGATACGGTTGGCTTTCTGGGCTGCATCAATATGAGATTTTCTTCCAGCAATTCCTGCCCACCACTGCTTCAAACAGGGCAGACTGAACTCTCCAAGAAAAAATCAGAAAAAATCAAGGACAAATACAATCATTAAGATCCAGCAATCAGATAGAGAAGCTGAACTCCAGAATTAAAACATGCAAATACCTGTGCAGCCAAGATAAATAAAGAAAAAGGAAACCCCAGCCTAAAGAAAATTGGGGGATGACCTATATTTAAAGTTATGGCCTAGAACTCAGCATTTTAAGAGATGGTATCTTTTCTTCCAAGGCATTAATGCATTCTGGAAAATAATGCTACCATGTCCACACATCAAGCTTAGTATTCTACTAAGAGCTTATAATCCTTCATTGCTTTAGTTTCCCAGTTTACCAGAAGTGAAGCTTATGGAGACCTGATAGCAGCCTTCCAGGATCTGAAGGGAGCCTACAGGAGAGCTGGGGAGGGACTATTTGTCAGGAAGTCTAGTGACAGGACAAGGGGTAATGGTTTTAAATTGGAAGAGGGGAGATTTAGATGAGATATTAGGGAGAAATTCTTTACTGCGAGGGTGGTGAGGCACTGGAAGAGGTTGCCCAGGGAAGTTGTTGATGCCCCATCCCTGGAAGTGTTTAAGGCCAGGCTGGATGGGGCTTGGAGCAACCTGCTCTAGGGAGAGGTGTCCCTGCCCAGGGCAGGGGGGGTGGGACTTGATGATCTTGAAGGTCCCTTCCAACTCTAACCATTCTATGATTCTATAAAACTGATTGGCCATCCTCGTAGTAACTTTGGAATCCGTAAATCAATTCTGAATAAGTTTAAACAGAAGAAAAATGTTTTTAAAGACAACTAAGTTGCTATGAGTTTCACGAAACGTGAAGGCCGGATAGACATTTCCAAAATACTGGTGTCACTGAAGGAGGCGACTAGAACCTGGAAATTACATATGCAAAATACAGTCTAAACAAATGAAGAAAATTCAGAATGCCACTGTTGAAGTGTTTAGGATTATGAGAAAGTTTAAACACTGTCAAAACCAGCTCTCATGCATACGAAATACAATACCAGCATTTCATCTTACAAGTATTTGCAATTTGTTACCTACGTGCTATTCACCCAGGCATAAGAAATATAGAAACCAACTGTTTGCTTTCCAGTCAGATTGTAAGCAGAGGGTGTCCAGAATTTCTAATGACAATCAATTATGAAATTCAACTTAACTGCTGAGTTACACACAATTTTACGGCCCTTGCCTTAAGTGGATTTTTAAACAAAAAAAAAACAAAACACCTCATGAGTTGCATGCTAAATTTATTTATGGCTCTAAACCTCTTGGAACAGGTATGACATGATGTTTACTAGCCTGAAGAAAGCCTAATAAAACATTTTGGCAATTTAAAGATAAACACTAGAAAATTATTCCACTGTGTAACTTAATTTTTTTTATTTATTTCCCCAGTGGTTCATGGGTTGTTGTAAAAAATTTTGTGTGCCAAGTTACCTACTATATTAGCTACGCTGGTGTCTAGCTCTTTAAATAGATGGCATTTCTACAGGGACAGAGGAAGAACTGCTGGACTGTTTCTATGACGAGAAGGGTAGTGGGAGAAGTGAAATGTGAGCAGCAGGTTTGGAAGCCTGAGGTATTTTTTCACTTCTGTTTTGTCTTTTTTCCATATACGCAGGAAACTCCCTCGGGGGGGGGAGGGAGAAAGCCCAACTTCCCTACAGCTAAATACAAGAACGTGTAAAGCAGAAAAGCCATTCAGTGTTTCCATACTCTATCCAAAAATAGATAAATAAATAATCTGATGTATCAGATGCAAACTTCAGCACTGAAATAGTGAAGTTTCATTTTCCCACCTCCAAAATTTTTTCAGACAACAAAGTCTTTGGAGGTGTAAAAAAGTCAAGAGGCAAAAGATTAAATGCCTCTACAGAGACATACACTTATCATCATCTACCCCTGTATTCAGAGAGCTCATTCTCTTCCCTGACCCCAGACTATTGCCCATCCATTCTCCTCCACTCCTTTTTGCCACTGCAAAGCAAGCAAGGCAGTGATGGGGAAGAAGAGTTGTCACAGGCTGCCCAGAGGTGCAGGGCTTTCTGCTCCCACTTGCAGTGGATGTCTGGGTTATTCTTACTGAGACCTAGGCTCCAGAGATTCAGTTGTCCAGCTCCAACAGCAGGATTAATGGAGAGCATCCCAGCCTGTATCATGAACAGTGTGGTTAAAAGGACTAAAGAAGTGATCATCCCCCTGTATTGGGCACTGGTGAAGCCCCACCTCAAGTGCTGTGTCTAGTTTTGGGTCCCTTACCACAAAAAAAGACATTGAGGGGCTGGAGCGGGTCCAGAGGAGGGCAACAGAGCTTGGAGAGAGGGTTGGAGAATAAGTCTTGAGAGGAGCAGTTGAGGGAGCTGGAGATGTTCAGCCTGGAGAAGAGGATGCTGAGAGGAGACCTTCTTGCTCTCTACAAATACCTGAAAGGAGGTGGGGGTCCTTCTCTTCTCTCAAGTCAAAGGCAATAAGACAAGAGGAAACGGCCTCGAGTTGTGCCAGAAGAGGTTCAGATTGGATATTAGGAAAAATGCTTACCCTGAAAGGGTTATTAAGCCTTGGAATGGGCTGCCCAGGGAAGTGGTTGAGTCACATTCCCTGGAGATATTTAAAAGATGGGTAGACATAGTGCTTTGAGATATGATTTAGTGATGGGTTTTGTCAGTGTTAGGTTGATGGTTGGACTAGATGATCTGAAATGTCCCTTCCAACCTGGGCTATTCTATAACTCTAAGAGTAAGAACCAGACAAGTCTAAGTGGTATTTCCCCTGAACATTCTCCTGTCTATGACTATTTTCAGTTCAGGGGATTTCTGAGCCCAATGTTGATGCCAGGAATAAACACAGCTTTTATTAATAACTGGATCTCACATGGTCCAAGCCTACTGTAGACACTATGTGCTTTAAAGACCAGTGAGTAGAGAAGAGCCCAAGGGAGCATTCTGCTATCGAACAAGGCTACACTAGACACGCAAAGGACTCCAAAGGCAACTTGGCATCATCAGTATGATCAACCTCGAAGGGCAACCCCGCCCCAGAACCAAAATTCAGTTTTAACACCCAAGCAGAGCCAGTTTAATGTTGGAGTGACATCTGAAAAGCCTGCAAATCACCTAGCTCAGAAGCCATGGATGCTCACCACTGCAACAGAACCCCACCGCTCTTGGAAGGTATGTAGAGACCTAACTGTCAGGGGCAGTGAGATAATACAAATGCTTATTAATAAAATTAACTCCCAACAGAATGGGAAAGCACAATCAGTCTCCACCAGTCATGTATTTAGTCTTCACAAAACTAATTTAAATAAATAAAACAGAGCTCTCTTTAAAAACAAACAAAAAATGCCAGAAGCTGTGGATCCAGATGAGTTTTTTGAGGGGGTTTGTAGGGTTTTTTTGGGGGTTGTTTGGCTTAGTTTATTTAAATTTGTTTTGTTTATCCCAAGGAAGAGATTTTCTGGTTTTCCCCAGAGACTGGCAACTATAAAGCAGAATGTCCTTTAGGAAATATATCTTAATTAACTCCAAACAATGTCATAACGGGCACCCAACACCTGCTCAACTACAGTATTTTCAATAGTTCCAAGATCTGGTGAACCCTGCCTGCACTCCTTGGGAGAAACCTAAAGTATACTCTCCATCAGGGCACCACACTTCACAGTACACAAGGAATACAGAGAGGCTCCAGGATCCAGGTTTTCTAACAAAACCCACCACAGTCCATCTTTTCAGGTATACTGGAGCCCCTGTTAAGAGGGCTCCCTGAACCTAGTTGCCCCCCAACAGGTAAAGTTTGTGAGCAGCAGAAGTTCTAGGTGAATACAGCTACTTACAGAACGATAGTCTGCCAAGACCTAAACTCAAAGTCCTCAAGAAGATGTTTCTGACAGCTCCAGTCTATTGTGGAAACTGTAGAAAACTGACAGAATAAGGAATCAAGAGGACTGAGAGAGAAAAGCAAGTGGACAATGTAATAAACGGCCTCGGGCAGAAGAAAACGTAGTGGATTCCATTACAGATTACTTGGCAAAAGAGAAGCTGATAAATGACTCAACTCTGAGGAGAACAGCATGAAGTTACTTTTGGCTTCTGAGCCAGAAATTAAGAAAGCAGCTGAAAAAAAAAAAAAAGGAAGAGGCCACAGACAGAAGGAGCAACGAAGATCTGGGACAAAGCTTAAGTGTTTGCTTCCTGTTTCTCCGACTACGGCCCAGTGTTGCAAGACTGAATGTTGGAAGGTTCCTTTTACCAAAGGAGAAAGGTTGTCCACATGGAGCCTCGCTGGCTGGAACTAGTATTCAATTCTGATATCCAAAGGACATGTCGATGTAAATTTTTAAATTTTGTTGCAAAATGAAGAGGAGGAAGGAATGCCAAAGGGCTACATGAACTGCTTAATCACCAAGAGTAAACTGAGGCTCAATGTTGGAAGAAAAAGCGCACGCACCAAGGGTTACACATCTAGAAGTTCATCAAGAGTGTATCACAAAAATCTACAAACTACTAAAGATTCATTCTCTGATGAGAACAACACATGCAGGAAAGAACCATTTCAATCAATCTGGTAGTTCTTAATCTATATTAAACCACCCCGGCATAAATACCTTCTTTCAGGTTCTGAAAATACATTAAAGGAAAACAAACTTAATGTTTTTACTCAACCACTGAACCAGGCAAAAAGAAAAGCTGCAATTTTAAGCAGAAAGTTACACACGCTCTTTTAATACACCTTATATTAGGAGAAACTTCCTGTATAGTAAATATTAATTCAAATTGTATTACAAAGTTGGATAACAAACAGCCTGAAGTTTATCTGTACATACATATCCCTTTGAGGGCAATGCTTATTTACAGAATTTAGCTTCCAAAACCTGGTCTCAGCTTTCCTTTGTTTGCTTTCATCACTTCAAAAACAATCCTTTCTCCCAGTCCTGTTGCTTTAGAAATGACCCATGCTAGTAAGAACAAAGTGTCCTTTTTCTTCACAGCTTTCAATATACTCCCTATAAAGCCACCAGCAACAGATTGCAGTCCCTGAATTCATTCAAAGTTCTGTTTTCTCCATCCCTCTTGGGGTAGCACAAGGATAACAAAATAGTAATAGGTTCCCAAACACTTTTAAGATGAAGAGGACTGGAACATGGCAAGAGAAGGGGAGTGAAAAGAAATAGTGAAACTCCTGCAAAATAAAGTGATCCTCCTCTGTGTCTTCTTCCTATCTGCCCCCCTCTCTCCCAAAATACATTTCCTACCTTCATAATATTAACACTTTGGACCTTTCTTTGGCTTTCCCCAAATAACTCAGCATTCTTCATCTCATTATCAATGTTTTGTCTTGTTACACTAGATATCTGGGGTTCTTGAATTCTTTGGATTCTATTTTCTCTCCAATCCTCACCAGTTCTTGAGCTGGGAGACAAGCAGCACACCAGGACTCATCAGACATCCCCTCTCACCATCAAAGACACTGATATGACCAAGGCCCAATTTCTAAAAAGCAAGGAATAGGGTTTGGATTTGACTGAAAACATACAGTTGTTAGACTATTACAGTGCTTGAGTAGTAACAGTGACTTCCCCAGTGGTGATGCCCTAAGCACACCACAAGCATCACAGGGGTGGTAACAACAAAATTTGGGGGAGAAAGGAACATGGCAATTCCAGACTGAAGAGTAATGCTGTTGGGAAGTGGTCTGGAAGTACTGCTCTGGACAAAAGTAAGCAAACACAGAGTGCCCAGGAACAAAGAGAAAAGGGCTTATACAGAAACTTCATGGAGGAACAAAAAAAAGGGGGGAGAGAAAGTATTCTGGTGTATACTCCTTCAAAGAAACCCCCAAAATACCCATATACAGAAGCAAAGCTAATTGAGGAGCGGCCACAAAATTCAGGAGAGAACAAGACTGAAAACAAGTAAGGAAAATTTAAAAACTCAACATTAACTCAATATTCTGTATATATAACAAGAGAAAGCAGAACTGACCGGATCTAAATTGGAATCAGAGGAAAGGAATGTCCAGCAGTGGTTATACACATTTTTCAACTAACGTCAAAACAAAAAAGGAGAAAAATATTAGCTAGGAAAGCAATGTGGACACTGGTAGAATAGTATCTTCAATCTTCAAAAAGAAAAGTAATACCATTACTGAAGGAAATTGCCTAAAATCAGGACGTTAAGTAGGAGAATACTGGATACAATGAAGAAATATCAGAAGTGCCACCAGTAAAATCTATGTTAAGAACAATATCCACAATTTGAATCCTATGCACCAGAAGCACACAGGAAAACTTCCAGTAAGTGCAGACGTCTCTTATCTCTACAGATGCAATACTCATCACTGCTTAATAACTTCTGGCAAACACAGGTCTGCTGCTTTTTGGGTTTCTTAAGAACTGTTCTAAGAGAAAAAGATAAAATTTCAAATCTGAACTGATGCAATACGACTTTCATGACTATGCAAACTGACGAGCCTAACCAGTCTGCTGCTAACTGAGTGCCATGCAGCAGTGAGGGGAAACAGTTAAGAGACAGTCCACATTTTCCAATTCCTTATTATTGAACAATATTTAAAAAAAAAAAGAAAAATATTATTGTCCAGAAAAGCCATATGGATGAAACACTGGAAAACCCCTGAATATGTCCAGAAAGTTCTTACATATTTTATCTCCATATGGAAATTCAGCCTAGATTCAGGGAGCACTCACACAAGGACTGGTTTCAAACTCTACCTGGACAGGTACCTTCAGCACATCTTCTGAGGTCACCTTTTATTTACTGCAGTCTCAAAAGCCACATGAGGATGCAGCAACTAATGGAAAAGAAGAACAATTATCCTTACAGCTGAAGGGATTCAATAAAAAAAGAGTTGTGCTAGACTTTGTAGCAGCCTTTAGCACTTGTAAATAATAATTAAGAGCCTGGCCCACTTTTCCTTTACTACCATTTCAACTATTTATCACTTCAACAAGCTAATTGTGAGTAAAACTTCCCAATAAGACCTTTTTAAAACATTGTTTCATACGGACTCTTTTGTTTTGCCTGTTAACTATTGTGAAATACAGGTATTTTGCCCCTTGCAAATAAAAATGCAGAAAGTTCTGACGTTTGCTTTAGCGTAGTTTTCTACGTTTGTTTTGATACAGTTCTTAGTATTTTGAGAGTGATGCTATCTAAACATAAGCACTGCAAACAGAAATCTTATTTACTGTATTATCTAAACTGACCACCAACTTGGCCAATGTCTGTATTAATTAAAACAGACGTTAGAGTAAGTTTTTCTGCCTTAACTTTCCTGTTTCTGACGACCTCTACGGCAAAAAAAAATACTTCAGACCCAGAGCACTCCTTATTTTCTATTTCTACCTAATATATTCCTCTATTACTCTTGCTGACAAATGAAGAGGGACATTCACCTCCAGAATCAGCAGCAAAGCAATCACTCTTGTAAATTTAGTGGCTTCAAGGAAGGCTTCTCAAACTTTTACACCATGATTAGGATTCAAAGTTGGTATCATCTGTGCTGACTGAAAGAGTTTGTCACAAAGCACCAAACGTGCTACAAGCCTCTTCCAAAGAGGAAGCCCGATCCCAAATACTTATTTTTATTAACTTCCCTGTACAGCTTATTAATGAGAGATTCGTAACGCACATATAAACAAAACATATCAAAACCACAAGCAATGCAATACTTAAAAAAAAAAAAAAAAGAAAAAAACCCAAACCAAAAACAAAACCCCAGGACTCAGTGCTGGCAAAGAAGTGCTGAACAGCAGAATAAAAAAAAAAAAATTGGCCAGAAAAATACTTGGACAGAAAAGACACGTCCAAAATAGTTTAGCTATATCCTCCTCACTTCTGGAAGATATTACATTATTAAAGATTTTACTAGTCATCACTGTATATCTGCTACAAAACTAAGAGAGCATGAAAAGAAACACACATGCAGAATAACACCAGTCTTTCAATCAAGCTTTTCCTCTTCTGAATTCTCACACTCAGCACTGAAGCCAGAACCGGACGGCTGATTTGGAAAGTGGTAAAACATTTTGAATTTTAAAAATAAATACCTACACTGAATTGTCTTTTCAGCACTATAAAGACATGGCTACAGCACACTGCTTCATTTTCCTTCATGCCACATTTACCCACCGCTCTTACCCTCTCCATCGCTTTTATGTCTCAATTATGGTAAGAGCAGCATCGCTCCAGTGTTTGTTCTAACATCCCTCGCTATTACCAAAGCACACTAATTAGGAATCCAGCCACTCTTAATCTTCCTTACCATACCTTTCTGTCACAGAACCTAAGAAAGTCTGCTATCTCTTGCCCATCTTTCACTTTTCACACAGTCCCAGCAGGGAGAGAAGACGTGATGCCACCTGCCAGAAGCCAGCAAACCCTGCACAGCCCAGAACCACAAAGAGCAACGAGAACCCAACGGGGAGACAGCGATTCTCCTTCCACCTCTCCACGGCCTCTGCTTTTGACCTTGGCAAGTCACTGGGGTATTTCTGTGCTTGTTTTTTCATGTTCAGGACATGAAGGGCTTTTACGCAGATGGCTGGAAGAACAACAACAACAAAATAACTGAGTAAGTTTAATTATTATTTATTCTGTTATGCCAGGCCTTAGAACTCTTCCGCAAGGGCATCAATTCAGTGAGCACAAGCACCTCTGATGCTTTAAACCTTCATTTTGAAGATCCTTTTACGTAACTGGTGAAATCAGCAACCCATTATCAGAGACCCCCACACACATCCCGTATCAAAAACTGATAAAAACTCAGTTTCACAAATCCTTCTGCTGAGCAAACAAGTTGAACTTTCTTTTCTACACTGGCAGCTCCTAAATCCACAGCTTGCAAAAGGAACGCTGCTTGCGAGATCCTCTGCCACTGCTCCCAGACAAAATTAACATTACAGAGTTAAAAGAAGAGCTGCCAGGAAAAGCAGGATATTGTGCAGAGAGTATTTTTCACTCTCTGCCATTTAGAATGGTCCGTCAAAAATTAGGGACCAATATTTTAAATAATTCAATTCCATCTCTCAGGCTTAGAAAATTCTGAATTTCATGGCTGCCTGCTCAAATTTCATTCTGATACCAAGCTTCCTGGTCATCTCCCCAAGTACCACACACTGGAAATATGCCACAAGTACAGCTTTGAAAAAGAACACCAAAGTGCATTCTGCATTTGTCCTTACTCATAAATGTTCATTCTGCTACTCAAATAACTGTAAGAAAAAAAATAAATAGATTAACAATTGAAAGACTGACTGGAACCCACTGCAATACATACCTTTGAATCTCACCTACCAGAAGCAAAAAAATTAAATGAAGTAGTAAGTGTAATCTCACAAAAATGACCACTTCCCAGAACAGTTTGTTGCCGATTACAAGTGTTCTGGATTCTGAATATACTGATGAAATGACACTTCATACAAGTTAGCCAAGCAATTACAATGTGCTGAAGATAGTTCTTGCTCCTGAACAAGAAACAAATGAGGAAAAGCTAAACCTTAACACAACTACTGTAATGTCTTAATTTTTTTCCAAGTGAAGCAATGAAAACAATTTATGTAAATAATTACAAAGACACATTCAACAAGAGTGTTTTCAAGACTCATCGACATAAAAAGACACGTTCGAAAAAGGAGCCTCATGAAATTGCTGACTGAAATACTCAGATTGCTTTAGAGAGAACAAATCATGCCTCAGCTGCTTGTCATTCATTAAATAATCTGATTAATCAAAATAGTAAAACATTATAATGATTATATGTAATGGTAAAATTTTATAGATTAGTCAAATTTTTCAAAAATCACACACACATTAAAAAAAACACAAAAGCTGTGTTTATCCTTGTAAGGTCTTGTAACATCTTGTAACCAGCCTCCGTTGATTTTAAGGCTGTTAAACATAACCTCAATCAAGAAATGTCTCATACCAGGCACGCTGAAACCCCCACCTTCTGTCCTTTCTTGGTTAAAAATAAAGTTTACTGCTGCAAATATGTAGTTTATGCATTTACAAACAAAAGAACATGAAGATACTTGGCCATGTATCACTACCTGGTTAACAAAGAGTATTTTTTAGTAAATAGTGGAATTATTTTAAACAGTACACAGCAGCTCTGAAAAGTGGCCTATAATGTCACAGAGAAATGGGCGCTGAAAAGTTTCTGTAGGTTGTAAAGCCTTTATTTTTTTAAAAGCTTTCTTTTTTATAAAGAAAAAGAAAATGTTGCAACCACAAAATACACACACGCACGCGAATTATGAGTAAAGAGCACCACAACACAAGCAGAACCCCAGGAAATGAGATAATGTCAAACTCTAAGTTTAGCGCTTACTTTTCCAAGACTCGGTAAGAATATAATGATATGGAAATTACTACTTTCTATTAATAATTTTCTCCTCAGAGAAATTTATTGGCTGTTTCCTTTCCTGAGTTTTGACACTGGCAAGAGATAATCAGAATTCCATATTACTTCCATTACTTCCTTGCCTCATATAACCTTAATAATTAATGATTGTAATTACGTTGAAGACAAGTGTGAAAAGTGTACAATATTAGAACATTATAAGCATTTCCACATAAAAATAATGAAAAAAGGAATCACTGAGATCGAGAATATAATTTTACACCTATAATTACAAACTGGCCTGAAAATACTATAGAAGGCATATCCAGTTTTGTCAACAGAATTAAGTTTTCAGCTGACAACCAGCTAGTGGCGTTTATCTTTTTCCTTTATTGACCTACATACACAGGAAAAAATAACCAGCTCTTCAAAAGCAAGCAAACATTACAATTGCTCGATTTTTTAAAATACTGCAATAAGATACTTTTTTTTAAAAAAAATCCACTTAATAGTATCCTCTCCCTGTGCAACGCTATTGGGAGGCAGTGATTCAGCACGCTACAGTGTCATATAGGTCATTTAATAATGTGCTTGCAATTAACATCCAAAGAATCGAGGGTGGCAAGTATTACAAACACAAAAAAAGATGTCCTGAATCTTTAAAATTCTGCAGACATGGTTTCCTCTCCTAATGCGAAACTAATATTTTGCATAAACTACATTCTTCATTCCCAAGAGAGATTCAAATGTACTGCATAAGACAGAACAGTTGTTTCTATTAAACACGAATTTTACAAATCTAAAGTTACCATTTCTCTCTTCCACTTTATGGGAAGCCAAACAGCATAGAATAGGTATATATAGCATCTTAACTGTACTCTTCACCAAAAAGGTTGCTAACTGTAACCCTTTTTTCAAAATCTTTGCCCTTGAAGGCACCACAGGTCTTTTAGGAAGGCTTTATAAGTAGCTATGGGCTACTTCAGCTTCTTTGCACGTTATTTTTAAATATAGAAACTGCTTAAGTTCAAAATAATGAAAAACAGTCCTAAACTTCATTATTGCTGCAAAACAGAAATGAGTTAAGTCACAAGAAAGAAACTCTCTCATTCACAAACCCACAATCATTTATGCAATTCATAGTATGGAATAGCATACTTGAAAGAGACTTATCTCTGCAAAGAGATATCAGCAAAGGATACTGCCTTTTAACTGGCAGTAAAAAACACAAGCATATTATGCCCAATAAAACAGTCTACAGATTATTTCTGGAGAAATCAAGCAATAAAAAGATTATTTTCAAAGTTTCTTTGTGTTCTGTATCAGCCAGAATAAGCCAGAAACAACAGAGAGCTACTTAATACAACAAATAAACAACGAAGGCAAATAAAATCCCAATCAAGAGCTTAACTTCATCTGTTGAAACTATAAAATGTTAGAAGAATGTGTGCAAGCATCTCAGAAGACTCCTTCAAGAACAGTGCTCACAAAGATTTCCCAATATCCAAACTGAAGACATTCACATCCTCCTTGATAATGATTTAAATGTTAGTCACACAAAACCATCTACTCATTTGATTGTAAACGAGTTTTTCCCAACCTTTAACACTCATCGTGTGCATACAGACAATACAATAGCTGCAGTTATGCTGTTACTCAAATCTTAATAAGCACTACGTTTAAACCTCCAGTGACAGTAAAAACTGTAGCCTGAAGATCCCATCCTTGAATTCTAGAGTCCATGTAATCCTGTTTCCACTCCTTGAGCTTCACTGAAGCCATTCTCACTGACATCTTTTGCAGCCTAACCCTATGACAAAGTCCAGAATCAATATGTAATTCCCATCTTCCTAGACCTGTCAATCGCCCAAGACCACCAGCAAGGATTCTTTTCTGGAAATATTCTCCCTGGTTTCACAGAATCATAGAATGGTCAGGGTTGGAAGGGACCTTCAAGATCATCAGGTTCCAACCCCCCTGCCATGGGCNCTTCTCCAGGCTGAACAGTCCCAGCTCTCTCAGCCTGTTTCTTTGGCGTTGTCGCTCCCATGGTTCATCCTTTATCGTTCTAATTGTTCTTTTAGTGCATCCTCCTGAAGGAGCCTCCTCATTCACCTGTACGGTTTTAGGAATCATTTCATAGGTTTCTGTCCTGCATCCCTTTCCATTCTCCTTCACTTTACACAGGTCCAGGACTCAAATCCCACTATTAACATCCTGCCATTAATCAGAAACATACTTTCTACTTCCTATCTCCTGTGTTTGTCCAAGCTAACACCTCAGCTTGCGGCTCTCTTTCTCTGTACAGATGCCTCACTATCAGCTCAGTCTCAGCCGAGACAAAACACAGGTCCTGATCTTTCTATCACTGCTTCAGTCTCCTTTCCACCACTGCAATTCACCAGGACTCTTCAAGCATCAGCCCTCAAACCATGGTTCTCTACAGGTCCTAGAAATAACCTGGTTTTCAGACCCTGGCAATGCCCACATCATCAAGACAGGCCTTTAGTAGCTTGAATTTTATCCTGCGACCACAGCAGCTCACATCTGAACCAGTGAAGCATCCTTCTCCATCTTCAAAAATCCAGAGTTGACCCTGTTGTGTTTACTCTGTGCATTCCTCTCTAGGTCGCTTTTTTAGCTTAAGGTCAGATCACACAAGTCTTCCCCCTCCTCTGCCCCTCATCTCTTGAGCAGCATCCACTTCTCTCTCTACTTCAAGACCCTTAGTGGTCAATGTCCCCATCCTAAAATTACTAATCAGGATGTAGATGAAGTTTTGATAAACTGTTACTTTTTCATCTCTCAGCTTCTCTCCTGTTGCCCTTATGACTGGAAGAGCTTTACAAAGCAGCACCTTCTTTCAAAAACCTCCTACAAGCTTTTCCATAGCTCATATTAAAATCAATCAAACAAAATGACCTAGACCACCACTCTAAAACTCACTGCACCAACACCAAACACTCTTCTTTATCATCACAGATCTGATGTGTCTTCTCTTACTCTTGAATCGTTCAGTATTCTGGGTCAGGAAACACCTCCTAACCACAGAACTTCAGGATGACTAATTCAGACAAGTCACTTAGATAGTCTGATACTTAGAAAAAGTGTTACTAAAACAGTTTTCTACTTTAGAGTGGCTATGGAAAACACCATGTCAGTGATAAGCCCACTCAGTTATTTTTGTCTTTTTCAAAGTTTCTCAACCTGCTTGAAAAATAATCCCAACACTATCTTGTACACTGCTATTACAGAGGTTTTTACTGTTAATCAAGAACTCAAACCTGTACCTACCATTTGTCATTTTTATCCACCCTTTCTAAATTTTATTCACTTGTTTCCTGGTATAGGAATTTTTGCAAGGGTTTTGGGGGTTTTGGTTGGGTTTGTTGTTTTTTTTCCAACAGCTTCTTGCATTATTTTCTACTATTTTAAAGACAGGGTTGTCCCAGGCGAGCCCATTCCACATTTTATGTCATGTTAAAGTGACACAAAATTAAGTTCTTGGGATTAGAAGCTCTCTGTCATTTGGTTGCATCAGGCCTAGCACAGCAAATTTCAAACTAGTTGAGGCCTACAGGTACTTCTGCAGTATCAGCAATTATTTATAACAAAGTGTTTTACGCTCCAAATACGCTTCTGTAACAAAATGTTTTCATTAATTTCATCATCTTAGAATGATGAGTTTCACTAAACCATTTCACAAGCCAAACAAAAATAACTCACAACCCCCCCAAATGCTATCCTATTATCCCAAATTCATTTCATTTCATTCATATCATTTCAAATAATAGTTCAAATAGTTGATAACTCATTTTCAGTGCCTTGGTTCATGTTCCCGTGCACTCCCTCTGTCTCTCACTGGATGTAGTTCCACCACTCTGCAACTGAGGTTTCCTCATGCTGTGCGTGTAAGCAGTTTTGGTGACAACTTTCCTTGCAATGCAAGCAGTGTTTTCCTTGTAACGCCACACACTGCAAGCAAGAAATTGGTTAATGCACCCCACCAGCCCCCCAAAAGTACTTCAGTAAATTCCTACTGTTCCCTTCCGACACAGAATAAACCTACGTACTGACATTTAGGCTTAGGCATACAGTTTTCACAGGGGAAAAAAAATAATAAATAAATAAATGTGGGGTTTTTTACACTCAGCTTACACTGCCTGCAGAAAAGCCATATGCTTTATCTCAAAGTTTGAGAACCCGTAAGAACTGCACGCTGCCCGTGCAAATACAGTGAGGTATTTGGCTACTACATTCTTCACTTAGAGCTTTTTAATTGCAAGTCAGATTTACAGAACAGTCCAGAAGGAAAACTGTCTTTACTGACTATTTTTTTGGGAAAAAACATAATTAAATCAATCAGCTACTGGAGTATCACCAATTCTTAATCCTGATACACACGACCAGCTCCGCATCAGAGCTGCACTCCCCAAACCAGGTCCCATAACGTAATCCAACTACAACATTAACCAAAGTTAAAAGACTTCATTTTAACAGTGCTAAAAGTTTTTAACAACAAGAAAACAAGAGTACCTTTCAGAGAACTGGACTTAGACGTTTTGAGTAAATTTAGCATTAAAAACCTAAACTATGGACAATTGTTCTCTTATTAAACGCTTTTTTCCCCAAATGTTCAAATTATTTGACCATTTATTTAAAAAAGAAAAAGCTGTTATTGTCAACGTTGTAACAGATCTCCAAGAAGGGTAAAAGTAACCTCACAAACACAAAAACACTCCTGACAAACCTGTAATAATAATAATAAACAAAAGGAAAGGGAGCCCAAACATTCAGATGAATAAACCAACAGAAAGGTGGAAAAACTTAATCACTAACTAAAGTGCAGACTAATACTTATAGCAAACTTTAAAAGCATTTGTTCCCTTCTTTCAACTCTAACCTCTAAAATAGTACACTCCAGGAACCATAACAAACAAGAGCAGCTTCCCTAAAGAACATCTAATTGGGAAAACGTGTACGAGCAGCAAGATGCCTTTATCAGGAGAGAAATCAAGCAAAGCCTTCGATTTGGTTTTCGACAAACAAGAGCGAGGAATTGGAAACACCACTGCAGCCAAACAAAACAACAAAATACCATAATGCTACCTTCTCCACGAGAACAAAAGCATCAGCCACCAACTCCACCCCACCCCCAAGCAGGCTGTTGCTCTCTAACCACAGAGCCAAGGCTGTAGACAATGTAATCCCACAGGGAAGACAGAAGGTCACAGACACGCTGTGAAATCATAAAATAAGGTCCGTGTTTTAGAAGAGACACAGTAAGACTTTCAATTTCAGTTGGGATTTCACTTAGAACAAAACAGGTGGAGGACAGAACCTGCCCGTTCTTCTCTCCACCGCCCCTTTCCTCAACACCTTAGGGGGAAGGTCACACGTGCTCTGTAGAGTCCAAAATTAAGGACATTTAAACACTTAAAGCAAGCAGCAAGAACTCCAGAGGCAGTGAGGATGGCAACACGCAATGTTACCACCGCAGGTGAGATTGCACAGTGTGTGTGCCAGCAGCGGAGCTGTTATTATTCACCAGCTGTAGGTGGCTACGAGGGTGTCACTTCGCAGAGTGACACAGGCTGCAGCTGGCCAGCCGTGATTAAGTATTACCCGGTGCTGCTGAAAGGGAGGGCAGCTATCATTCATTACGATCCAGCCTGGCTTAGTGGGGTGGGGAGGCTGCTACAACACAATGTCAGGAGCAAGGCAGCCCCGGGAAACTCAACAAAGCCGGGGAACGGTGTGCGCACGGAGGAGGGAAAGGCAACCTCAGTCTCCTAAAAAGAAAGCCAGGGTGCCCTGCATGCAGGGGTGTGCAGCCTGATGGCTCTGGGCTGCTCCACGGCAGCTTGGGACAAGTGACAGAGCCGGTGGGGGGGTCAACCCCGGGCCGGGACCTCTCACTCTGCCTGGGGGACCGGGGCAAAGCCAGGACCGGTCGCCCTCAACTTCTCCTCACCACGGCAGCAAAACCCTTTGTCCGGGAGCTGCCGGTTTGAAGCCTAAGGAGCCCGGAGGTCCCTGTCCTGCGGTAGGAGGAGAGACCCGGGCCCACGGAGACGGGGGAGCGGCCTGTGCCAGCCCCGGCTGCCCCTTCTGGGGGAGCCCCTCGGAGAGGGACCCGCGGCGGGGACACCCACCGACCCCACACGGCGTCCCGGCCGGTGAGGAGAGCAAAAGAAGCCCTCAGCTTTACCGGCAACCCCGGTGCAGGGAGGAAACCCCCTCCCAGAAGCCAGCGGCCCCTCAGCCGGGGCGCGGGGGGCCTCCTCCTCTGCGCCCACCCGGGGGGGACCCCAGACCCCGGGGGCTTTTCCCTCCCGGGGCCTGCCGCCGGGTGGCTCAGAGAACACCCGCCGTTTTCCTAGAAGCCCGGCGGAGGTGCGGAGGGGAGGTAAAGGGGCGGTGGGCAGCGGGGAAGCCGGAGAGAGCGGCGTCTCCGTTGGCGGCGCGGCGAACCCCCCGCACTTACCCTGTCACAACNCTCTTCCTCCTTCTCCTCACTTAACACACCACCTCCCCCTCCATGGAGAGAAGCTGTGGGGCCGCCCGCCTCGTGCTGCCTGTGGGCCCGGCATATGCGCGGCCCAGTGCGACCAGGCCTCACACTGAGCGACCAGGCGTCAACCAGCGGGACCAGGCCTCAACCGGTGGGATCAGACCTCACCTGGTTCCCAGCCGCCACAGGCCCCAGGCCCCGGCCTATCCTGCCCTGCCGCCGGCTTCAGCCTGTGTTGCGAGGCCCTGGTGTCCTGGTTTCCCCCTCCGTCCCCAGCTGGGCCCACCAGGCCTTGCGGCGGTGAGCACTGGGAGAAGGGCAAGACCTTTTCCCTCAGTATCCAACTAGTCTTCTCTTTGGGAGGCCGCACCAGAGCTTCTGTGGAAGGTTTTGGCTATAACTGATGTGCTTGCTTTGTCTAAATCGTTTAAACCATATAAAAATACCCCCACAGCCCAAGCTGATAACTTGAGCAGCTTGGGGTTCCCACCAGACCTCTAAAGAACTGACGAGGTAACCTGTCTCATTGCTTTGGGTAGGTCTGTAACACTCTACACACCAAACGCCTCTTCATTATTGAGTTAGAAAATTAATTCATAAAATTCCAAAACCAGCGGGGAATCGGAAAGAAATTATTTTCCTGATAACCAATAAAAACTAACAGTAGGAGGCTGGGATCTAGAGGCAGTAGAGCTATTAGAAAGGTCTATTAGATTTCTCAGATCACGTGTTTGAAATACTGGTTTTAAGTGAAAAGCCTGTTCTCATCATTTCCTCGTCTGCGCCCGAAATGCATACAGTGTGGTAGTTAAGCAAACAAAAACTTGTTGAGTCAAAAAGCTAAGGCTGCCACCAACGAAGAGAACCTGTGATGACCTCTCAGGCTGCTGAACAGAGGCAATTTCGGATTCATTTAACAACATTAACTGCTCTCAAGGTGAGGATGTGAGGGTGGTGAGGCACTGGAACAGGTTGCCCAGGGAAGCTGTTGATGCCCCATCCCTGGAAGTGTTTAAGGCCAGGCTGGATGGGGCTTGGAACAACCTGCTCTAGAGAGAGGTGTCCCTGCCCATGGCAGGGGGGTTGGAACTGGATGATCTTTAAGGTCCCTTCCAACTCTGACCATTCTGTGATTCTATGTGATCGTCCATTAGAAGGCCGTGTTTGAAAATTAATCCTTTTACATCTAAGATTCTGTCCTGTCCGTACAACTTCCTCCATATCCATAGTATAATGTGTCAATCTAACCCCAAGAGCAAACACAGCATTGATTTCAAGATCCACTGAGACTCCAAAACCCACATAATTTCTGTTTCTTCACCTCCGTACCTCTCCTGTCTCCCACATTAGGAAAAAAATGAACATTTTGGTATCCCATGAATGTGATTTTGGGCTTCTCTCCCACACGTGCCTATCCGCTGCTAATAGTAATTCAATTAATAATGCCTCAGATGAGTAAAATCACCTTTTAAGAGATTGCTTGGCGACAGAGTTTGCTGTAATTCCACTCACTGTACAAACAGCTATTGTTTGCTATCATTAAGGGACTTTCCCCATCGTGATTTCGCCCTCCTCGTTAGGTATGAAGGGACTTTGATTGGCTCCCTGGTAGGCGCAGTTCTCGGCAGAAGCACAATGCAGACTGGAAATCCTCTGTATTGTTTGCAAAGAGCAATTCGTAATCCCTTTGGAAATTTCTTCGTAAAAACATCTTCTCTCTCCTTTTTTTTTTTCCTTTATTTCTTTTTTTCCTCTCTCCCAAGGCTAAAGTATGATCTCAGCTCGTGCTCACTCCATGCCATTAGGAATGGTTTCTGGATATTTGCCATGGACTGTCTCTAGATGGTCATTTGCTGGGGCCCCTCTTTTAGTGTGTTTTGAATCAAACTGGAAAAATCTAAAAATACAGCACACAATAATCTGCCGTGTCTAGACTCTTTTAATATTTTACAAAGGAGGCATTTCAGTTAATAACCAGATTAATTGGATACCGGAACAGGTATATTATTTCGAAGAATTAATAATTACAGAAACTATTGTAATCCTTTCCATCCCTGACAGAGGGACATTATAAAACAAATAACCATTGACTTTTTTTTTTTTTCTTCTTTCCTTTCTGATTATAAACAATCTGCAGTTCAAAAGGCCAGGAATACTATTCAAATCAAAAACAATACCCTGAAATTATGTGAGTAGCCGGTGGAAGGAAAGATAATAAAACCACAGAGGGTTTTTTTAACATTGTTCATGCGTTGAATTTTCTTCTTGCTGCTAAAAGCTTGTGTTTCACGTAGTAGAGTGTGAGTGATTCCTGTTGACTTTATTGGAAACCGAAAGCATCTAGTGCCGTGGGGAACTAGGGCCCACTTTCTGGTCTATAACAAATGTAAATGCTTCCAGAGCCCAAGCAGAAAAACAAATTTAAATCCGAGGTTTGCACCATTTAAAATGTTGTGTTTGCTATTTCAGTAGGTTCTGAATGATGCCTTTGGCTTCAGAGGTGATTTGGAGGACAAATCATCTCTGAGCTTCAAAGGAGGCACCTTTGAAGCGCAGGATTTCAACAAGTTTTTCTTCCAAGAAGAGGCTCTGCTGGGCAACTAGAGAATAATTAGCCACCTCCAACAATGGAAGGCTGCTAAAAGAGGAAATCCAGTTTTCTCTCACTTCTAAACCGGGGGGCCGGGACCACCTCTTACTTCTTTGGACTCACCAAGACATGCAGGTTTGGAGAGAGCCAGGTCTGCACGTGGTCTGTGCTGGGTGGATGCCAGCAGCTTCCTTTGGGAATTCATAGAGTTCTCCTTGTCCTCTCAGAGTCTTACTTTGCGTGCAAAGAGGAGAAAAGACTGGGGGAACCCACAGAGTCATTAAGGACCAGGCCTTCTACGTGGATGGGAGGTCTTTGCCTGGCCCTGGAGCAGAAGGACCAGATGAGAACAGGGAGTGCTGGGTACGAGATGGGATAAGTGGGCTCATGATTTCAACAAGCTCGTTTGACCAGTCTGGACCAAACTCTCTCCAGCTCAACCATGTCTCTGGGCTTCCCCTAACCTCATTCCTTTGGGCACAGTGCTAGCTAAGATGCTGTCTGACTTCTTGTTTGGTAACTGCCTCCTCCCTCACTGGGTTGGAGAAAGGTGAGAAGACAACAGACCAGCACTTGGTTGTGTAGGAGCACACTGTGTCTCTCAGCTGCTTAGCACAAGCATGTAGGGAAAAGACATGCAAGAGGACAAGAGTCCCCAGTCTTTTTATAAAAGATAACTCATAAAATCCCTAGCTATTTATAAAATCTCTTGACATTAAAAAGCACGGCAGGTAGTAGAACCACACAGTTATCTGAATCTTCCATCGTGAGCAGCAGATTGATCTCGAGATGTTACAGTTCGTCTCCGGTGGCGTAAATCACACACTCTAGGAGTAGGTGCTGTGATACAACCCTGCTGGAATTTTATAAGCACAGGATGTACACTGTGGTTTAACCGCGTGTCTAGGAAAGAAAATAAACAGGCAGCTGCCCACAGAACGTATCTTACATCTGAACTTCGGTGTGTGTGCCAGCAAAAGTTATCTCTTCAGCTGCTGGCTGGACAGCTTGGTGTCAGAAGTGCCTCTGCTGTTAGGAATGGAAGCTTCCATCCTCCCCTCCCACTCAGCTCAGAGGATTTGCAGCGTCATCTTGAGGGAGATGGGCAGTCTAGTGAGCAGTCTGCAGCAGGAGCCTTGGGAAATAATCTTTGCTTGTGTGTCATAACCTCAGAGAGAACGGCAGCACAAGGAAAATCTGAATCTGCATCTNGCCTTCTTCAGGCTGAACAACCCCAACTCTCTCAGCCTGACCTCACAGGAGAGGTGCTCCAGCCCTCTTAGCATCTTCATGGCTTCCTCTGGACCCAGACCAACAGGTCCATGTCCTTCCTGTGTTGAGGACTCCGGAGCTAGAGTTAAGGCATGAGTGTTCCTTAGTGTGGCTCTTCCCAAGAGCTGGGCTTGGACCCCACCCTGATGTTGCCTTGCAAACAGGTACAGCCCCTTCTCAGAGCGTCTTTATAATGTAAGGGTAAGATGCAAGAGTTGAGTATAGCAAACAGTAGGAAGGAAGAGGGGGAGGGAAGATGAGGTTAACAGTAATAACATCATGTGGTTATGGAGGTTAACAGTGTGAACAGCCTGATGACTGACTTCTGTAACCTCTTATTTTTAAATACTTGTCTAGAGCACATTGTTAAGACACTTTGCATTAAAGTGAAGAGTTAAGAGCCCGTCTCTCAACCTCTCCTCCACTCGTGCACATGGTGCCCATCCAGATGGATTTTTACACATTTTATCCTGCTGTCCTCCGTGTCAGGAATGACTTCTTTCATTCTTGACACGGAGAACAGCAGGATAAAATGTGTAAAAATCTCCACGCTTCCAAAAGATGCTACAGGAGACACAGCTCCTTTTCAGTCCACCTGTTCCCTGCAGGACTGATTGAGCAGAGCACACCAAGGGAAATGAGCTGCATCCCACTGAAATCCAGAGGACAGGAAAGACTGAACTAGTCAATTAGGCTGTGAATTATCACAAACAATTAACAAAGCAAGAGGAAGATTTAAAAGATTTAAAAGATTATGATACAGCTCCAGCTGTTTTATCCATTTTAGTCATATATAAAGACAAATTGAATTTGCAATGCTGCAGTTCTGAATCCATGCGAAAACAGATGTCTTTGTGCAGAAAAACTATTTAACCAGAGGTGCTGTTGCAGTTCTGTTGTTTTCCTGTTGTATGTTAGAATCATAGATTTGCCCAGGTTGGAAGGGACCTTTAAGATCATTGAGTCCAACCATCAACCTAACTCTGATAGAACACTCCATCATGAAACCATGTTAAATACCTCCAGGGATGGTGCCTCAACCGCTTCCCTGGGCAGCCCATTCCAAGGCTTAATAACCCTTTCAGTACAAATTTTTTTTCCCAATATCCAAACTGAACCTCTCCTGGCACAACTTGAGACCATTTCCTCTTGTCCTGTCACCTGGGACTTGGGAGAAGAGACCAACCCCCCCCTCTGTATNAGCCACTCTTCCCCAAGCCTGTAGCGCTGCGTGGGGTTGGTGTGACCCAAGGGCAGGACCTGACACTTGGCCCTGTTGAACACCATCCCATTGTCCTCAGCCCATTGATCCAGCCTGTCCAGATCCCTCTGCAAAGCCTTTCTACCCTCAAGCAGGTCAACACTCATGCTAGTTTACCATCTACACTGCCCAGAGACGTGCTCACACCCAACCCTGAAATTTGGTGACTGAGTTAGAGCTGATCTTTTCATCCTCTCCCATTCACAAAGGTCTTTGAGAGAGCGGACGCTGACATGCTTCACGTTTACTTACCAGTAAAATGTGTTTTGGAAAAGCCCCCAAAGAATGAAAACTCATTTGGCTTGACAAAACACGAGAGAAACCCATGCTCTTGATGACAGACATTTTTCTGCTGAATATAGTGCTTAAGGGAATTTCAGACTAACTATAACAAGGCACAAAAAAAGCTCAGCAGCCTACTCTAGAAAAAAAAACCAAAGTGCATGTAACCCCTTGATAAAGCTACCACTGAAAACATAGTTGATGCTCTAAACTGGCCCATTTTACTGTGTACTGGGCAAGTCTGGGTCCCAGTCATGACCACAGGAGGAAATCCTTAACCTGTAATTCTACATACAAAGATGTGCACGCAGGAATTTCCCTGGTCCTGGCTAGAGACAGGAGTTAGGAAATCAATTGCTTCACAACGCCTATAAAGCTGCAGAAACACTATGTGGAGAATTTAGTGAGGGTTAAACCTCTTACTGCTCCTGTGTGTGTGAAGTTAAACTTATTTTGTGTGTTTAGTGGCTTACAGAAAATGTCCGTGCCCTCAGGCTAGGAAGATAATACTGGGTTTGGGGTTGTTTCTTTATTTAAATCATTGAGGAAGTTATACACTCCAGAAAGGGAAGATTTTTTTTTTAAAGTTGTCTAAAGGCACAGCCAAAGAACACATAATCCTAAAAAATAATTATCTTGTGATACTGCCACATTGATATCTATTTGGATTGTTTCTTTTGTCAAGAACAGTGGCACAAATTCTACTTGTTGTGGACTTGGTCTAACTCTCACACCACTCTCCTTTTGAACCTCTGCTGTTCTGTAACCCTTTTTCCATAATCCTCATCCTGATAAAAAGACAGACTATTTCTGGCAGTAATTAATGAAAATAAATTCCATACCAATTGCCTGAGAATATTTCCTTGCTCAGATCCAGGGTGGCTGACACTTATGAATAAAATAACCTTTTGAATTTTTTTTTCCTTTCAGGGGATTACACGTGACCTTTTAACGCTAAAGTTCATTAGTGCTTAGATATCATATTGATGAGCTTTGTACAAATGAATGGATGAACAGATAAGTCATAACTAAGGTAATGAGCTTATAGTTGTTATGGAGGTAACCGAAGACATGTCATGGGTGCTAATTAATTAAAGAATTTCTGTGTAATTTTATTTCTTGTCAGTCTTGCTTCAGAATTGGCTTTCTCTTTAATCGCCACAAGTGGCGTCTCATTTTTAATGTTCCAGAGAGGAGTATCTTTTTTTCTAGAAACCCAAATATCCCCCCATTCTTATTACTCAAGGCTTCATTATCAGTTTGTTTTTCTGCTCACCACTGGCGCTGACCTTGCCAAGAGCTAAGCACATGCATAATTTTACTCATGCGATTAGACTCATTAAAGCTAATGGGATTAGTCAAGAAAGTAAAGCTACTTCTGTTTAAGTGTTTGTCGTTTGAGGCAGCGCGGCTGGAAACAAGATCAGGAGAGTCTCTAAGGAATTCAGGCTGAAGAAGAATTTTTCATTAAAAGTCATACAAAGAGAAATTTAAACATTTTTTTTCCCCCTTGACCCAACCCTGATGGGTGATGAACACGAGGTGGTTTCCTCACTGGAGGCCAACAGGGATTTCCTAATGTTTTTAATTCAGAAGGCGGGGGCTTGTCTGAACTCTGAGCAAACTTTCTGAGGTCGTTTCTCAAGTAAAGGATGAAATTTCTAAATGAAAGATAATGAGAAAGACGCATCTCGGCCATCAGAGGCTGACTGTAACCTGAGGCCACTGACGTGAGTCTGCGACCTAGAAGAAACTTCAGGTGCTCCCAGGAATATGGTCTGAACGTAGAAAGTTTGAGNGAGGCTGACTGTAACCTGAGGCCATTGGCATGAGGCTGTGACCTGGGAGAGACTTCAGGTGGCATGGACATGGGGAGTTTGTGAGGCAAACCCAGAACAGGCTTCCCTTGCACAGAAAGAAGGAGATTGCTCTGAATTTAACCACGTAAAGGAATGGTGGAGGAATGATCCTACAGTTTGGAGGTGGGCTTGTAGGTGGAGGCCCTTGGGCGTGAAATCTTGAAGAGGTGTTTATGCTGCTATAGAGTGTGTGTGGAGGGGGGAAAACACCCAAAAGAGGTTCTGTGGAAAAAGAAATGCATTTCCTTGTCATTTCTCCTGCTCCCCTTTTGTTTCTCATTTCGAGAGCTCTGAGCCAGCCTTTCTGTGACCTGCCCACTGAAAGCCTCACAGAAGCATTAATAGCAGCCAGAAATACAATGTTCAGAGCCCAGCTGGTTTTCAGGCCCTTTCTTTGACAGCCGTCTGGGCTGGGGCTGGGAGAGGAGGGGCAGGGAACAGTTTTTCCCTCCATCCCAAGGAAATTCCCTTCCAGACCGTCAGGATGATTTTATGGCCATAGGTAACACAGGCCAAACACAGAGTGGATGATTATTAACTCCAATACACTATTATTTGTCATTTTTGACCTCTGATGAGATGCCCTGCATGTAACGAATTATAAAATATCTGGCCTCTGACTTAGAAAAGCAAATACCAACTGCTCCACTATCACTCCGGAGCAATAAATCTCCCCCGGCCTTGGAAAAAACCCATCTCTTGTGGACTTTCACCCATTTTATACCTTCCTTTCAAAGCAAACGCTTATTTTGGTGCCTGATAAAAACTGACACAAGTGAGAATGAAAACTTATTAAAGCTACAGCGGAGGCTATTTGTAGTCTGGAAGTTGAAACGGGGTTATTTCTGGGTGCTGTAGCCTGGTTTTCTCCAGGTAGAGGTTAAAAAGAAGCCGTTGAGCGGCGGATAGCTTTAACTATTCCTCACTTTTTTTTCCTTTTTCCCTAGGAAAGCGACTCAACCATGCTTCAACCTATGCATATCGGCGTTGGGAAGAGCCATGTGGTGTTCAAGCAACGTTTAATTTTGCTGCAGCCTGGGTGCCCAAGGTTTTTTTTGTGCTGAATGGCCGGGGAGGAAGGCTGGAGCGACAGTTAGGATCTGGCCGGCTCCTACTGTAGATACAGCTGTTGCCGCACAGGGGAGGGAAAGGCAGGGTCTGGCTGTCTGTTCCCAACAAAAAGAAATGGCACATGCTATTACTTCCAGATCATTGCAGTCCCTGCACCACCATCTGCTGGGGGTCAGAGCAGTTGTCCGGGTCGGCGTCAGTCATGCAGGAACTCAATGCCTTTCCCCCCTCCTCCGCCTCCCCATCCCCATCCCCGTCCCCTTCCCCCGAGCTGCGCCCGGCGCTACGTATTAACCAGGACAATGAAGCCAACCTGCTCCCCGGACACAGGCACCACAATGCTGCCGTCACAGTGGGAACAAAAAGGGCACCACACAAGTTGATATGCATGACAAAGAGCGTTCTAGGGGATCACAGCTTTGGGATTTCCGGCCCGAACGCAAACTGAAGGGGAGAAAAACTGTCACCAATGAGCCCAAACCTCGCCGGTGGTGTGTTTTGTCATTGATGGAGCATCAGTGAAAGGGTGCCTGGGTCTCCGTGACTTCCCTTTGCAAAGTCCTCAGGAGAAGACAGTTAAGTAGGAAAATCTTGGATGATAAATTGTATTATTCTGTAGCAGCAGCAAGATGATCCCTGCTGCTTACCCCAGCCTGTCCATGGCTATCTCTTGTCTATCACCGTGCTGGAGCGTGGTGCAGAGCCCCGGCTGACATAAACTCAACAGTTCTTGGAAGCAGGACGAGTACAACTGTGTCATGGTGATGTTGAAACTGAATGAGGCCTTTTTAGCATCTCTTCGGCCCAAACAACACCTAGTAATGCTTTTCTTCTGCTAAAAACGGCTACTTGAGACATGTCAGCTGTTACCATAGGGTGTTGCAAACCCTTCGCTTAGTGCTGTCCTGCACCCCTGGTTCAACATACCATAGAATCATAGAATGGTTTGGGTTGGAAGGGACATTAAAGACCATTGAGTTCCAAGCCTCCTGCCATGGGCAGGGACACCTCCCACCACACCAGCCTGCTAAAAGCCCCATCCAGCCTGGCCTTGAACACCTCCAGGGATGGGGCAGCCACAGCTTCTCTGGGCAACCTGTTCCAGTGCCTCACCGCCCTCACAGGAAAGAATTTCTTCCTCATATCTCATCTAAATCTTCCCTCTTTCAGTTTAAAACCATTCTCCTTATCCTATCACTCCACTCCCTGATCAAGAGTCTCTCCCCATCCCTCCTGTAGACCCTTTAGGTACTGGAAGGGGCTCTAATGTCTCCCCGGAGCCTTCTCTTCTCCAGGCTAAACAGCCCCAACTCTTTCCATTTATCTTCATAAGAGAGGTGCTTCAGCCCTCTGATCATCCTCATGGCTCTAACACACACAGAGGTGACATTTTTGGTGCCTAGAACTGGAGGTGGGTCTCCTTGATGAAGGCATAGCCCAACTTTTCTGTCTGGGCTACTTTGCCTCGGGACTCAGACCAGTGTTTCTCAGAGCTGCATCAAAGTGGGAGCCAAAAGGGAGCAAGGGAGCCCAGCACAGAGATATCTGCATCACTCGGGACAAACTCAGCAGTATTCCATGGAGTTTATTAGTTTGTTCTCAGCATCAGCACTGCTCAAACAGGCAGCAGTGCCAGCATGTGGTGAGAGAAACGGGCAGCAGCCCTGGAAAGCTATAAAAAGGGCAGGTGAAGCTGGACCCAGAGCATTTTTTTTAAGTGAGTCTCATTGCCAAATAACTAGAAACCATGCTTTCCCAGCAAAAAACACATGAATAGCTGCTGTACTCCCTGCCTCACGTAGCTCCAGTGCCCGTCACGGCACTGCCACATACATCATCTTCAATGTTTCATCTGATAATTGGTGGTTTTGGCACAAGCAAACTCAATCTTCTTGGGTCCTGTCCTCAACTGCTTTTTACTAAGCTCCTCTCCGGGCATTTTTGTATGAAGCCTCTCCAGTTTCATGCAATGTTTGACAGCCTTCTTTGGAGGCTTTGCCTGGAACACCACACAGAAGAGGAGACTTCCAGCTTAAGCTGCCACCCACAAGTCTTCTAGACTCCACCTCCCCGGCCTGCCTGGCACCAGGAGGCCCCAACTGCTGGTTCTGGAGCCTGCAGAGCTGGTTCTGGAGCCTGCAGGGACACGCGGAGCAGCTGCTTTCTCTTTCCTTGGAAAACATCTCCGGGCCCTGTCACACATTTCTACTAGGAGGGCACTCACCCTGACCTTCCCATGTTGGATTACAATTAAAAGAAGGGGTCTTTTGCATTTTCTTTTAAACAATCTTGTGCTGTTGAACTGAGTTTGAAGCAAAAAGGTGTGGAAGAGCAGTCAGTGTATAGAATCATAGCATTACCTGGGTGGGAAGGGACCTTTAAGATCATCTGGTCCAACCATCAACCTAAGTCTGATAAAACCCATCACTAAACCATGTCACTGTGTAGACCCAGCTTTTAAATACCTTCAGGGATGGTGCCTCAACCACTTCCCTGGGCATAGTGTATACATATATATACATATATATTTCCTGGGTATAATTTACATATCAAAATGTATGCAAAGTGTGAATATCTTGATGGCTGTGACTGTTCTGTGTGGGTGCTACATCGTGGAAGTCATCCCTTTTGGTGCTTGCTTGCACCTTTGTTAGCTGTTCTCATCTGGCAGCTGGTGAGTAGATTAGTGCGGGGAATAGACTGGGTTTCTCCATCCTCTGTCCAGACACAGTTCAGATACATTTTTCACACAATGCTGAAGGGGGCTTCAGTTTTCAGGAGGTGTTTTTGAAGTCCTGTATTTAGTAACAAATGCCAAATGCAAGAATAAGTACATTCTGCCTAATAAAATAACTTTTCAGATAAGCTTTTTCTAAACAAGCAATTGAATAACTTAGAATTGGTACTCTTAAAATCACAGGATCATAGAGTGTTTTGGGTTGGGAAGGACTTTAAAGATCATCGAGTTCCAAGCCCCCTGCCATGGACAGGGACATCTCCCACCAGAGCAGGCTGCTCAAAGCCCCATCCAGCCTGGCCTTGAACCTCCAGGGACTGGGCATCCACAGCTTCTCTGGGCAACCTGTTCCAGTGTCTCATCACACTCACAGGAAAGAATTTCTTCCTGATATCTAGTCTAAATCTCCCCTCTTACAGTTTAAAACCATTACCCCTTGTCCTATGGCTCCCCTCTCTGATAAAGAGTCCCTCCCCATCCCTCATGTAGCCGCTTTAAGTACTAGAATGGGCTCTAAGGTCTCCCTGGAGCCTTCTGCTCTCCAGAAAAACCCCAGTTCTTTCAGCCTGTCTTCACAGGAGAGGTGCTCCAGCCCTCTGAGCATTTTTGTGGCCCTCCTCTGGACCCACTCCTAAAGGTCCATGTCATTCCTGCGCTGAGGGCTCCAGAGCTGGAGATGGTGCTCCAGGGGGGAGTCTCACCAGAGCAGAGTTGAGAAGTAGAATCACCTCCCTCAGCCTGGTGACCACACTGCTGTTGATGTTGTCCAGGATGCGGTTGGCTTTCTGGGCTGCCAGCTTGTTCTATGGCACGTTCCTGCTAAACCATGCTCTTGTGGGTTGAATACTCCCTCCTCTTCCACTGTATCGTGGCATGCTTAAAATAAGTGATATCCTATGTAAAACTTATTCTTAACTTCTATTTTGTAAATATGTCGTTGTGTGAACAAAAGAGTTCAGTTTATTTTCCTTAATCTCCTAGATGAAATTAATTTATAGAGTGCCCTGCCCAATGGGTACCTAGCTGGGCGCACAGCTCAGGACTCTAAGGCTGAAGCCACACGTGCTGGAAGCTTTTTATTTGGGTGCTTAAGGGAGAGATGAGCTGTTGGGAAAATCTAGGGCCAGAATAACAGTTTTACATTTTGTATTGCCTCTTTGCTTCATCAACATCACCCTTTATCTCTGAGCCTGTAGATATGTTTTTATAAAGACCAGTTCTGTGAGTTACCGGATCTCCAGGCAATACAAATTCAGTCCAGATCAGGCACAATGAAACGTATGTTGAATCGGCCTGAGCACGTAATGCAGCGCTTATGCCAGCTTTATTCTTTGTGCTGCTATTCTCAGTGACAATTATGGGAGAAAAAGTGGTATTTGATCAAACCCAAATTGCACAGTGGCGAGGTTTGGCCTTTTTGAACAAATTTAATCTATTACCATAAGCCGTACCAGTTGAGTACATCGCATCAAGAGGCGGTGGCATTTTTGATCTGGGATTAACTGCTGCAACTTTGGATTTACAGCTCCTGTGGCCTGATTTTTACCCCCAAACCACTTAGATGCTGTTTCTTAATGTATCTGCCTTGAACTCATTTACAAATCCACTACCCAGTCTTCTTCCAAATCTTTTCTCTGAATTGCTTCTGCAGTCGTGGCTGCCAGAAGTTTTCTGATGCCTAATGGCCAAATAAATGGCTATTAGGAAATAATGGATTCATAAAATAAAACTGTGTAGCTTTATGAAGGCAATGTTGCAGTGATTTGCAGCTGGCCTAGGGCACACATACGTTTGGTGTGGACTTCTGTTGCTTTTGTCCTCCATCCCTTCCCTCTGCTTGCTCTACCCACTCACAGCATTGAATTTCAGTCCCCCAAATTTGCCAGATTGAATGAGCAGCAGTATTTCCTAAGTGTGTAATACAGAAGGTTCCCCAAGCATATTGGAGATGCTTAAAACTTCAGGAGGGAGAAAAAGACACTCGAAGCTTTTAATATTTACAGAATCACAGAATCAATCTACATGGTTGGAAGGGACCTCTGAGATCATCAACTGTACACAAACACAAAAAAAAAACCCAACCAAAAAAACCCCCCGAAAAACTGACACACACTCCCCACAAAAAAACCCCCAAGCCCCGCNAGGTGAGGCCCCACCAGTGCCCAGGACAGAGACACCATCACTTCCCATTTAAATGCATTTGTTCCCATAGCTTATGGCGTTACTTTTCATCCTCACAGAAACCTTCCAGAAGGGTTATTGAGAGGGTTGTCTTGCTTTAAGCAACTTAGTAGACTTTTGATTTGCTCTTTCCACTGATTCCAAAAGCAGCTGAGGTTCCACTTGCACCTTTTAAGCCCATTGCCCTGTGCTGCTGGCCCAGCAGCACCTCGCTGAGCGGCAGAACGGGATTGCTCAGCTGGAACACCACTGCAAAAGCCGCACAAGAGAAACAAGTCGTCCTTAAGGCCCTAAGGAAAGAGGGCTGAGCTGGAAGGAGATGGGGCAGAGGGGGAAATCACAGAAGAAGTGAAGGAGAAAGGGGGTAGAAGGGCAACAGGAGAGGCTGTAGCTTTGAGGAATGGCGAGAAGGATGGCTGGGCTTCAAGTTGCTCCCCATCTCTGTTTCTGGCACTTGCGGGTCTGTTGAAAACAGGCCAGGAGGACATGCTGAATTTGTTGCTCCCGTGTGCCAGCCTTTCCTGCGGCAGCGAGAGAAACCAATCAGTGCTGCTTCAAAAGCAGCTGGAAACTGAGAAAACCCTGGTCCCCTGCTGCCTGGCAAGCAGCAGCAGCACAGGGTCTTCTCGGTTTCCAGCCACTACAGAAGATCCATTGACAAAATGTGTGTGGCATTTGAAGGAGCACAATGTGACAATGAGAGAAAAAAAAAAAAAAAAAACCTGAGGGAGACAAAACAAGGAAGGGGGAGAAAAGGGAGGGGTGGGGGAGAGAGAATTAAACAGGAATATGGGAGCGAGCTGAAGGCAGGAGGACAAAAATTCAGAAGAAAAATATGCTAATCACTGCAAAAGCGGCGGTGAAAATAAATCATCATCGTTATTGTCATAATCAACACCTCTGCACTGCAATGTCAAAGAATATAATTGCAATAGCGAGACTGGAGGAAACAGAGTAAGACTTTGCTGATGTTCAGCCCCGCTGCCTCGCTGAGATGCAGACACACTTACTTTAGTCTCCTGTTTCCATAAATGCCCTTACAAAGTACAGAGTGACTGGGAGACACCAGGTCCCACACCGGGGACCATGTGGCACCACAAACAGGACACTTCACCTCCTCACCCTCCATTTCAGGGAGAAGCAGAAGGAGATAAAGCGCCCCAGTAGGACCATATGTCCTACTGCTGCTCAGAACAAATCCTGAGAGAGAAAACAAATCCTGCCCAACACAAAGCCATGGAGCTGGCCGGTTCTCTCCTTTCCCTTGCACTTCATCCCATTAGCTCAGAGAGTCACAGCTGAGTGGAAACCAGGGGATCATGGAGAGCTCAGATCAAACCTGCATTGCATTTCTTTTACCCCTGTCTGCCCGGCCAAGTGGTGGGACATCTGAGAGGAGCATTCAAGAGGTCAGGGGACGTGCCTGTGATTGATGGTGTTTCTGTAACTTCCCAGCTGTCTCCACTTGTGGAGCTTCTTCAGGGTGAAAGATGCTCTGGGGCTGCAGCAGCCAAATTTTCATAGAATCACAAAGAATCACAGAATTATATAGGGTTGGAAGTGACCTCTGGAGATCATCTAAGTCTAACCCACCTGCCAGAGAAGGTCCAGCCAGAGCAGGTTGCACAGGAACGTGTCCAGGTGCATTTGGAATGTCTCCAGAGACAGAAACTCCTCCACCTCTCTGGGCAGCCTCTGCCAGGGCTCTGCCACCCTCAAAGTGATGAAGTTCCTCCTCATGTCTAGATGGAACTTCTTATGTTAAGTTTGTGCTCATTCCCTCTTGTCTTGTCACTGAGTTCCGCTGAGAAAAGACTGGCCCAATCCTCCTGACACCCACCCTTTAAGTATTTATAGGTGTCGATCAGATCACCCCTCAGTCTTCTCCAGACTGAAAAGACTGAAGTCCCTCAGCCTTTCCTTGTAAGAGAGATGCTCCAGGCCCCTCATCATCTTTGTGGCCCTCTGCTGTACCCTCTCCAGCAGTTCCCTGTCCTCCTTGAACTGGGGAGCCCAGAACTGGACCCAGGACTCCAGATGGGGCCAAAGAAACTAAATTGGAAAAGGATCTTCCCAAAATGTCCTCCCATGGTTCATGGCTTTTTAGTCAGCAGGTCCAGCTCGAGCTACTCCAAAGTAAAATTCACTGAAACATGTGCAGGGTGAAGGCGGGGCCAACAGTCTTGCTCCATATAACTGCTCTTATTGGGAATAACTTGGCAATGTTTTGCTTCATTTAAAGCAATGTGCTTGAAAATTCATTCACTTAAATGTTGGATATTAAAATAAATGATTAAGTCCCTTCCATCTTCTCAGCTGGAAAACGCCTCGATACTGATAGCCACCCATAGCTGCTAAGCTTTGGGCAGTCTGCAGGAAAAAGGACATGGATGTAGTAACTTGAAAATGATGGCACTTGGGATCTTTAAGCAGCTGATATTTAAAACCTGACCCACATTAAAAGTTTGGTTTTGCTGCTAGAATCAACATTTCATTTTAATATCTCAACTAATACCATAGGCTTCTCTTTTCACTTACATTTTAAGCAATGAGTACAGCACATAAATGTTTCAGCATCTGAGAACTTTTCCTTTCCAACTCTCTTATTTTGACAGTTAATCATGAAAAGAAAGTTGATACATTCCTAAAGCTCCATGAGAAGCAACCTTTGTCTTCTGTTTCCATGTTTTTCAAGGAGGAAAAGGTTAACCAGAAGCATCAGTCAAAACTTGCAAAGAATCAGATCTGATGCCTTAAAAAAAAGTGGTGACTTTTCATTTGTCCTTCCTCCCCTCTACCAGAAGTGATTACAAGTAACATTAGAAATGCAGCTACAATATTGTAGATCAATGTATTGATCATGGGATCAGAAAGTCACACCTCCCGAATGCTAATCCTGAATTTTGTCAATGATTTTCAGCTTTTGTCAGGTTGTTCCTATGCGAAGTGTCCCACCTAAGCAGAGGAATATCAATGCTTCAAAGAGCAATAGAAAGAGTCCAACACTTAACAATTGTACCTTTCTGATTTCTGGTTTGTTTAGCAGCCTTCCAGTATCTGAAGAGAGCTCCAGGAGAGCTGGAGAGGGACTCTGTCAGGAAATCTAGTGACAGGACAAGGGGTAATGGTTTTAAACTGAAAGAGGGGTGATTTAGATTAGATCTTAGAAAGAAATTCCCTCCTGTGAGGATGGCAAGACACTGGAACAGGTCGCCCAGAGAAGCTGTGGCTGCCCCATCCCTGGAGGGGTTCAAGGCCAGGCTGGATGGGGCTTGGAGCAACCTGGTCTGGTGGGAGGTGTCCCTGCCCATGGCAGGGGGTTGGAAATTGATGATCTTTAAGGTCCCTTCCAACTCTGAGCATCCTATGATTCTATGATTAAATAGAAGCTGAGCTGAAGTTCTAACAGCACAGGCTTTGAACTTCAGGGCTTGATTGCCATTTTAAGTGACCAAACCCCTTTACGGATCAAGACCTTGGTGGAAGAAATTCCAGAGCATCAGAGCAAAGCCAATAGAGTGCACTGCTCTAGGAATTCTCCTTTTTAGCAGTCAAGTGCTTATTCACTGTTCATTTTACACGGTCTTTCTATTGGCTTCCTGGACACCTTCGATCAAAATGTGCCTGACCGTTTGCTGAGAGCAAACGAGACGATCATGTATGCAAGAATTAACTGAAACTGGATTTTGTACTCAGACCAGCAGCTGCACTAGAAACTTGCCTGAGCTCTGGCAACCCAGCCAAGGAGCTGAAATTGCACAAACAACTGTGACTAATCAAAATTAAAACGCTCGGTGCAGAAAGTTAGCCAGCAGTAGTAAACGAAAGTCACGGCAGTGTTTTAAGAGCGAAGTAATCATAGAATCATAGAATGGTTAGAGTTGGAAGGGACCTTAAAGATCATCAAGTTCTAGCCCCTCTCCCATGGGCAGGGACACCTCCCACCAGACCAGGTTGCTCCAAGCCCCATCCAACCTGGCCTTGAACCTCTCCAGGGATGGGGCAGCCACAGCTTCTCTGGGTAACCTGTTCCAGTACCTCATCACTCTCACAGCAAGGAATTTCTTCCTGAAATCTAACCTAAATCTCCCCTCTTCCAATTTAAAACCATTACCCCTTGTTCTGTCACTGCACTTCCTGACAGAGTCCCTCTCCAGCTCTCCTGGAGCTCCCTTCAGATACTGGAAAGCTGCTGAGTAAGCTTACAGCACGGATCATACCCACGATCTGCCTTCCAGGGTGCTTTGCCAGATGCCAACGGGAACAGTGCCACCAAAAAGCAGGGGCACGGCAGGAAATTCCAGGCAAACACACTCCACCACTACTCTCCTGGAGCTCCTCGCCGAGAACCTCCTTATTTTCACCCAAAAGCTCCTTTGGCACCTGAGGGTTTGGCATTGGTGTGTATCACCTGTCAGTGTGCAGGTCGCTGTCCTTGAGACCTGACCCACACCCCAGCTCAGTGCAGCCTCATCTAGTCAGGGCTGAGCTTGGTGTCAGCAGCAGGAGCAGGACAGATTTCTCTTTGGAAAAAGCAGGAGAGGGAATGGCTGCCATCCACTTTTGTGCAATACCCAATTCGGCCCAGATTCCTGCCAGTAATATTTTGAGGAGAGCATCCCAAGCTGTAATTTTCCTATCCCGGGCTCAGAGGCTCAATTTGCCCGGGGAGATGGGAGATGTGGCTTCCCGGGGAGCTAAGATGCTGTCAGGCAACTGTGGCTCCGAGCTCCTGGCACGTCACATGCTAATTAAAACCTGCTTCTAGAATGTCTTTTGCACTTATGCCTTGAAATGTCATTCTAGTTTAGGAAACTTTCAGAGACAGCCACGCTCAGCTCCTTTCTGAGTCAGAGAGGGCTCAAACCCACGTTTTCCACCTCCTGGGCTTCCTCTGCCTCGGCGCATCTCATCTCCCTTTCTAGTTCTGGCCCTAGAATGACACAAGTTTATTTGTTTCCTGATCGGAAGGTATTTTTGTAAAGTTTTCCACCTCATTCTTGCAAAACTAGAAGTTTCCTCGTAGTCAGATGCTAGATAGAGAGCCTCAGATTTGCTTTTTAATCTGGGCTGGAAGTGGTCCATGGGGGTGCTCAGAGATAAGGTCTCGGTTCAGTCTGATAAACCACCAGGGGCTGTTTGTAAAACCAGCATCCAGATTCTGAGCATCTCCTAGGTGCTTCTGATTTCCTTCTCTCAATTTAACACGGAAATGTAAAGTGTCTTCCCTTCAACCCTGGGTGTACAACAAATTTGGAGTTGCAGGAGTCAAAACAACTGCACCTCTCAAACAGATGTAATTTAAAAAAAAACTTTTATCAGGCTTTTAAAATTTAAATTTGGTCAGCCTTTTTAAATTTGATGTCTAAAGGACGCTCGCAGAACTCCTGAGCAATTATTTAATGGGTCACCTGCTAAGTCATGGAGATCAATACTTCTTATCCTCAACCATTCCATCCCTATTACAAGGGAGTACACAGAGACAGACGGTGCAGACTTTTTGCTTTAGCACAGTCCACACAGATTGATTAAAAAACAGGCCCAGTGCAGATGATGCTAAAAGAAAAAGTCCAAAGCATGAAAAAAAAAGGGAAAGAAAAAAAAAACACAACAGCAAAAAGAGAATTACATCATTTCCTTGTATCTTCCCTAAGGACAAGGGATTAGAGAGTATGAGTCAGTCCAAAGAAATGAAATAAAAACAGCTCAGTTTTTAGTGACTTTTTCCTTCTTCTTACCTTATGGAGCAGAGCTGGCCATTGAGGATGACCAGCAGAACTCTGGCTGCTTGCTGGGTTTTAAAATAGGAGTGAAGGCTTTACCATTTGCCACAAAGATAAGGTGTTCAGGAAAAGTCAACTGGAATACGGGGCAGCACGGCCTTGGGGACATCGCGTTTGCTGCTGCCTACAGCCAGCTACGAAGTGGGTGTGCTCTGCAGCTGCTGGGTGAGATATTCTCAAAGCTCCTCAGGGAGAAGGACACGTTTTTGGGTGCTCAAGCCTCTTCTTTATACCCCAGAGGTGCTGGGAGGATGAAGCAGTGGGTGAATTAGATGCCACTTTCTTGTTACAGGGACAGAAGTCTGGTCCGTGACTTAAGACTTGCCTATCTCTTTGCCTTGGACTCACCTCGCTCTCCATCCCACATCCCGGTGTCAAATACTATGGCAAAAGACACTTAACAACACCACCTATTTTCTGCTTAATAATTCAGTGAGTGAGAATTATCTGAGTGCTAACAAACTTCCTGCTGTATCAAAAATGGTATCGTTCACCTCTGTTTAGATGATGCTCAAGATAAGGAAGGATCGGCCGTGTGAGCCAGGAGTTCATTTGGCAGCATCACTGAGCAGTTCCTCTAATATCAAGGATATTCACCACGTCAGTGTCTCTAAGGACACTCTGACAGGCATAATTCTGTGTTCTTTACATGGATGGAGAAAAGAGGAGGTAAAAAAGGCAACAAAATGCATATTTTTTTCATACTCTTTTATACCACTGAAGTCTTTTTTGGATCAAACCCGAAAAGTCCCAGGACTACCCTGGAGCCTCCCAGGTCAGAATCTACTTAATTACCCAGCGCAAGTTTCACCGCCCCCCGATTCCTGGGATTTCATTTCACAAGGAGAGGATTTGGGGTGTCCTTTTCCTATATTTTTACAGCTTTTTATTCTGGTGTGGTTTTCACCAGTAATTTCTACAGTCTCTCCTGTCTTTTTATATCATGTTCCTTCCCTGCTCCAAATAGCTAAGGCTTGGAGAAGATATTTGGTGGACTTCAACCAAAGCTAAGAGTGTGCGTAGGACTGATGAAGGATATGAGATGGGAAAGACATACCTGGCTGTATACACGTAATTTCTTTTAACAGTTTAGAGTCAAAACCTCCTGAGATTCGTTTGATAGTATCACACTCTCAGCTTTCATTTAAAAATAAGTCCCTCTGAAGAAATACTTGTGCCAGTGCTGATGCCTGTGTGTGTGGTTTGGAGCAGCTGCGAACAAGGCTGATGCGCACCATGAAGTTCAGCAGCGTTCAGGAGCTTTAGGGTCCCTGACAACTCTATCCAACAACTCCATCTACTAGGAAAAGAAGAACATGAAGACCCAACTCAACCCCTCCCAAACCCTGGCTTTGGCAGGAATGACACCTTTGCCTCCATCAGCCTGTGAGGGGCAAATGGGAACGAGCCGCGGGATGGGCGTGAGGAGCCAGGACCACGCAATCTTCATGTCACGCTGTGCCTTGGGCAGAGGCTTGCAATCATCTGACCCTGTCCTCAGCATCTCTTTTCCCCGAATAGCAAATAGTTCCATTCCCCTCACGCTGTTTTAACCGGCCTACGAGTGCAAATCTGCCCTATGACAGAACGAGTCCTGCCTCTGATGGAGGAGATTTCGCCATCCCGTCTCGTGTGTGTGCTTTATGCTGCAGATCCTACGTAAGCCCAAGAAAAACCTTCTGATGTGTACTACTGATTGTTTACATATGTTATCAGAGGGGGGAAAAAAAACAGGAAAGGAAAGCTGGCAGCTCGCGCTGCCAAGAGACCTGGCAGTGGCTAGAATCACATTTAGATCATTTCCAGTCAATAGGCTTTGTTTTTGTTTTAAAAAAAAAACCATCACACAAAACACAAGCCTTCCTAGAAAGTTGCCGCGCTGTTATTTTTTCCCCTGCAATAGACAACTCAGAAGAACACTTGCAATGGCTCCTGTCCTTATCCATCAGAGCAGAAAACGTTGGGAGATGCTTCCAGATGGAGAGGTGTGGTAAGATACTGTGCTTTATACAAGTTTGGAGTTTGCAGCGCTGCTTGGAGCTGCAATCATGGTTCTGTGTCATAAAAGCCTTTTAATGATAACGAAATGGGGGACTTGTGACACAAATAGAGGTGAATGCCAGAAGAAAAGGTGGCTTCTCATCTTCAGGTCAAGCTCTGTGCTGGGGTTAAAACAGCTGAGGGTTGGGAGGACCAGGTCTCCAGCTGCCTGCATCTGAGCATCACCTGTAGCAGAGGGAATGTTGCCCTGGCCACCTAAGCTAGAAGGGCTCACAGCGTTTCTGAAAGCAAAATATTAGAGGGAATAGGTGCTAAAGATGTGGAGGGACTCTTGATCAGGGAGTGGAGGCAACAGGACAAGAGGGAACAGTTTTAAACTAAAAGAGGGGAGATTTGATGAGATCTTAAGAAGAAATTCTCTCCTGTGGCGGTGTGAGACACTGGAACAGGTTGCCCAGAGAAGCTGTGGCTGCCCCATCCCTGGAGGGGTTCAAGGCCAGGCTGGATGGGGCTTGGAGCAACCTGGTGTGGTGGGAGATGTCCCTGCCCAGGGCAGGGGGTTGGAATTGGATAATCTTTAAGGTCCCTTCCAACTCTGACCATTCTACAATTCTATAGTTTGTGCCCAATCACACATAGGGGCAATACTGGAAAATTTATTAGGATGAAATAAAAGTTGCAAACTTACACCAGCATCTCAAGCACTACAATCCCAGCTAGTCCTAGCTCACATTTCAGGAGTCCCTGGGGATCGATACAAAACTATTCTCATAAGGTTGAGTATTTGGGGACTCAAGACCACACTTTTTGGAAAGTGTGGACTCATTTTTCCACCAACAGCCATAATTTTAACTCAGCCTGGAGACATACAACACAAGCAAAAATGAAACGCAACCTTTAGTGTCACCAAAAGTATTAGACATTCACACTAGCATCATCCAGAGAGAAAAAATAAAAAGAAACACAAAGTTCAGGTGCAAGCAATCACAGTGCTAAAGAGCTCTGGCAGGAGCTCTGTGTGAGAAGATGCATTTTCTGTGTCACCTTAGTCACGAGGAGCACAAGGACAGCAATTGTCATGCTGCCGTGGAAGCAGGGCAGTGATAAATCCACTTCACGTCCAGCAATGCATTCCCAATGCAAAACCAAAGCACAGGGATTATCTTATCATGGTAAGCGTGTAGAAAAGTGACAAAAGCTACCTGCTGTTGCCATCTCAATGAGATACTCTTAGGAGACTACAGTTGGGATCCAACTTTTACTGTTTTATTGGTGTGCATTAAAATGAGCATGGCCAGCAGGTGGAGGGAGGTCATCCTCCCGCTCTGCTCTGCCCTGGTGAGGCTGCATCTGGAGTGTTGTGTCAATTCTGGGCTCCCCAGTTCAAGAAGGACAGGGAACTGCTGGAGAGGGGACACAGAGGGCTACAAAGATGATGAGGGGACTAGAACATCTCTCATGAGGAAAGGCTGAGTTACCTGGGTCTATTTAGCCTGGAGAAAAGAAGATGAGGGGACCTCATCAATGCTTATCAATATCTAAAGGGTGGATGTCAAGAGGATGGAGCCAGCCTTTTTCCAGTGGTGCCCAGTGGCAGGACAAGGGGCAGCGGACACAAGCTGGAGCACAGGAAGTTCCATCTGAACATGTGGAAAAACCTCTTTACTGCGAGGGTGGCAGAGCCCTGGAACAGGCTGCCCAGAGAGGGTGTGGAGTCTCCTTCTCTGGAGATGTTTGTTCCAAACCCACCTGGACATGTTTCTGTCCAGCCTGCTCTGGGTGGACTTTCACTGGCTGGGGAGTTGGACCAGAGGTCCCTTCCAACCCCTACAATTCTGTGATTGCATGATTCTGTGCTATCCCAAGATAAGAGACAACCAAAGAGCACCTATTAGATTATGAAGTTGCCTGTAGTTGCCCACAGTTCTTCTCTCTGCCATTCACAGCCACTAGAGATATGGTTGTGTCAGACCTTCTGGCTGTTGGATCACATGCTCCAATACACCAATGCAAGGCATAAAAAGTTGTGCTTGTTGGCTGGAATGTCAGGGAGATGATGAAAACCATAGCTGAAAAGGGAACCAGAAAAAAGAAAAAAAAAGTGCTATTCAGGCAGAACGTGGTAGAAACTACCAGCTTCTGCTGTGTTTTTCTTGTGAGAGGGGTAAAGTAGTTTCCTCCTCAAGACTGAGGACACTGGCATGCAGAAATTTCATTATCTGGAGGTATTCCAGAGCGACAGAAGTGGAAAAGAAAACAACCTTGAAATAAACAGACTTTGGTGCCCAAAGCTTCATCTCAAAGACCTAATCCTGATGTGAGCTACTTCAGTAGGCAACAACCACATGTGCCAGAGTCCCAGACATATCCCCATCTATGAACTTTCAACATATTCGAGTGTAGGGGGAAAAGCTGGATGTACTAATTCTGGCTAAAGGTGTCCTGGTTCCCTGTTGCAGGGTGACCAGGAGTATTTTTGGGTTTAGCTCTTCTGGAAAACCTCTCTGACTTTCTTCCCTGAGAAGAGTGAAGGAGGACAAATAGCGTTCATCGTTTTAGGGAAAAGCCATCATCCACCTTCATTTCACACTCATGACTCCTGCAACTGTCAGACAGGCTGTGGCTCAGAGCCAGCACGTGGTAGTGGCAGCAAGAACCCCTTCCCATTAGTTTCTTTAATTCACTGCTTCCCTTACAGACCTGAAAAGAGATGAATCAAAAATAATTGCTTGCTTAAAAAACAGTAATACCGACTTGTTCATTAAACTTTGCCGGGGCACTGGGTGCAGGCACTTGAATGATCTGGAAAATATGAAAAGAACTTGGCTGGGGAGCAAAACCAGAGCTGATATGTGATAATTGGAAAAACAGAAGTAGAGGCTATATAATACAGGCAAATTCCTATTGAATGCCTCTTTGTCTTGCTTTAAAGAAAGACAGAGAAGCACTCGAGATGTGCAGATAACCAGGCTGTGTTCCTCACTGCAGAGCTCAAGGAAAGAAGGAAATGCTTCAAGGGTTAGTTCCTGGCTATATGGAATATTGCTGGGCTGAAAGCAGTCAGCTGGAGTTCATCCTGATAGTCCCACAAGCCATTTTATCGCAAAAATGTACAGCAATCAGTAAGAAGCAGTCACAGTGCTTTCCCACCACTTTGTGCTTTATAAGCATATGGGAAACGGGAGGAGAAAGAGACTGTAGCATGGGGCTCAGGCCAATGAAGAACACTGGGCTTGGTCCACGGTTAAAAAATGGATCTTGTGGAAAGAGAAAAAAAACAGAACTATGATTGCCTGTGAACTTCAGCTCTTCCTCTTGGCCACTAATTATTTGCTCTGTTTGCAAGGGCGATATTTCTTACATATGTGTTCATACACTGTGCCAAAGTAGTAAAGGTGAGTCAATAAACTGATAAATGTTATGTTCTGCAGCGATTTTGCATCTATCTCCATTGCTACACTAACGGCTGGGGAGAGGCTCCAGAAGCATCAGTCTTGCTTCACAGGCTGGTCACTAGCTCAGTGAAAACAAACTGGAACATNTTAAAACCATTGCCCCTTGTCCTCCACTTCCTGACCAAGAGTTCCTGTCCAGGAAGCTGGAGCTCCCTTCAGATACTGGAAGGCTGCTCTAAGGTCTCCCCGGAGCCTTCTCTTCTCCAGGCTTAACAGCCCCAGCTCCCTCAGTCTGTCCTCATAGCAGGGGTGCTCCAGCCCTCTAATCATCTTGGTGGCCCTGTGCTGGACCTGTTCTGTGATTTTTTCCCCTATATGTATGACATTGGAAGCAGCAAAGTATCACACCTTCAGAGAAACTGATACTGGCTCCTTTCAGATGTAAGAGTATTGGCTTTGCTGTTAACCATGGTCCTCAAGAGCACAGTTTTAGCAGCTGTTTTCTATTTATGCCAGCCTGGGTCTTAAGTTGAATCCCTGTATTTCAATGTGATGTTTCATAGTGGTTTCGATATACAGCTTTCATTGTGTGAGGATACAACTGTATTGTCTTAAGAAACTGAACATGTTGTGCACCAACTCACTTCTTTGCAGCTTGGATTTGGGAGTACAATCACTCTGGGAGGTATTTAAAAGGCAGTTTGACATAGTGCTTAGAGACATGGTTTAGTGATGGCTTTTTTTTGTCAGACTTAGGTTGATGGTTGGACTAGATGACCTGAAAGGTCCCTTCCCACCTAGACAATTCTATGATTCTGTGATTCAGTTTGTACTCAGCTCCCAGGCCAAAGTGCAGACCTCCTTTAACTGCGTCCTTTAAACACTCACATTGAAAAAAAAATAAATAAAAAGATTAATTATAGTGGTAGTAAAGTCAAAAGCAAAATGACCTGTTGAGGTTTTCTGGTTCAGGCACGTTCTTACACTGTCATCCTTCTACTAGTTCAGTTCCAGCTGACACATGATGCTTGTTAATGTGCTATGACCCAGTTATTAGAAAGAAAATCCCAGTCTTGGCCTCAGCGAGATAATTAAGATGAGTAGGGAGAGTTTTTATCCTGCTTTGTAGGGTTAAAAGCCATAGGATTGGTGGCATGACAGCACATGCCTCTCTTGGCATTTTACAAATGTGTTGACTAACTCTGTGAAGTTATGATACAGTCTTTGCTCATTCTGAGGCATTTGCATTTTCCAGTTACACATCGCATCCCTGTGGCCAGGATGGAAGCACTGGTTCAGAGGTCAGCTTGTTGGTTTAAAAAGAAAAAAACAACAAACAGTTAAATTTCTTTTTATACAAATCCATCAAACTTGATGTGCTCTCTCCTGGCCCTGGTGGCCTTTGCCGTGAGCTTTCTGCTTAGGAGCCACCACAGCTCCAGGACAGCCCCCTAGACAATCTGGGCCTGTTGGAAAGGGTGTTGGGATCCTACTCCAGCCAAGAGCAAGGGGAGCCTTGGAAGCTCTGACTTTAACTTTTATTTTGGCCTCCATCTCTACAGCAGACAGCTTGCAACCCCAGCCCAAGCCAAGGCTTGCCTGCCTGCCAGGTGTCTTGCCACGGAGGGGGCTGAGGAGGTTGATTGCTGATTCAGGGTGACCAGGGTCCCAGGGTGTCCAGACTCCTGGTCCAGCTGGCTTTCTGGGCTCCCCAAGCTCGCCCGGAGACTCAAAGCCGTGGCAGATGCTGACATGATTCCTGTTGATTTCACTCCTGCTTACCTCTGATGAGCAGCTGCTTTCCCAAAACTGCTGCTGTGACCCCTGCAGAGCACCTTTCCTTTCGGAAATTACGTGTGTTGGTATTTCCAGAATTCTTTTTATTTTTTTGCTTTTTCACAGGCTGTTTTTTTCCCCTCTAATCTGCACACTGACACATTCAAAAATGCCAAAATTTGATCCCTTCAGATATTCTGGCTTTTGGCCACCTCCAGTGTAAATGATAGGATTTAATAGATCTAATAGATTCAAATGGAGAGTCTAGTGATAGGACAAGAGGTAATGGTTTTAAACTGAAAGAGAGGAGATTTAGATTAGATATTAGGAAGAAATCCTTTCCTGTGAGGGTGGTGAGGCACTGGAACAGGTTGCCCAGAGAAGCTGGGGCTGCCCCGTCCCTGGAGGTGTCCAAGGCCAGGCTGGATGGGGCTTTGAGGGACCTGGTCTGGTGGGAGGTGTCCCTGCCCGTGGCAGGGGGGGTGGAACTGGATGATCTTTAAAAGCCCTTCCAACTCTAAACATTCTGTGATTCCATGATTTTTGCTCTCTCTGCAGCTCTGGTGAAGTCTCTGCCCAGCTGAGGAACCTTTGTGAAGGCAGCAGTCGTAATGCTTAACGCTCTCCTTTATGGGTCATTTCATAAAATATCCCCTTTAAGGCTGACAAACAAGCATGTAATCAATTATGAAAAAAAATAAGTCAATGTCAATGCATAAGGAAAAGTCCGTAGCTTCCTAATTCTTAAATTTCCTGCAACTGAACAATATATATAATTGTGTTGAGAAGGAAAGTGCATTGCCAGTGGTACCTCTGAACTTGGGATTACAACATCATTTGATAATACATCTAAATGCAGTTCTGGAAGGCTCCAAAGCTGATATTTGCCAGAACATCCAGTGTTGCCTCAGTTTAGTACTGGGTTTATCTGCCTTCCACGTTTAACAATCTGTATTTTTAGCACCTTTGATTCTGGGGTGCTATGGTTTCCAGACCTGGAAACCTGCCCCTGCAGCCCTTCTGCCGGGTCAGATGAGTAGGAAAAACAGAGCAAAGCATCACTGCTCTGCATCTACCTTATCTCTTTGCAGGCCTCCTGAAAAAAAAATAAAAATAAAAATAAATTAAAATAGCTTCTTGCTTTTGCAGGAAACTTCCTGTTGTTTATGTCGTCCTCTCTCACCTAAGGCAAGGTGTCAATTTCATAGAATCATAAAATCACAGAATCATAGAATGGTTAGAGTTGGAAGAGACCTTAAAGATCATTGGGTTCCAAACTCCCTGCCATGGTTCCANGGGGAGAATCCCCTCCCTGGCCCTGCTGCTCACGCTTTTGCTGCGGCCCAGGCTGGGGTTGGTTTCTGGGCTGCCAGCGCGCACTGCCGGCTCATGGGGAGCTTCTCATCCATGAGCACTCCCAAGTCCTTCTCCTCAGGGCTGCTCTCCAGCCATTCTCTGTCCAACCTGTATTTGTGCCTGGGATTGCCATGCCCATAATGCCTGCCACCCCTGTGTCACTAGGAGAATCAAGATTAAATACAGAGCTTTTGGCCTAGCAGGACAGAAAGCATAGTGTGGGTCCTCCTAACCCACACTATACTTCACCTCTTAACCAGCTGCACCTGGATTTGCAAAGGTACAAGAACAGAAACTGGGCTCCACAGGCAAAGTGCTATTTTCCTGGTGTGTATCCAAGGAATCCAGAAACCCAGGAAATAGCAATCAGCAGGTGTGTTGTGCTGTGGCTTTTCTTTAGGGAACAAAGGACCAAAACCAAACTAAGATATTTTTTCCTGGCCTGTGTTACCATCGTAAGAGATTTACTCATCAGGAACAGCTGGGTACAGGTTCTTATCATTTTAACAGGTAAACAAGAAGAAGAGAGTCAACCTCATCCCTGGAAACTTTCCAGGTGAGGTTGGACAGGGCTGTGAGCAACCAGATCTAGTTGAAGATGTCCCTGATCATGGCAGAGGGATTGGACTTGGTGACCTTTAAAGGTCTTTTCCGACCCAAAATATTCTATGATTCTATGAAAAGCCCTGCATAAGCATGTGTTTCCTGCAAAACTCTCTGTGTCCTCTCTTCCCTCTCCCTTGGCACCAATAGATGGAACAAATCATTCCAGCTTCCAGAGGAGGTGCAGTGGGCTTTTCAGCAGAACGTTTTCATTGCCTCTCCTCAACTGTTTTGGCTTTTTTTTTGAGGTAAGACTGGTTTAATTTTTCAGATCTGCTAGGATTTGGCCTGCGTGCTTTGTTTTCCTCTTCCTCTGTTATTGCAGACTTGTGCCCTTCTTGCTTACCTATTGATTAGCAGCCAGATAATGACACTCAAGAACCAATTTTTTTGGTGATGGCTTTTTTTTTAGGAATGTTTTTTGTTTGTTTTTTTTTTTCATGGTAGAAAAACCAAAAAGGCAGCGAAATTGAGTTTGAAAGTTTAGCATCCACAAGCGCTGGGTTTCGTTCAGAATAACTTTCAATTTTCTCACTTCAAAATACAAACAGCCAGAACTGTTATAACAACAATGGTGTCATAACAAGTTCCAGATTTGTTCCTTGTTGTCCAGCCTGCATTTAATTGTCTCTGTGTTATAAAAGTAAATTCAAAAGTTTTGAATTAGCAGCATTTAAAAAAAAAATAAAAAATCTGCACAAATCTGGAACTAATCAGGCTTGTACCAAATGTTAGTTTAGAAAGTAAGTCTGTTTCAAAATATATTCATTTGTGGCCGTTGCAACCTTAAGTTTTGGCCTGAGGTGACATTAGAGAAGTGAGGGAAGTTAAGGGTGATGTTGAGAGAGGAGCCAAGCCCCAGAGCTCAAGAGGATGGAGACGGTTAGATGTGAGCAGGGAAATAGAGACGCCTGATCATGGAAGAGCGGTGAAGGGATTGCAACCAGATTTGCTGTAAAACAACCCATAAACAAAAGCCCCAGACAGGTGGGGAGATGTGCTTTGGAGAAGGTGTGTGAAGAGAAGTATCATTAATTCAGGTTGTAGAAGAGATGAGGGGGGAAAAAGAAGCAAATTTGTGCAGCCACCTGCAATAAAAAGTCAAAAGAAAGTTATTGTGTGGCTGGAAAGACAGAAAGGAAGATCACTGAAACTATTAAAAAGGAAGCAGCTGAGCTACAGCCACAGATACAAAGCATAAAGTGAAAGAATAATCAGGGAGAATTTGAACTCAGTAATCATTAGATCAATAAAAAAGAATTCGTTTAGGACAACTGGGAACTTAAGAATGTAAAAGCAAGCACAAAAGTGATGTTTTGGCCAGGAACGTCTGGACAGGGAAAATAATTTTTATTTTTTTTTTTATAATGTCAGCAGAAAACTTTGTCTAAATGTCAGCAGTGAGAAGAAAATGTGAAATAGTCAGCAAAAAGAAACATTTATCATTCCTGAACTTCCATGTCACCTATGGCAACTTCTGGGAACAAGCTTTTCCACAGGGAATATTATGAATATTTACTGGCGATAGGTTTCAAATATTTTTAAACATCTCCCCGAAAACAAAATATGTCATTGGGTGTCTGCTCCAGAATGGCCCTCTGTATCTGAGAGGAGGAAAAAAGTGAGCAGCACATCTACTTTTGAGCAAGATCCAGGAGGATTTTCAAATAAAGCAAAGTCTGAGGAGGGTGAGGTTTTCTGGTTTTGCTGTACAGACATGGCTGATCCTAAAATGCGGAACAAATGAACCCGGCGCAGTCCTATAAATCATGGCTCATCACAGTGAAGCAGTTGTGTAGGAACTATTTGAAAAAAGACCCTGAATCAAATAAAAACAGGAAGGCAAAATAGGTGATTAGCAGATAAATGTGAAACTCCTTCTCCTGATAAGTGTAGCCACCCTCCAGTGTGTACCCAATCCACCAGGTCTCACAGGTCCAACTGGCTCATACCACTTAAACCATAAGGGCTGAAAAGTGACAGCAGCAGCGTCTTCTCATCACTTTCAAGAGGGTGAAACTTTCAGCCAAGGCCACCACAATGCAAACCACTCAGTCTGAGAGTCAGGATGTGGAATCACAGCAGAAGACGGGGTTGTTCCCCTCCATCAATCAACCAGGCTGGCCCTAAGTGCCTTCTCCTGCCATGAGATGCCCTTTCTGACCAGTTCAGAGAAGGAGCTTGCCTGCTTATCTGTCCCTTCCCCATGGAATATGGTCTCCAAGGCTTTGGTGGGAGCTTTTCATGGGGCTATGTCCTTCTCCTCATCTTGTGGGATGGGTCGGAGTTTTGGGCTGAGGGTGATAGCAAGTGCTGTTGGACGAAGGGAAGGCTTGGGTCTGCTGGTGGAGTAGAAGAAGAGATCCCTGTCTTTCCTTGCCATAAAACCAGAACAAGTCACACCTAATAATGTAAAGATTATTGATCTGCAGGTAAGGGCTAGGGAGAAGTAGGTATTTCTCTGCTTACTAACTTCTGAGTGAGATGCTCATTTTGAAGCTACACTTAAAAGCTAGTTTGACAGAGTTTGATAACCCAGACCCTAGGCACAAAGGGGTTTCGTAGAGAAATTTTTTTGAGGGTTGGGTTTTTATTTTTGTAAATTGTGACACTAGCTGCATGAAATGTATGTTTTACCACAGAGTCTATTCCAGGACTATGAAACCCAAAATTTAAAGCATGGCATAGCTTAAGACCACAATAATGCGCAATTTCTGGAAGAACTAGGCCTATGTGTGTTCGTCAGTAAACAACACTGATTCTTGTTTTTTCTGCTTAGAGGATAACCCAAAGGACTCTCAGAAAACTTAAGAAGACAATGCCCTTTTTGTATTTTTGCACCAAATTCCCACTCTCCAACACACTGGATTATTCACTTTACAGCCTGATTACCAGATACCAGGCTATATAATCTATCATATTATTTTTCTTTTAGGGAGGAGACTTCAAAAAAGTTAAGTGAAACTAATGCAATTTGTGTTTATTTACCTGGGCATTCCTGTTTACAAAAATATATCCCTGATTTTTAAGAAGACAGTAAGAAAACAGCACAGTCCTCAGTCACAGCCAGGATTCTGATGAAAGACACTCAGTCAGGGGGAGTTTAAGCCACAGGTGGCTGTTGTGGCACAAGATAGAAACTTTCAGTCCCCAAATAGTAAAAATGAAGAGAAGGTAGCTCTGTTTTCACTAAGCTCAATGGATAACCAGAATTTTTTAGCAAATAGACATGTAGGATTTGGGGGTTTTTAGGAGTGAGTTAACATTGGAAATCATAGTCCGTTCCAACCACTTTACCCTCAGGCTAGGAAAGCAAAACTCCTAAATCTAAGGTAAAAGCAAAGCAGGAGCCTCAAGAGTACCATACAAGCCTGTTAAAAATCAAATGTCTATGCTATGAAAATAAAGGCTATAAAAATAAACCAAAATTTACTGTTCAATATCTAAGCAAGTGGATTCCTCATAACCTAAACGGCCTGCCAAAGCTAGATAGATATTACACGTTCGTATTTCAAGAACACCTTGACAGTGCTCTTTAGACCATAGAATCACAGAATCACAAAATACTATGAGGTTGGAAGGAACCATCTGGAGATTATCTAGTCCAACCCCCTGCCAAAGCAGGTCCACCCACAGCAGGTTGCACAGGAATGTGTCCAGGTGGGTTTGGAATGTCTCCAGAGAAGGAGACTCCATCACCTCTCTGGGCAGCCTCTTCCAGGGCTCTGCCACCATCATAGGAAAGAAGTTCTTCCTCATGTTTAGATGGAACTTCATGTGTTCAAGTTTCAGCCTGTGACCTCTTGTCCTGTCACTGGGTACCACTGAAAAAAGACTGGCCCCATCTTCTTGACACCCACCCTTCAGGTGCTGATCAGATCCCCGCTCAGTCTTCTCTTCACTTACTGAGGTAGCTGAAGATTAGTTGAAAGTGGCCTTTTTGCCAAGCGGCCTCCTATGATTTAAAGCTCCTGTAGGGTGTCTCTCAAGCCCAGATTCTGGAATATAATCCTTGACTGGAATTGTGCATATCTCTTGCTAAGCGAGACAGACATTTGCATTGCCTCTTCTGGGTTTGTGTAGTTCTGGACATACTACTAACGTGGAAAGCTCAGGAATATTTGACTGGCTGTGTTAAAGAGACATCTCAAGGAAAAGGTTAAATAAATCTCATGCCTGTGCAATGATTCAGTGGATTTACAACTGTAAAAACCGGGCTTGTGGAATTTTGAACCCAACATAATTTTTATTTTGCTGGATTGGAAGAGCAGAGCAGACATTTTACCAACACACAGGAGATCCTGCAAATTTCATTTAATCATACAGCATAATTCTCTTTTCTTAGTCTCAAACTAAGTTTCAGTGATGCAGAAAAATCTGAAGTGCCATTTTTTGATATAAAATTTATAGAATACCTTTTTACGTACACATATCTCACGCATGTGTATGCGTGCACACACCCACGTCCTCTTTGCTGTCATTTCACCATTAGGTTCTACACAAAAACTGTGGAGGTTCTTCAGATAATTTCTAATGGCTCAGAATACCCGCTGAGGCTGAGAGCAAGCCAGAGTTTCTGGAAACCTAAATCCCCTCATTTTAATAGTTTTGAAAATCCTTGGCGTTTAGCTTTGAACTTTAACCAAGAAAAGTTATATCTTATAAACAATGGCATTTGTTGATTGGATGAAGGACTAGATCAATATTGATTTTGGCAACTTGTTTTGGCTGGGCTTGCCTGAAGAAATATGCTGGTCGTGGTGTTTAAAAGTTATGTCAGTTCCTCAACATGTGCCTCTTTTTCTTGGAGCGTTGCCTGAAAATTAGTTTCCAAAGTTACTTCCAGAAGTTAACCTAGAGGCTGGCCTCCTCAGCAAAGGAAGCTACACAGAAAAATACTGGAATATAATCTATTATTGTGAGCTAACAACAGGCTTCTACTGAGCTATCACCATGCATGAAATAAAACCCTTCAAGGAGAAAGATTAAAGACGTATAAAACAATGGATTTTTTTTCGTTTCCCAGACGTGCTAAAGCATAGGACTCAATTCTCATTTCCACTGGGTCTGATTTACACCGTTCCTGTAATTTAGAAGGAGCTGTGGATTAATTAAGTAGAATGACAGCAACAAGGCTTTTGGGCACTATGGGAATTCTCTAGTTGACACGCAGTAAAACAAGAGCCCTGTGATTTCCACGCAGCAGTTCCTGATTCCAGACCAGTGCTATATCTTCTAGAGAAAATGTGACAGAGCCCTGGCAGAGGCTGCCCAGGGAGGGTGTGGAGTCCCCTCCTCTGGAGACCTTCAAGATCTGGATGCAGCCCTGAGGGATGTGCTCTGGGCAATCCTGCTTTGGCAGGGGAATTGGACTGGATGATCTCTAGAGGTCCCTTCCAACTCTGACAATTCCCTGATTCATTTCAAACTTTCCACTGAGACAGGATCTACCGCAAACCGATAAGTGGCTTCAATTAGCATCACAATTAAATTTTTTCACCTCGTTTTGATTGGAATTTTTCTCATTTCAGCTTCTGGCAGTTTGAGCCTCTGATGCGACTGCCACAGGAAAGAGACACTTGGGATGTGATGATCTATCTACCTCCACGTCTGTCTGTCTATCTACCTCCCCATCTCCCATTTCCTGCCTATGCTGTTAGTTCACATATCTTTCTCCTCTCGTGGTGCTCAGCCCTCTGATGTATTTCCAGAAAGCAATCAGATCACATCCCAGCCTTTCTTTCGCTATGATAAACAAGGCAAGCTCCTTCACGCCCGCTCTACAGGAGTAATTTCTCTCCCCCCCCATTCCATCCAGGTGCCTGCTCTCTTCCCATGGTGCGCAAGCTCAGAGTCTCAAACGTGAGCAGACAGACTTTCCAGATAACATCTTGGCAACTAGCCCAAATATTGTCCCATTTTTAAATAGAGTTTCCCCTCACCTGATGCATCCTGAGATTACCTGTCCTTTTTATTTTGCACCCAGGTCACTTTGTTCCCCTGACCCCATCCTGCAGCTGAACAAGCCTTTTCCAGGTTCTTTTTTTTCCATCATGCCCCGATGAGAAACTCCACTTTACAACCTGAATTCGTGTTATGTGACCCACAGGATGGAATACACCTCCCTCTGTCTTCAGGCACTTTTAGAACATGATTTAGTGAGAGAGGAGCCCAAGGCAAGTGGGATAAAAGAGCAGCGAAAAATCTCCCATTTCTATATATTGGATAGAGGTGCCTTCTGAAAACTGCTGTATTTCATCAACAGCATTTCATCAACAAACTATGTGAATATAGTGTTATATTCTCCCTCCCCTAGAACAGTACAAAGCCAGTTGCTGAACATTTTTGGATTTTCTGCATTATTTCTAATTTTCCCCTAACAATGGCTAAATTTGTGGACCAGTTTTGTGAGGACCATTTGTGGTCCTCTCTGGTTACTACTTTTGGCCCTTGATTTTATATATGGATATATATAAAAGTTGTAATGAAAGTAATTGTGATGTCTGGGAATCATCCCCTACCCCTTCCTACTCAGAACCAAGGATATCTTCTTAGTTTTTAATATCAATCTTCATTATTTCTTAAGACAATAGAAAGAAGGCAAACCAGCCCCTACTACTAAGGTTGTACAAAGTAATACATACTTTTTGAAGATATATATAGAAAACTTTTCCAATTAATTGCCCTTTATTAAGTGTCTTAACTTTCACTTTAACATCATGTTTATTTTTAGGAAAAAATGTGGGTTTTTTCATTTTTTTTTACTGTTAAATATTATTTCTGAAATGAAAAATAGTTATGAATCACATTATAAAAATCATGTTAAAGATGTTAATCCTTAATAACTTAAGGGTCTTGCACTTAGACTAAACTATTGCACACATAATAACCTTTGATTTTTTTCCCTAAGAAGTTCAAAAGTGTTTTACAAACAAATACACCAGCAGCACATCAGAATTACTTGGTTCAGCAAAGGAATGCAGGTAGCACCAAGGTATAAAACAGTATGATGGTGTCTATCAGTTAAGGCAAGAGGTGGATTTCAGGCACAACTTAATTATCAGTTAAATGTTAAATGTTACTCTTTCAGAAACCAACAAAGAAAATTTCATTGCAATAAATATTCTGCACTTGGTTTTGCAGAAACCAATCTTCCTGATACAGAGAATATAATTTTGGAAGCCTGCTTTATCCTATGTCAGGACAACCAGAGTAAAGTGACGCATCAGCAGAGTTGTAGCTATAGCATTTCTTTAAAAATTTAATTTCTTAAACATTTTGTGCTGATTTTTTTCCTTCTCTAAACATACTTTCGTTATTCTAGAAAACCTTTTCAGTGTACACTCAGTTAAATATGAAGTTTTCAACACTGAATCCAATAATTTCAAGAAAAGGGAAAACGCTGTAAAAGTAAGCAGCCCTCTCTCTTTACAGGAAAATTTTCAGCAAGTTTGACAAGTCTGGCACTTCCTTCAGCCTGAATTTTGATCACTGCTAGTTTTGATGGCAGGATCTGTTATCAGTTTGAGGTGGAATGGGACAGAAAAGTCTTTAACGTGTCACTTTAAGTTTGGCTAAAAAATCTGAAATTCTCTAACCCTCTTTTAGCTGAAATGCTGACTCTGAGTTATCAGGAGAGCAGAAATAATTCCCTTGTTGCTCCAAGAATTTGCCAGACAGCTGTGGGAACAAGCTGTATCATAGGATTTCTGTGTCTCTGCCTCTGACCCTACTTTGGCAAATTCAGTAATAAGAGCACCCCCCAAAAAATGGAAAAAAATAATTTTTTAAAAAAAAGAGTTAGAATCATAGAATGGTTAGAGTTGGGAGGGACCTTCAAGATCCCCCCAGTTCCAATCCCCTGCCATGGGCAGGGACACCTCCCACTAGATGAGGTTGCTCCAAGCCCCATCCAGCCTCACCTCGAGTTCTTTCTCCAAGGGCCATAAAAAGATTTGTCTCTCTGTTGCCTTTGTTTGTTCAATCCTAATACGTGTTAAATCATTGATGCAGTAGTGTGTACACTGAGGCCAAACCAGGGCCCCAGCCACAGCTTGCCTTGCTGGAGGCAGTGCCTCCTCTGGGTCCACCAGAAGGAACAGTTCCCTCCCCAACCAGGTCAGCTGGCCGAAGTGGAGCTGTTGAGAAGGACGTTTCTTTTCTGTTGGGCTTCTAGGGGAGGCCTCGGGTCACGTCTACTAGGTTTTGTACTTTTATTTGTTGAATCAGAAAGCCCTTTATCATCAAATTGTTCCTCCTCAGTGAGCATGACTTGCAGACTCTCCTCTAACTTTATCGCCCACCTAACAAATAGCTTGGACTCCTGTGGGTCTTTGTACATCCCACACTTTTTTAACCATTGCTGGGCATCCTCTTTGAGTTGTTTCCAATTTTTTGAGATCCTTCTTGAATGGTAGGAACAAGAAGCTGTTCCTAGAATCTGTTGAAGCAATGCCAGGTATGGAAATGCCAGGTACGGAAACCCTTAGCCAAATTACTTGCTCGTCTTCTCAGGTTGGTGCTCTACATACCAAATTCCACCACTTCACTCCACCCTCCTGCTAAGGGGCAGAGAATAATCAATGAGATTATCAGAACATCCCTGAGATCCTCATCAAAGGCCCTCAAATATGCGACATGGGTTCCCTGGCCCTGCAAAAGGCATGCTGACCAGCACAACCTCATGCCCTGTCACAGCTGGGTGTGATTCAGATGGTCGGTGTCTCCCCACCAGCTCCTGGGAGGGACTTGTGGGCAGGAAGAAACCAACACACCATTCAGCCACATGCTTGAATAGGACAACTAGAACACAGCTGGTTGGAGGTGTTTCACAGCACGTAGCTGCTGTAGGAATTCAGTACATCGAGAGACATCTAGACTCTTTTGGAGGCCCAAAACTGTAGGTCTACGGCTGACAGAGAGAAAATAGCCACGAATAGAGACTAAAACTACAGTCCTGTTACTTTCCAGCATGAAATCTCTCAAAACAAGGCAGGAAGGGCGGGCAAAATGTATCTGACTTCAGTAAGAATGACACAGTTGTGCTTCTTTATAGCACCAGGCAGAGATCAGTTAATTAACAATTCTTACATCCAGTCATAGAATCATAGAATCGCCTAGGTTGGAAGGGACCTTTAAGATCATCTAGTCCAACCATCAACCTAACTCTGATAAAAACCCATCACTAAACCATGTCACTAACCATTATGTCAACCTGTCTTTTAAATATCTCCAAGGATGGTGCCTCCACCATCTCCCTGGGCAGCCCATTCCAAGGTTTAATAACTCTTTCAGTGTAAAAAAGTCCTCTTTTCTGGAAAATATATTACTAAAAGCGCCAACACAAAGTGAGACAGAGGCAGAGTGACAGTGTGGAAATGTTTAAAAATACGTTTAAACAGTGTACTAAGCACTTGCAAGGCTTTCATTGGGTCTGGTGATGTTCTTGCAGCACTTTGACCTCCTAAGCCACGGGATTGACACTCCCCTACTTAATCCCCATCCCTCTGGCTTCTGAGCTGGGCTATGTTATTTTTAGCTTGAAGTGGAAAAAGGAAGTTGTTCAGATCTTTCAGCTGAAATTCACTAACTCTACGTGAAAGAGTAGACTTCCTGGTTCATGTATGGAGCAGGTCATATTCCTCTTTCGCTATGACTCTCAGATCTGCGATATAACCTCCGCAAACCCACTGCAGAGAAATTCAGACAGATTTTAGAGAAGTCGCCTGCTTTTTGCTGAAGGGGATTGCTTTAAAAGGCTGAAATTTTGCTTTAAAAGTGATCTTAGTAAGAGAAGGAAAATGAGTCAGTGACACGTGGAACGTATATTGTGTGGGACATCTTACCCGTACGAGGGGAGAGCGGACAGAGAGAGAGGAGGTTTGCCTGCACGTTTAGCAACCTCAGAAAGCTGCTTTCTCCTGTGTGTTTCTTTGTTCATACTCAAAACCAGTCATCATGTGCGTCCAGCCTCCTAACTGAGCAGGCTGGCCAACATCCTCTTCTCCAGAATGACTACTTGGAGCGCAATCTACTGATAGAACTCCGCTGAGGAGCCAAGGGAGAATCATCTGAGTTTCAGGACAGGTTTTAAGCACAGGGTGCCTCCCATCTCACATCCTGCTGCGGTAACAGCAGAAAAAGGAAGTGGCTGGAAAGTTTCTGACCCAGCCAGCTTTCTCCAGCCTTTGAGGCTCTCTCTAACTCAAAAAGACCCAGCATCAGCCCCCCAATAACTCTCTCTCTCCCTTTTCTCACCGTCCCGCTGGACCGTTGCCCTTCCCAAACGTGGATGCGACGAATAGGAGGGAAACGGGATAAAAGCAGAACTGTGGTGAAATCACACAGCCACTTGGCATCAATCAGATTCAAAATCCAGAAAGAGAGATCTGGGACACCAGACAGGCCTGGTACCCTTTACAAGAAACACCTACAGCTTTTCAGCCTTGTAACTTTTTCCCCTTCGCATGCGTGCGAGGCAGGAGGAGGCTATTACTGCTTTCATTTTACACCCAAGGAACCAAGATATAACCCAGTAGTTATAACTAAACAGCCCGGTGCAGGGACACATAAATCTACCCAACTTAACCACGGACTGGGAAAACAACAGCCATGCTTGCTTGGCCAGTCAGCCCTGCTGGAAAGCGACCGACCTGCGCCTTGCCAATGAGATTATCCTGCTTCCAGAAACCAGGCTTGCTCATTCAGGGTCTATCTCTCAGTGCCTGAAAGTTGGCTTTCAAAATTATCTTGGTGTGAGAAGGTCTAGAGTCACTGCAGTCACCCCTGTGTGGAGAGGTACCCACTGAATGGATGGTCCTAAGAGTAGTGAAGGCTTTCAGAGGAAGCCAGGGCACAACAAGGGACCATACCCCAAATCTATTTGCCAAACTAACCCCCCAGCCCGATGAAACGTGTGTGCTCTTCTGCCCGTGGCTACGGAGACTCTCACTCACATGAAAAAGCTTTGACTTGGGCTCTTGGGTGCGTCAATGGTTCCACTGAAATTATACTGCTGTTTTCATAAGCTATTTATTTCCTGTGAATACCTTGGAAAAATTCTTAGAAGAGACTTAAATGAAGACTTGGCAAGATCGCTCTAAAATTCATTAGTGCTCATTTTCTGTTTTCCTTTGCAGAGCTCTGGTGCCTGTCATCAATAGTCAAGGGGAGCGATGGGGGCTGTTTAGTTTTATTCTGATTCTACAGAGGAAAATCCTATTGGCTTTGGTGTTTGGCCCTAAAAAATTACTGAATTTCCCCTAGGAAGCTGCAACTTTAAAATATTCTGGGCTGATGCATTTTTAAGTCTGCCCAGATGTAAAATGTTTACGTGAATTAACTTCGCTTTTTGAGTACCTGGGACAGAAAGATTTCCTCATTAAAGAAGATATATTCTGTACTAGTCTTCTCTATCTATCGTGATTCAATCCATATGATCAATCTATTTTCCTTATGTCATGGATTGCAGAGATCTTTCAACCGTGGTGATTTAACACAGTGCCATGCTGTGTTTGTACAGAAACACTGCGCAGGGGAGATTCCAAAGGGATTTTAGCAACCCCCGTCTAGCACAGGAATTCTGAATAACATTACTTGGCCATAGGCAAAAGAATTTCCTTTTGGCAGTTTTTCTCTCCAAAGAAAACACAGAAAGTGGAAGTCAGATAGTGCTGTTATTAGAGCCTTCTTGCAATGAGGGAAAAAGTGGCGTTCGCAACAGCTTGGGTACGGGGCTGAGTGACGGTTCCTCTGCTGGACCTTCCTCTGCTCAGCCTCTTCCCCGGATTCAGGGCTTCAGGGAGTTGATCCCATTCTTGGACCATGCCTGCACATCCCGCTTCCTTTTCTTAGAATCCTCTATATCATTCAAGCAATGAGGTCAATGTTGAGATTTTTCTATTTTAAGTGTCAGTTACTAAGGAGATGCTTGGAAATACTAGAGTTTGCTCTGTGTGAAGTTCTAATGGAAATAAAAAGGTGAAGACTGAACAGTCCTGTCAAAAAACCCCCCACCCCACAAGCCAAAAAAAAAAAAGCCACCCATACTTCCCCTCGGCTGCACCCAGAACATTGCAGGTCTGTTTCATGCACTCACTAGAGCCAGGGAAAATTGTTAATATTTTCATAGAAAACATTTAAAAATAATCTCCCTTCTACAATATTTTTTAAGTTCTCATTATTTTTTTTTTCTCCTCTGTGGGTTTTTTGTGTTTTAGCTTTTTTTTTCCCTTCCTTTCCTCCCATTTCACCTTTGCTGGTGGTAGAAAAGAAAGCAGAGAGGGGGTAAGTGGTGCAGCTGGTTAGACACGCAGGCAGGTGTCTTGCAGTGATGGGGCAGTAAATGTGACTGTAACCTTTTGGCTCCCATTTATTACCTGTATATGTTGACCCCTAACTTAGCCTTGTTTCCACTTCCATCTCCTTTATTCTTCACACAGCCAAAGGAGCAATGGATCCCTAAACACTTTGCAGTTTTCATTAACAATTCTCACGTAAAGTTTCTGTTCCTAAATTAACTGTGCCTAGAACTGCTTGAGGCTTTAGGGAACTGGCTCGCTCTCTTCCTTTAATCACTTCATGCCACATTCTGATTGCGTCAGGTAATAAAATCATAGAGGACTCCTTCCTCTGTTAGACTGAGCTCCTATTTTAAATCCTCCTCCCCTGGGTACGAGACTTTCTGTATTCAAAAGCTGGTTCTTGTTTTTAGAGTCTGTTCTAGACTTCAGCTTTACAGAAGCACAGAATGATACGGGGTTGGAAGGGACCTCTGGAGATCATCTAGTCCAACCCCCCTGCCAGAGAAGGTCCACCTGGAGCAGGTTGCACAGGAACGTGTCCAGACAGGTTTGGAATGTCTCCAGAGATGGAGACTCCACCACCTCTCTGGGCAGCCTCTGCCAGAGCTCTGCCACCCTCATAGGAAAGTTCCTCCTCACGTTTAGATGGAACTTCTTATGTTCAAGTTTGTGCCCCTTCCCTCTTGTCCTGTCCCTGGGCACCACTGAAAAAAAGACTGGCTCCTTCCTCTTGACACCCACCCTCTAAGTATTTATAGGCGTTGATCAGGTCCTCCCTCCGCCTTCTCTTCCCCAGTCTGAAAAGACCCAAGTCCCTCAGCCTTTCCTCATAAAGAGAGATTCTCCAGGCCCCTGATCATCTTTGTAGTCCTCTGCTGTACCCTCTCCAGCAATTCCTTGTCACTCTTGAACCGAGGAGCCCAGAACTGGACACAGGATTCCGGATGGGGCCTCACCAGCTACCTAGCAAATCCAAACTGAAGTCACATGAGGTATTTTCTTCTTAATAAAAGTTCTATAAAATGACCAGGTAGTCTGGAATAGGTGGTGACAATCCCTGCATGCAGAGATAATGCTTGGTGTGAGCAGACCAGGCTGTGCCCACTCTGACCTGCAGCACCTCCTCACCTTGCTCCACCTGCCCAGACCACACTGCTGCCACAGATGCTCATGTTCCAGTCCTGAGACCCACCTCACCATATTGCAGCCATGCTAATTAGCTTTTATTAGTGTTACACGGGGTAGCACTTGGTCAAGAAAGTAAGAGGTTTTCCGACATGTGATTTAATATGAGTAACTCAATCAGAGCTGGAAGGGAAGCCAACATACCTTGGAGAACACAGGCATGACTCAGAGTCATAGGACTCCAAATGCTGGAAGTTCTAGCATGTAGAACTGAATATGGAAGGACTATTGGCTTTTCCTTCCATCTCCTTCTTTTGTCTTTCTTTGGACCAATTTTTTTATGGTAGCTTCTCCATCACTTTTTGCTTCCACCTCCCTATTTTGTCTTTCTTTGAGCCATTTTTTAAGGTAGCTTCTCCATCAGCTACATGGAACATCAGGTGAACTAAAAAACATGTGGCTTGCAAAATACTAGTCTTCCGCCTCTTCGAAAGATATGTTGTTCATAAGAGGGTAGTAGTCCTTTGCTCCATGAAGAGGTAGTATACAGGAACAGGTTGCCCAGAGAGATTGTGGCTGCCCCATCCCTGGAGGGGTTCAAGGCCAGGCCGGATGGGGCTTGGAGCAACCTGGTCTGGTGGGAGGTGTCCCTGCCCAGTTGGAACTCAATGATCTTGAAGGTCCCTTCCAACCCAAACCATTCTATGATTCTAATATGTACTTAGAAGGTAACTATTTCCATTTCAGAGTTGACTGTTCTACTGAGGCAAACAGTGTAATAAAATCCAGCATTAAACTTTGAAGAACCTGAGACAACTCTGAAAAAAATAATTTTTTAACAGAAGACTTTCCAGTCTGTTCTTGGACTACCATTTAAATGGCTAGTAAAAATTTGGCTGTAAGCCTGCTTCCCTCCTCGTCCTTTCCCCTCTTCTCCTAATGCTACAATTTACAGAAGCAAAAAGAGGAAATCTGATGATGACGTTTTTCCAGCTGTAGAATAATTTTTCTTAGTCTTCCCTGCAGTGTTCTTTGCATGATGTTCTCATCTCCTCCTCCCTTCATACGTGACAGCAGGAAGAAACAGTTGCTGCAAGACTTGGTGTGCCCGTTCTTGCTTCCCTTCAGAGGGAAAGGCCCAGCTGTATGAATGGTTTTTAGCAGGAGTCCTGTGGGGTTCCCAGTGCCCAGGCTGAAGATATTTCTGTTTATTATGAACCTTCAAGGAGACAGGCACATAGCACAACGACACTTCCACAGTGATTTCCATCAGGTGGAAGGAGTATTTGTGAGAGGAATGCACCTTTAGAAGCTGGCAGTCCACTGTCCCAGATAATGATGCTGTAAACAGTGATGATGGTCTATCAAGGTTCAGGTTCTGCTTTCTGATAGTAGACAACACCAGCTTTTTAAGACAATGAAAAAAGAAAAAAAAGGTCCTTGTAAATTAATAATTTATTTTTAAAGGAAACTAGTAGTGGCTAAGCCATTGGACCGCCTAATCCAAAACTAACAAGATGTGGTGCATGGACGCATCAATGCCCCAATAACAAAAGCCTCCCTCTGCCTGTTCTGTAGAAGAGTTTATAAAGTACAGAAAAGATTATAGACAAAACCACTTACAAAATTCAGATCAAAATGCTTGCTGAATGAAGTTCTGGGTGCAATTGCACTTGAGAAATGAGAGGGATGGCCCAAAACTAATGAGCAGGAGATTTGGCCTACTTGATGAATAAGAAAACAATAGTCTTTTTTGCCTATTGCCCTTCTAGGTCCATAATTTGATGCCAACAATGCTGGAAGCAGTGAGATTTATCTTCATGGCACAAGATACCCACCGTTTGCTGGGACTTGAGGGTCCTTTATGGCATCGTTGGACCTTAATTTTCCCAACGCTAAGAAGATGACGTGGGCAGACTGAGTCGATGGGAAGGATCCAAAAGATAAGCCCAATTTATGTTTCTGTTAACTTCTGAATGATATCCACCCCACGAGACTCAGGTTCCTGTTCCCAGGCTCTCCCTCATAGCTCCTTTTCCTTCTCCTGTTCAGTTAATCTTCCTCTGCTCTTGCCATCTGTCTAGTTGGTCTGTCCCGGGGGGTTTCTTTTGCAACTGGGCTGCAGCCCCACAACCAGCGAGATAACGGGGAGGGCTGCCTTTGACAGCCCAACAGTGGTGTAAATTTGCCAGGTCTCAGCATGGCTGATAAGGCTCTCTGCTGCTTTTTTTTTTGCTTTCTCAAGCAGCAAGCTTGGAAGAAATGGAATGAGGACTCTGCTGCTGTTGGGCTGCCCTGTTCTCTCTCTCTCTCCTCTTATGTTTTTTTTTTTTTTTGTTTTTTTGGTTTTATGTTATCCTCGAGAAACTAGGAGTCAATTTTAAGTATGAATAACCAAATCACATTTTTTTTTTCTGTTCTACCAAGTGGACAGATTTAACACCATAAAAGAGCCAGAACAAGGGGGTAAAGGAAACCTCACAAGAACTTGCTGTAGCTGCGTGGAAAGGGGAGAAAAAGAAAAAAAAAAAGGAAGGACTAACTCTCCTTCTTTGCTCAGGTAGCCAAAAAAGTCCAAGTGATGATTAGCAGTGACAATTTGTCAGCATGGCATCTACATGAAAATCACCTTATTTCCCCCGAATCTCCACACCCAACAGTTTCATTGAAAACAACTCCAGAGCAAATGAGGCCCCTCTTCATCTGCTTTCTTCACGGGGTGCCCATTTGTGTCATTGCTGTACATGGTGCCCATGGCACAACGCACTTGTGAGCCTTACCATGATATTTGGAAAGGCAGTTAAACAACTCTGGCATCTTTATAAGAAAATTTCCCACCTTCAAATTGTCCCTGATGAAGGAGACAGAACCTCCCAGCCACCAAATCCTTCTTAATCATTTTACGGCAGTGGAAATTTGGCATTTATACCTGTTTCAAGCATGCTCCCTTGAGTCTGTTTCTTTTTAGAGAATGCTAGTTTTTGCTTCCTTTTTCATTGAGTTCAGCTGATGACAAAGAGTAGCAAGGAAGGATGACTGGAAAATTGGAATTCTGTCTTATTAAACTTGTGTCTTGTTCCAAAATTTGTTTCTGTACGCATACAAATGCAATCCATGACCTTTCCACTGAAAACAAAGCACAACTCTGAGACAAATTTCCCAGAGAGGGTTCCTAGTGGCTGCCCTCGTCAGGAAAGGGTGAGAGCCCCCTGGAGAGCTTTCGCTAACCAGACTGAGGCTGGAAAGTTGGTTTTCCACACTGGGAGAAAGCCAAGGCCTTTCTCTAAGCCTGATCTCTCCTTCCCGCCATACTTCATCTGGAGAAGCTATTTTGCCAAATTTGGGTGGACTGACATTTCAGTGCTTGAATGCTGCAAAAAAAAAAAAAAGACATTTTCTGGCAAAAAAATAGATTTGTCAAAAGATTCCTGATGTTTTATAGTGGAGTGCCCAAATAATGTTCTCTGTACAATTCATCATTGTATCATCTTTTTCGAAAAGAAGCAGCCCTCTAATTTTTCCTTTCATCAGTTGTACTTAAAACAGTGATCCTGTCTTGACGTTTGAGGATCAAGTCTTTATCCCACAACTTTGATAACAACACGGCTGTAGAAAACTAAGTGGACAGCACAACATTTAAGAAAGATGAACAGCAAAACTCTTAAACAAAAATTAGGCTCACTTGTTTTTTCTGAACCTTCCTATTTTCCTGCAGGATTACTTGTAGGGTTTCATATGCATATCTTTTAGCATGGGAAAAAAAAAATAAAAAAAATCACAAAATCATAGAATGTTTAGAGTTGGAAGGGACCTTAAAGATCATCAAATTCCAATGCCCCTGCCATGGGCAGGGACACCTCCCACCAGACCAGGTTGCTCCAAGCCCCATCCAGCCTGGCCTTAAACCCCTCCAGGGATGGGCCAGCCACAACTTCTCTGGGCAACCTGTTCCAGTGCCTCACCATCCTCACAGCAAAGTATTTATTCCTAAAATCTAATCTAAGTCTCCCCTCTTCCAATTTAAAACCATTACTCCTCCTAACACTCCACTCCCTGACGGAGTCCCTCTCCAGCTCTCCTGGAGCAGCCTTCAGATACTGGAAGGCTGCTCTAAGGTCTCCCCAGAGCCTTCTCTTCTCCAGGCTGAACAGCCCCAGCTCCCTCAGCCTGTCCTTACAGGAGAGGTGCTCCATCTCTCTGATCATCTTCGTGGCACTCCGCTGGACCCATTCCAACAGTTCCATGTCCTTTTTATGTTGAGGACTCCAGAGCTGGACATATTGCAAAGACATACTGCAAACAGCAAGAGCTATAGGAAAAGCTGGGGCCAGAGACAATAAAATGGGTTCCTGTTGTAGCTGAACTGGCAAAGAGGCCTGTTCACCTCAGGGAGTTGCAAACACACTTTCAAGCGTACCACTACATACTTTAAAACCATATAAACTGGAAAAACTACTAAAAATAGGGATGACACCCTTGATGCATTTTATTCTTTGCTTTCCCACTTTCATCTCCTGTCTGTATGGTCCTTTCCCATACAAACAGCAGGATAGCTTTAGCTGAGCTTCTCCCTTGAGTTTGTCACACCATGAGGCCTCCCAAACAGGAGTGACAAAGAATAAAGTATGGAGCAGCTGGAAACGGACAGAGTAAGATTTTTTTATGCCAATGGCAGTGCCAGTTTAAGGAAGATAATGCTGCTCCCTGGTAGTTTCTCCTGATAAGGTCACCAAAAGCTGCAAACTTCTCTATTCAAGATGGGTGACCTCTTTTTTTAACGTCATCTCTTCCTCTGTGTTTTCAGTACAACAGGAAGGAAGCGTATTTTGGACCATCCCAAGAAAACCCATTTTCCTGAACCACAGCAGATGGCCACGAACTCTTGAATAGGTGCTTGGCATCCCACAGGCCTGGGTTGTGTTCTGCCACAGGTAAAATCCCTCTGGCACACACCACACCAGCAGCGTGTGATGGGCAGCCTGACACTGGACTTCACCCTCCCCTCAGAATGTGGCAGCTTCACACACCTATGATTTCTCCAGTTATGGGGAGTGGGAGTCACACGCTTGAATTCCTCAGCTGAAAAAAACAGGCTATTTTCTTGACTAAACATTATTTTTCCTTTAAAAAAACACACACGCAAGACATAAACGCAGATGAACTGTTAAGTAATTTTCAATAGTCTGAAATACTTATCTCTGTACCATGCTTGAACACTTCTTTTTTATTTTTTTTTTCCATCGGAATACATTTTGCACTCATTAACAAAGATGCTATTCCATTTAAGTCAATTGGGGCTTCTCTGGTGTATCTTAGAACAGAACTGGAGCCAAGATATGTATCTTACTCAGTTCATTAGACTCTCCAGTGCTGTAGATTAAATAAGCAAGTATGTCACTAAATCTGTTCAGCATTAAAATGATACAAAATGTATTTTTCTTCTTCCAGCTAAATAGTTTTCTTCAAATCTGAACCAGATGGAAACACAGTGAGTTATCTGAGATGAGCTCATCTAGACTTCTGAGTGGAATGTCCGACATTTGGTCACACATCTTGAGATGTGAGTTAGGGTCTGAAGGGGGGGAAATTTTTATCATCTTATGTTTACTCTTGTGGATAGGCTCGTTAGCTTCAGTGGACAACAAGTAAAATAAGTGACACACACACACAGAGCAAGACCACGCAGGACACGTTCCTGTATAAAATTCCGCACACGTAGTTCGCCTTCCCAAAGACAACTGTCCCGCAAAAGTCCAGCAAACACAATAAGGGGAAACTCAGCATCAAAATTAGTTAAGAAATTATTCCTAGAGAAGCTGTGGCTTCCCCATCCCTGGAGGGGTTCAAGGCAGGTTGGATGGGGCTTTGAGCAACCTGGTCTGGTGGGAGGTGTCCATGCTCATGGACATGGGTTGGAACTGGATGATCTTTAAGGTCCCTTCCAACCCAAACCATCCTGTGATTCTATGATAAATCCCCTTGTTTACAGGATTAGAAACAAACAGTTCCAATGAGAACTTGCTTCCACATGACAACACTACCCAGAACTACAGACGTTTCAGCTGTAGAGTCTGTTGTTAGGTACAATGAACCCTGCAGTGAAACTGCTCTCATACTGAAGAAGTACCTGTCCTTTATTAGCCCAATCAGCCTAATTATGCCTCACTGAATTCAGGGTAGCTTTACCATTGCTCTCACTGGTGCTAGAATTCTACTTTTTGTCAAGAGCACGAATATGAAACGCATCAAGGTTTCTCTTCTCCCGACTTTCAGGAGCACGTTGGAAGAGTCCGCTTTGTGGACACAAAGAACTGAAAATGTGTGATTCTGAGAGAGATTTAGTAGCCATCTGCCTCAAGCTTTCTCCAAATTCTACTATGGGATTTTTGGGGTTTTGTTCTGTTTTTTTCATACATACTTCCTAACACAGTCCTAGAACTCAGAACATCACAGAACATCCAATATCACAGAAATTCAAACAGAGATTTCTGATCAGAATGGCCTGACCTTATTTCTCTTATGACTCCACTGCAGTTCAGTAAGTTTTTTGTGCTTATTCTTTCCCTCTTTTGAAGTAAGAGAGTGAAAATCGCTGCTTTTAAACAAACTTCAGGCTTGTAGGACAGCTTTCTATCCTGAAGAGCTCACAGTTTTTGTGGTTTGTTTTTTTAATCAAAATCAGAGACATGGGATCTCATTTGTATTGGTTAAATTCCAATTTATTCCTCTTGCCTAATGTTTCCTCCTGGCTGGCCCTGCAGCTTCAGCCATGTGTAGCCAGGAGGAATCACCAGGCATGGGGACATTCGTGGAATTTAAACTGACTAAATCTGGGCCTCGGTGCCTTCATTTTGTGATTTTCTTTTTTGATATCCTTGAAAGGCTTGAGAGAGGCTCAAGAGTTTGCGGACTGAGATCTAGATTATTACTTGCACGGCAAAAGATGAAACAGAACATTCTGAAACATAAATGAATTTGCACACGGACTCAAAGCTGAATTTATCCAGCAGAAATTTCTCTGTAGGACTTAATGGACACCAGAAAGAATGAAAAATAGTGGGATTTAAAAAAAAAAAGAAAAAAAGAAAAGAAAAAGAAAAGAAGAATCATACTTACTGGAGCTGTGGACATTCTCAGCATAATTAGTTACATATGTTTTGGTTGTGCCCTAGGGTAAAATAAGTTCTGGGATGAGGTAATAAATAAATTAAATGTGGTTTTGGAAATAGTTATCCCTAACTACCCAAAATGTCCACTGCTGGAAGAATTTGGATGTAGCCGACTTTGGAAATCTGAAAGGACCACAGAAACAATTTTTATAAGAGCAACAATAGTGCAAAGAAGACACCACAAAACTGAAGTCAGCACAATCTTGAGTGCTGCTGATTGATGCATTGAGCTAATCTAATTGATACATTTTGAAAAGATTTGTTTGAATAAGCTAGGTAATTTGGAAATGAGGTATATAATAATGTACCCCCACACAAAGTCATCAATTACTATAGCACCAGCTGAAACTCTAGCTGCATCTTTTGTTCACAGGGATGAATTCTATAAATACTAAATTGCTTTCCACTGCCACCAACTCTTTTTTTTTATTATTTTCTTTTTTCTTTTTTTCTTTTAGAGTGAAAAATGTAAATACAGCTTAGCCTCACTTATCATGTCGTATGTTCATTTATTACTGTTATTCAGTTTTGTTTACAGTACCTCCAAGAGAAAACCTTTTAAAACTGTTATGGGTCAGATCCAGGTTAGATCCTATCCTGCCCCGATGATGAAATACAGAACCCACTTGACCCGGCCACTCTGAAAAGACAGATTTTAGGTCCTTGACTAATCACTAGGCTTGTACTTGGGGCTAATTTCTGCTTTCAGTGGGAAAGACAGATTTCAAGAATCTGACAACATGCTGTAGGGGCAAAGATCTATCACTAAATTCACCCAAGTCTGTTGAGGTTTTGGTAAATTACATAATTTCCTTCTCACAACATGGCTGATGAGGCTCACAACCTGTTCACCAAACTTTCCAGAGGACTTCATAAAGATCACACCATTTTAATCATATTCTTAGGCTGGACAACTAAATATTAATGCTTAGTCTACAGGATCTTACTCATTTCTACACATTTGCTGTAAAGTCAGCTATTCAGTTATTTGATTCCATTTTAACACTTCTCCTTCCTCCTCCCCTAGATGCAGGTTAATTCTGGGCTGGAAGCTCCATAAGAAGAGCCTCTAAAGTAAGAAGGACTCTCCCAGTCTTTGGATTCTTCCATGAGTAAATTTTCAAAACTCAGCAAAAAGATAAAACCAAAAATTAACAAGTTTTCCCTGCCTGATAAATACCTGAAAACAATGCAATTTCATCACTGGCCAGCAATGAATCTAGTCTTTTAATCTATTTTATGCCTTGGGTGACTGTCAGCAGAATAATTTTTTAGAGGTACAATGGCCAGGTCTTCAATGCCCTGCCATGAACATAGTCACTTGCACTAGAGAGGAAGCTCTGAAAAACCTACCCCATGAAGTTAGCAGAAATTTACTCTTATTTCAGCATCTGTATATACCTATACAAGGCCACTAACACAATCCAGCTGAAGTATTTTACTCCACAGTCAGGTCCTCACTCATCTGGGTAATTCACATGAAAGCTGGAACCTCTCATCCCCTCAAGCAAACAGAGATGTCTAAGAGATGTAGGAAGTGACCAAGCAACATAAGAAATTAGGTATTTGACTGAAATCTTGAAGGCAAGAAGGAGCTCTACAGGCAAAAGATATCAGGGAAATGCTCGGAACAAGTTCAGGGCCATGAAAATAACAAAAGAAGAGATAATTATGGCTGTACAGATGAGCAGATGTAGACTGATCACAGACGAAAGACCTGTGTTTCAAATAAGGAGCTTAATCAATCTTTGCTTGGCTGCTTACCTCATCTGAAAACAGTTTGAGCTGTGGTAGGATTTTACTCCAGACTGACTTGCTCTGACCACAGCTTCTCCCTTCCCCTTGTCGTGAAATCAAACATGATATCTTTACCTTGCATTATTTGCCAAGGTTAGTCAAACCTCATGAACACACACTCAGAAGAGGAGAAAGAGAAGATGGGATTTGTGGCTAGCTGATAAGAACGTATTTCTGATGCTAATTATCAACAACTGATAGGAACACCCCCACAGATTAGGAATCCAACATTGAATTATTTCTTACCCACAAGGTTTTCTAGAACCTCCTTAAGAATACAGGTTACAGCTGGGAAATATCATTCACTTTATTAAAATTATTATTATCACCAATGATTCCAATGCAAATCTGATTGTTTGAAAGTACTAGTTTTGTTCCCCTCGTGCCTGTGTAGCAAACACTTTATTAATCAGCTCTTTGGCACAGCTTGGACGGAACAGGGACTCCCCCAGCACTGCCTCTGAGCAACAGCATCATACAAAAAAAGTTGCTCTGGGACCAAAACTCTTTCCCAAACTTCCTGGCACATAAACCCACACGATCATGCTCCTAACCCTTTAAGCACGGGCCATGATTTGCTTCTTTGGTATTTGTTCCCTGTGCCTCTTGTCTACTTCTCTTGCAATGTCTCTTTGCTGAAAGCCTCATTTTTCAAGCCTCTAACCAGTTTTCCTTTTTTCACTGGTCCCCTATCCCTATAGATTCAAGGACCCACAGTAAGAATTCTGCAAGCAATACAAAAAGGAGGAAATTGTCCACTTAGCATCACTCCGATTAGATGCCCTGCTGCTGAGTTCCTCAGCTTTTCTTCCTCGATGTGAAATTATTTGGGGTGACCAAAGGATTTTAAAAAATCTCTAAGAGTATTCACTTTGGTCATGAAACCTAATCACAGAATCACAGAATGCTATAGGGTTGGAAGGGACCTCTGGAGATGATCTAGTCCAACCTCTCTGCCAGAGAAGGTCCACTCAGAGCAGGTTGCACAGGAAAATGTCAAGGTGGGTTTTCAGTGTCTCCAGAGATGGAGACTCCACCACCTTTCTGGGCAGCCTCTTCCAGTGCTCTGCCGCCCTCAAAGTGAAGAAGTCCCTCCTCATGTTTAGATGAGCAACTGTATTTTCACAATTGAATTTAGCAATGTGTTCTGTCCAAGGCCATTGAAAACTATCTTTTACTTGCAGTCCCTCTCTATGTTCTACCAGTATATTTATGAAGCATATTTAAGGGTATTACAGAAATATTGAGATATTGTGGGTAATTTGGACTCTGTGCATTAAGTGGGAAGTCACAAAACACATATTAACCACAGCAGGCGACTGGAGTTAGGTTAGAGTTAAGCAGTTTTCTACAGGATTGCACTTTGCAGTGGTAGGAGGGAAATATCTTCATGACATAAGTTGAACAAGTACAACTCATTCACTTCTGGACATAATGGCACGTCAATGTTTGTAGACTTTGCTCCAAAATCTTGTGCTCTGAGCAGCAACAATTTGCAGTAATACACCTGGTAGAACTTAAATAAATTTGAATTCATAAGTACTAGATACAGGGCTACCCATTGCACTGTTCTTAGCATGTGTAAAAGTTGACCATCACCTTGATTTTTTACCATATTGAATGTAGGGCTTTAGCACAACTCCAAACTTGAGTGTTTTTTTGGCAAGCAGAGAGCTGCTGCTGTAGTTGCAGGACCAGGCTGGCATTCAGGAGATGTAGGGTTTAGCCACACGTTTCCTGTGTGACTTCGTATAAATTGCTTAATCTCTGTTTCTCAACTCCTCATCCATGAAACAGAGCAACTTCCTCGTGCCACAGGAATGTGTATGAAAACACATGTATTAATAAGCAGGTACAGCAGTGACACAAACTCTATAAAACAGCACTTTGGAAAATGTCGGTATTAATTGAAACTAAAAGTGAAAGCTCTCTGTATTCATAACTGTAGTTTATTCCTAACTTCAGCCCACTCTACAGTTTGTGCAGAACTTTGCCAATACCCCACTGGTAAATTTTTAATTTTCTGCTTAATTCCCTGGAGAGCATTGTAAAAATACAGTCTTTATCTCGATAATATCCCATCAGAATAATGTTTTTACTATGATTTTAACAAGTTGTGGTTAAAATGCACGAAAAAAAAAAGTAATAAATTGAAGTAGAGGATCATCCAAGACTATTTACACGAGAAATGAAGTATCCTATGAGGAAATAATCCCACAAAACTTTGTTCCCTTCAACGAGCTTTGTCAGTGATAAAGGTATTGTTGAAGATTTGTCCAACGTGAAATTCAGACACGCTAGAGATGAAATTGTAGGCAATTTGATGGGTGGAAAATAATAATAATATAGCAATGCCTACTCTAGGCTCTTGGATTAAAAAATGCTCCAGCTACGTCTTGATTATGTTGGAGCAACTCTTTTCACAGCAGGGAAGGGAAATGGGGAGGCGAAGAGTGAGGGATGATGTAAGATTGCGCAATTGCTCCACGTGGAGTGAATCTGCTCTAGCGCTGGGGAACCGTTTGAGGAAGCTGGGAAAAGGAGAAGGGTGCGGCTGGTGAAACCCTGCCTCCCGCAGCCACAACCACATGTTTAAAATAGCAGGGAAGAAAAATACACCCCGGACCATCCTCGCTGGTTTTGAGCGCCGTAAAGCTTTCTACACAACTCCTTTAAAAGAAGCATGCACGCAGAAGGAAAAATAGGAACCATCAGCGGCGCAAAGCATGTCCTTAATTTCCACACTCCTCTCAGTTCTACACAAGGAGGAGTTCCCAAAGCCAAAACTCTCTATGTAGTTATTTTCTAACTGAACTATCCTCTCTTGGGACGCACAGTGGGTTTTGATTCCATAGAAAACGAAAGAAGAGAAAAACATGGAAAATACTCATTCTCATTCATAATGAAAAGAAATGTGTGGCTTATACATCATGAGTATAGACAGGTCACACTCAGGAGGTGCATAGTATTCTGGCAAAGTAAGTTTCCACTTTATTTTTATTGAAGAAAAACATTTCGTTTAGGCAGGGCAAGAGATTTTTCAACGCTAAAGAAATAACAAGGCAAGTCATGCAACTAAAAGCAGTAACTTCGCTAAAGGTTTCTTTCTAACCAGTTATTTAGAGGGAGGGGAAGTAGACATGGAACTACCATAATCACAGCTACAACGTGAACTACACAAAATGCTCCAGGACAGAGTAAAAGTTCAGAATTAAAATAAAAGAGATCCTCCAAGTGATCCATCTCAAAACAGGTCAAAGGGCCCTTACGTCACTTCATGCTACCCCCTATTTCAGAATGGTTGAGAAGGCCCTTTCCAGAGGGCAGCAGTCCCACCCCGAGCAGGTTGAATCCATTCTGAGTTTCTGCAAGAAACTTCTGCTCTACTGATGTACCTGCTCCTTTTTTTTGTGTGTGTTTTGATTTAAGCTGAGGGGTGATACCAAGGCATGTACCCTGACATGACAATGGGATTTGAGGTTTTTACCGTATGGAGTCAGCACAGCTGTTTGATCAGTTACTAAGATAAAATGGAATCCTAAATAAACATTTACAAGACAGCGCGTCAAACGAGCAAAAACTCTTTTCACAGCATCATAGAATGGTTTGGGTTGGAAGAGACCTTAAAGATCATCTAGTTTCAACCCCCCTGGCAGAACGCTGTCTCTCATCCATGACACAGAATCATAGAATGACCTGGGTTGGAAGGGAGCTTTCAGACCATCCAGTCCAACCATCAACCCAACTCTAATAAAACCGATCACTAAACCACGTCACTCAGCACTATGTCAACCTGTCTTTTAAATACCTCCAGGGATGGTGCCTCCAGGGTGATTCGAGCAGGTAATTCCATGAAAAGCTGCTCTTTTGTCAAGGTCTGTAAAGCAACATTTGCATATTCACAGAGGCACAGAATGGCTGAGGTTGAAAGGGACCTCCAGAAGTCATTTTGTCCAAGCCCCCCTTGTCAAGGAGGGCCAGTTGCCCGGGACCATGTTAAGATAGACGGCTTTTTAATATCTCCAAGAACGGAGACTCCACCACCTGACACACTTTCACACAGTATTTCCTGACATTCAGAGGGTTTGTGACTCTTTGTGCCTCTCGCCTCTTGTCCTGCCAATGGGCAGCACCAGAGCCTGGGTCCGAACTCTTTGCACTCTCAGATATTTGACACTGGTGAGATCCCACTGAGCCTTCTCTTCTCCAGGTCGAATAGCCCCAGTTCTCTCAGCCTTTCCTCATAAAAGCAAGTCCCAGTTCCTTCATCAAAGTCATGGTTCTTCACTGGACTTTCTCCAGTGTAGGTTTTACAATAAACCTCCTCACAACTGGCCAAGCTGAAGAAGGACTGTATTTATTTCCTGCTTTCCAAGAAAGAAGCGTTGGCTAACACCAGCCTTGTCCAAGAAAGTGCCAAAAGTTTGTTCTTACAATGTATAGCGCTCTCTCCATCTCCTGCTTTGCACACTTTGGGATCTTTTGCAAAGGAAAAATGAGCTAATTTCCGAGCTGAATGGACTTTGTTGTGACCACATAACCTCTTCTGAACTTCCAAAGATTTTGGCAAACTTAACTTGGCTAATTGAACTTGCTTTCACCTGAGGCACCAACCAGCACCCTGTGCAGCAGCAGTTTTGCCCTCCCGTGCTGGGTGGCGTGATGAGTTCACAGGCACCATTCCCTTTCACCCCCTGGTGAGTAGGTTCAGGTCCAGCCTCTTCCTCTGACTGTCCTGGGCCACATCTCTACAAAATCACCACCAAGCATGCTTCAGATGAGAGTCGAGTGAGTGGTCAGGACCAGGTCTGGACAGAACTTTGGATCCCCAAAGCTGTCCTGCAGCATTTGTGCACTGTTGTGTCAAAGCTATTGAGCACAGATTTCACTTGGAAATGTTGAAAAACTGCAATAAACTCCTGGAAGAAATGTAAAATCTCCTTCACGTGAGGTATATACTGCCAAATGAAAAATGACCTGTATTGATACCCAAGCCTGCATTAGTGCCAAGCAGTTTCATGCCCATTTCTACAATACCTGGCGCCTTCCTTTCTCCACAGGGAGATGCTGGGAATTAGTTCTTGGGTTGGAATTCTCCAGCTGTAGCTTCCTTATTGCACAGCCATACGTAGGCTAGTTGAACCTGAATAATTTACACCACTGGTGCTTCTAGTTACTTCTGGCTTGTCTAATATGTCAGTACATCAGGATGGCATCATGCCCCCAGCCTGATGCAGCAGCCCCAGCCCACCAACCCCACCTCGGTGATGTTCCTTGAGCTTACACTCTCCTTATACAGAAAATCACCTTACAGAGACCGTTTCATCCCTCTTGCACCTGTTTCGCTTGATTTATTGATCACACGTGGAAGTGCTGGAAGGAAATATTTTCCTACCAGTCCCAGTCACCTTCTAAGTTTCTAGGCGTATTGATGTGTGATTACAGAAAACACAGCTCTTGCTGGGAAGCACACAACCACTTCTGGCCTGGTAATCAGATAAGATTATTGCAAGAGGGAGAGTCTACCAGATGGTCCAGAAAACTTCGAAGATTGATTGCAAATATTTTTTTCTTTTATATTTTTTTTGTTTAGGTTGAGCTGACTTTAGATTAATTAGAACTGCTGTTAATAAACAGCGGATGACTTTATGTTGGAGATCGCTGCCAGTTACTTCATTTAACTGTGCTCACAGTGAGAGTATTAAAAGATGATCTTATGGGAATCATTACATTCCCTCACTGTGAAAGGATTTCTTCTTGTTTATCTTATATACTCTTACTGCCAGTTCAGGCATCCAGCTTTTAAAAAAGCCCCCATCCAGCTTTTAAAAAGTTCCCCCCGACACTTTCTTGGCCTGACACTGCCAATTCTCTGCCACTGTCACCACCCTGCCACCCAAAACGTGTATGAAGGCTGCCATTCGGATCTCTAGAATGCTGCCTTTTTATTAATTAACTGTAATAGTACAGCAGTATTGCAGTAGTCCCAGGGTGTATCGTGACAGTAACATTTCTGATACGCAAATATATATAAAACAATATCTCAGCCTAAAGTGATTGCAGCATTTCCCCAAGATCCCCTGCTCAGGACCCAAACCCCGGGGACAATGATGTGTTGTGTTCTCACACTCATGCCCACTCCGCGGTCTTGGGCCTGTCTTCAAACATCTGTGTCCTTCAGTTTTGTCATTTGCGAAACAGAGGCAATGACACCTCTTGTAGACCTTCTTTATGATGTTTGTACAAAGCTTCAGGTTTAAAAGACACCAGCAAAACCCAAAGTAAAGTCAGGAGCTTTGTGTTTTTGAGGATGTCTTACCTAGGATCAACATGATCAGTAGGTCCAACTCTAAAGGGCCTGGTGACAGGGGAAGGCAAAACCCAGACTGTAGGCATGATAAAAGATTAGAAAGAAAAGATGCTTAAACTGTGCTTGGCACTAGGATTCATCAAGCTTTTAATTACCCGTTCCGGAGATCTGCTAGACTCATGCCCAGGGTAGCTGGACTTGAAGGAACTTGTGCCCATCCTGGCCATACTCCAACGTGGCCAGCTGTGGTCCGCAAGCCAGGTAAACCATGCTGAGATACCCCGTGTTAGGGATCAAGGGCTTTCAGATCAGAGCTTGGCCATACCCAGTTATCTCAAAGGACTCTTGGACTGTCTACGCCAGCACAAACACACCAGGCCATATTCAGTGTATTCCCCCATCTCCAGACAGGTATGGTTGCTGTTCAACCTCTCGCTGTAATAATTTTGNCAGCCTGTCTTCATAGCAGAGCTGCTCCAGCCCCCTGATCATTTTCGTGGCCCTATTCACCTCTTCCCCACAGTTTTTGTTCTTTAGGAGAGGGAACTACACCAGGAGGAACTTACAGAGCAGACAAAAATGCATTTTATCTCCATGTGGATGAGAGGTCACTGGAGGGAAGGGCAAAAGGCACAGGTAAGACAAAGACTGAGGGGAGAGCCCTTGGAAGAGGCCCTAAACTAAACTTCTCCTACCCATTCCTTCCAAAGACCGTGGTGACAAGCCCAGGACCAGGATCTCCAACAAACCAAGCAAGACGCAGCACCTTCTTGCTGCCCCTGGACATCTGCTACCCCTGATAAAGCTCTGCTTTGCCTGCGCTGGCAGCTGGCCCCGAATGAAGCCAAACAGCAGTCTCCATCTCCAGTGTCCCCCCCACAAGCTCCTGGTGGGATTGCGAGCCCTGGGGCACAAGCAGCCACGGCAACACAGGAGCTGCTGTTGTCCTTGTGGTCTAAACCTTTGTCTCCGACAGGACTTGATGCCAGCTTCATCTGAGAAGAGCTTTAGAAAATCTGTGCAAGCAATTAGGGGATGAACCGCCTCCAAGGAAACTTTCTCTCTAACCCTTATTAGTAGTTAGAGGTTGGCCGCAAAGCAAGTAGCTTTACATTCTCAGACTTGCAGACACCATTATGATGGACGCCCCACCAGGAGCCAATTCAAAACAGATACGCAGCGCTTTGTTCAGGAACGTGGGTGCGCTGGTTTGCGTGAGGTACGAGTGCTGCAAAGCCCTGCTGGATTGACGTGGCTTTATCTTCTCTAAGCACTGGTCTTTTAAGAGATTAAAAAAGGTTGGCTGGTTGTTTTTGGTGTTTTTTTTTTTTCATCTGAAGCCAAAGTAACTTGATTTTGACAGGACTTCAAATTGCCCTGAAATAGGAGCCAGGCAATCTATGAACATTTAAAAAATGAAAATTAAAAGGCATTTCTTTTTGGGGGGGCTTTAAAAATATTACTATTGACATCTCATGCAGTAGTGTAGCGATGCTGTCTCACAGGACACGGAAAGTTGTAAAATACCTTCAATATTCTGTGAGCTGATTCTCGTGTTTTCTTTTATATATGGACAGCTGTGTCCTAGTCAAGGCAGAAACTCTTATTTTATGGATTGGGAGGTCTTCTGTTTGTACAATGACACATTTTTAACAGAATATTTCAACAGAATTTCCATTCCACAGGAAGTTGCAGGCTGTTTTCATTCTGAAGGAGAGCAATTTGCAAAGTGACAATATTTTCCATGACATGGAAATCCCAGCTTTTAACTCATTCCTGCCCCAAAGTGAGGAGCTGTCTGGGTGACTCCTTCCACCTCACTCCCAGCTCTGATGACAATCCTGTTGCTTCCTGCACTGCTTGCTATTGCTTTTCAGCTCAGGATTTATGTCTCCAGGGTTAGCAAGTATGACTCGGAGTGCAGGGCTAGGAAGAAGTTTTTATGAAAGGAGGTGTCTCTCTTCACATCAGAATCACACTCTAAAAACCAAAATCAAAGCCCCAGATTAAATATAGGTTGTGGGTGACCAAGCCCCACGTTTTCCAGGTCACAAGAGTTATTATGACCCGGTCTTGAAGGGAGCTGGGTCCTGAGCTGGGCAACTCCTTTGCAGGTCCTTTTATTTGCATGAACAGCTTCATCTGTAATCATACATGCACCATATGCAAAGTGCTGTTTGCAACTCACATTAATTATTAATTCACAGCTTAAGCTGCACATTTCCTCTGTTAGTCACATTTCTTAGAGGCTTCTCATTAGGCGCAGCATATGGAAGCCCTCTTCCCCTATGGCCCTGCGTAGTGATTAATTGTGGGAATCAAAAGGTATGTAAAAGGCATAATTTAGGACCAAACTCAGCACAGAAATTTCCCGAGCACAAACCTCAAGCACGCGGTGGAGTTACTGAAAGTTTATGTTACTGCAAGCTTTTTCAGTGTTTGAAGACAATGCATTTTCAACTTGGCCAAGACCAAATGGACAACAGGAGTTTGAGAACTGTTTGTAGGGATTAATGACTAGCTGGGAGGAGCTGATGGCTCCAACACAGTCGAGGGCCATTAATCACGGGCAGTCATTAATTCTCAGGCAACACCCAGTGTCAGAGTTGTTACTCTTACGAATTGTTGTTTAAAATCATGTGTATGAATGTTTTTAGGGTTAGGTAGTCACAGTCAGCACATATGGGGCATTTCTAGAAAATTAACGCTTTGTACATCAGGCAGATTGCTTATGTCAGCTCCCATTTGCTAGCATAATTTATTCTGGGCGACGGATTGTGGTTTGTGTTCTGACACACTCCCAGCACAGGACATTTAAATCCCATCTATTGATTTGTCAACAGCTTCCCTGCCTCTCTGTCTGTGTGTGTCCCCCACGCGCCCCAAACCTTTTAAGACAGTGTATGGCAGCAAACTCCACGTTCATACATCTGCAAAAACCAAAGGAAAGAAGAATTCTAGGTAAATCACAGACGAAAGGAAAAGCCTCCCGGGATGTTGCAGGTTATGTGAGTATGCAAGGGAAGGACAAAGGAAGGTAGAGCCAACTGCTGACAACAGCCATACCTGCGAGGTATTTTTAAGTCAGTTGCAAACTTGCAGACACACGCCTGTAGAACACGCTGCAAACCTCCTCAGGATGGGTAGGGGACTGCTACAGACGTGTGAGTTCAAAGAACTACAAGGAGCTCAGGAAAATGACGCTGGCATATGAACAAGTTCATCTATCAGGCCTCCAATTAAAACCTCACCAGCGATCACCTGCATCTACGTTTTAATGAGCTGTGTGAAATGAAGATGTCTTTTCAGTTCCGTTCTCAGCAAAGGCCTATTTGCATCACGTAAGCCATCATCAGAGGAGATGTTAATATGACTTCCTTGTTGGGGAAGCCAAGACCTAAAGGACTATGGAAAACGAAGCTTCCTTTTTCCTATTAAGAGTTGTTTTCTCCAGGTTGAGCCGGGAAGATAACGGTAGCGAAACACAAAACGTATTCTGTCCCATGAGTTTCTCTCAGGTGTCTCAGCGTGCCTAGTTAGCACCTTTAACAAGCACAATATCCATTTTTAACAGCCATTTTAAGGAAAGAAAAATCTATTGGGTTTTTTTGACTATGACTGCTTAAGTCAGCAGGCAGACATATAAACCAGAGAGCACATGTGCAGCTGCAGATGTAAACCAGGCAGCCAAAAGACTAGAGCAAGCTTCTAGACCTCAAAACCTGCCAGAGGACATCCATCCTCTCCTCCCTTTCAAAACCCTCTTTGCCATCTTGTGGATCTGTTTATTTTCCCTACAAATCCCTAGGTTCTAATGGCTTTTCCTGAAACGAGAAAACAAAACACAGGTTACTGGTGGTGGAACTTATAAGTCCTACTTGAGATGAAGGTTCTGGATGAACATACCAGTCCTCAATATGAGCTTATTACTAATCTTGCTTCACATTGTGCTGCCTCTGAAGGCAGAGCATTTTAGAAGCGTTAAACTGCTCTGTGGGGAGAACATTTTTATCTTATGCACATGGAAAACAGAAGGGAAAAGAAGTAAAGAAGTCAGGAAAGCACTTAGTTCTCAGATAGACCTGGGTACTGAACTCACCCTTCTAAAACATAGAGGCATCCATGCACGTTGGAGAGCTGTGTATTTCCACGGCAGGGAAACTGCCTCATCCTCAGCAGCGTATTTCACGGACACCTGTTTGACTGCACAACAGCTTAGATTGTTGATCTTGCAACGAACTCTTCATGAGCAGATCCCTGTGCGTAGATGCTTTTTTTTTATTTTTGATAATGTAGCCTCCCAGTCTCTCTTCACAATAGTTTTAAGGTTTCCATGAACTTTGCTCAAAAATGTGCCAAAAGACTTCCAAGTAACAAACATGCTTTTGCAATTTACTGAAACTTTCCCCTTGTGTTCCAGAGAAGCAACCTCCCCATTACTCACCAGAGAGACACACGAGCCAAGGAGGAAGGAAAGGGAATCAGCTAGTAAAAACAGGCAATTCCCTTCTTTAGCGTCTACACTTAGTCATTAAATAAAAAATAGAAGTGAAATCCAAACTTTTTTTTTTTTTTTTTTTTTGTATTTTCCAAATGGGTCATTGCCTCAGCGAAGAGTGAATAGATGAGGACTATTTGTATCTCAGTTTTGATCAGAACTTTCTGTAATCGGATGATTTACAAAATAAACCCGCTGCACTTCATAAAGTAGCAGGGGCTATTGTGCATTTGAGGTACTCTGCATCCTTCCAAAGGAATGCAGTCTCCCAAGTATATCTTTTTACACGTCTTTAAACTACTAGTGAACTATATTACCCAATAAGCAAGGGGGTTGGGGTATTTTTGCCAGATACTAATTTTACTTGGAAAAAAATAATGAGTCAAGGCCAAGGCACAAAGTTCAGATCTAAATCAAATTCACTTTCCTCTAAAGTCAGAGTCGGAGGTTTCCAACTGACCCTTCTTAAAATTGGACTTTTACAAGCTTGCAGTCTTGAGCTTGCTTGGGTTCTAGGTTTGGTTCAGTTGGGAAATGGAAAATTAGTTTTTGCGAGCTCTGCCACGCAGAAGGACAAGCAAAAGGACACCATCACATCCCTTCTAGCCTTAAAATACGACAAACAAGTAGAAGTTGAATTTTCAGAGGAAAATGCCCATCGATACACGATGAACTGGTAATTCCTGTTCATTTCACACTGCGATGTATTCCAGGTCTGAGAGGGATGTTCAAGCCTTACCTCCTGCAAGACCATTCCGTACTTAGCAACACGCTGTGCAGTATGAGTTGTGCACTTCTACCTCATGTATTCCCCCCTGCAATTTTTCAAGAGCAGTCAGTGGCAGGTAGCAGAAATCAGCCATATGACTCCTTTTTCTTGAGTTATTCTCTGAAATCTTTCTCCACTAAATCACTGGCAAGATTTTTTTTGGGGGGTACCTCCTGCATGCTTGCTACATCAAAGTGCAGAAATCCGTGAAATAATCAGTGTTACATTGTCAGGGAAGCGTTCTTTCCATGCACCCTGGCCAGAGCAAATTCTGAAAGGCTTTCTGGTGCCAAAGCAGTTGAATTACATTAAGAAATGGCTATATTTAGCCGTCCCACCAGATTTCAGTTTCTGAGTATCATTTGGCTGCAGATGAAGGTGCAGAAGGACTCACAATCACGGGTCAAGTTATCGTAAATCAGCTGAGGCCCAGGAAATACCTGGCTGCACACTTTTAATTTGGCCAAACACAGGGTATTATGGCTTAGTTTAACCATCTTTCCCCGCAGGCAGAGCTACATCAAATTGCCTTACATTTTCCGTGGGCTGAAAGCATTCACACTGGAATTACCACGTCTCAGCTGAGAGACGGTGACTTATTAAACATCAGTATGCTGATGGATATTTTGAGCCCACAAGATTTCTGAGGCTTTGAAAAGAAGTAAGTCCTAAAGCACGTTAAGCAACCTCCACCTACACTGCTAGCCATACGTTTGCAAATGCTTTGCGGGCATGAGGTGCCGTATTTGTGAAGCCAAGCAGACCTGGCACTTCAGCCCCTTGCTCTCCCCCCTCCTGCTCTCAGGCTATTAAAATGAGAAGGTTATTTGGCCCCCTTGTAAGTGTCATTGTATAACAAAACCCCCAAAAAGCAGCTCCAGCAAATCCAAACCACAGGTTAAGCCCAGTTTTAGAAGATAATGTGTACGTCAGTGACAGTGAGAATTATGCTATAAGAAGGAACAACTCTGCCTCTCATTGCTCCATTGCTCCTATAAACATAATTATGTTTATAGGCTCATATGTAATATCCCAAAATACAATAAAAACTGAGTCTAATAGGCTGGATGGCATTTTCCATGCACATCTTTTCCCCACGCCTACAAGCCAACACAGGAGGTGAGCAAACGAGTTTGTACTGGGCATTCCTTCATGGATGTAAGAGCTGCCTCTGGAAGCAGTACTGACAGCATTTGGTGTTTACATATGCAAAAAAATGATGGAAGAATGGAAAGGAAGAAAGGATGTAGGCTTCAGAAAGAGTGTGTCTCGAACTTCTTCTGGAAGACTCAAAAAAGTGCATCTACAGAGTTTCAAGTAGCCTTCCTGGCCCAGGATAGCATCTGACTCCTTTCTGAGGCACACATATTTTAGAGGCAGATGCACAGACACATTCCTCTGCTTGCAGATGTTGTGTAACAAGTGTTTGGAGATTTTTGGTAGGTGAAACGTTATTTTTCTCTCTTTACCAGGGAAATGCTTCTCATTAGTACCTTTTCCAGCAGTATGGAATGAGTCATAAAAGAACTGGTTGATTGTCAGATAAGCTGCCTACACACAGGGCTCCCCAAATCTTGTATCCTCCAGTAGAACTTGACAATCAGCTAGAGGTTCTCCACTGTTTATATTTGTTTTGTAACTTTGCATTATCATCATTACTAAGGAGAGGAATGAAAATGAAAAGCTCTGTGCTTTGTTAATGGGAACTAGAACAAGAACGACACGGTTTTGGCTAAACTTGAATAGAACAGTAGTTGAGAATACAATCAGTGAAGAGAACAAGAACTTTCAGATGCTGTAAGCTGTGGTATTCACAGGCCTTACAAAGTGTCACACATGTCTTGAGGTTCTGGCCCTGTTGTGTGCGTTTATTTTTTAGTCTCGGTGGTTGATGTAGGAAAAAATGCCTAGCTACCATTTTATGAAATACTCAATAGAACTGGAATTGATTATGAATGACGAGAAACAGCAGCGAGCTTCAGACACTCCAGAAATAGTCACAGCTCTCAGAAAGAGAGAGAGAAAGAGAGAGAGAGAAAAAAAGAGAAAAAAAAGAGAGAGAGACCGAGAAAGAGAGAGAGAGAGAGANAAAAAAAACCTGAACAAATAAAGCAACCCAATCCCCTAATCCTAAAGCTAAGTTGAAGGACATGAAGCACAAGTACTAATTCCTTACTCTTACACTACCAGTTGTCTTAGATACATTGGCAGGTTGAGTGTTAGGTAAGGACTTAACCAGTCTTGCCCAGTACACAATTTCTGACATTTCTGGAGTCTACAGAACTCTTTGTCCATATGAGCAATTCACAGAATGAACAAATAGAAAAGAGAGGGTGGCTGCATAGCCATTTTAGACCAGAATCTTCTACTGGACAGAAAACCAATAGGAAAGTATTGCCTGTCACTGAAGGTGGTCGAACAGAGAAAGCACAGTCTGAACAAGGTACGTGCCCTGCAGACCTTATGCGTAGGACTTAACACTCAGGAGTGGCTGAAACCAACACACCGCTTTCCTGGTTTGACCAGGACATTATCAAGCCCAGGTTCCTCCTTTCACCACTGCTCTCTCAGTGCTCTGAACCTTTCTCACCAAACAGGTCTGCTTCTAAGAAACACCTCCTCTCTGGAAAGTTCACTCACCTTAGGAGAACAGAAATACTCATTCCTTAATGCAGCCTGACTACGTGACCTTCATTTTCATCAATGTGTGAATTCCAAACTGCCCACACTGATAGGAAGTTCATCGTGGTTCAGAGATGGCTTGAGACCAACGAATCAGAGGGACAGAAAACACTTTTTAAAAAGTGTAACACAATTACAACAAGAATAGTTAGTTCAACTTCGTAAAACAGCTCATCAAACCAGGCAATTTAATTAAGATGTCAGACTGAAGCCCTGGAATCTGTGAAGAATCATCAGTATACAGGACCAGTAAAATCAAGTAAGTCCACATAGGAAAAAAATGCTCCATCTTTCAACAGATACCAGTTTCATGACTTCTAGATGATCACATCCCATATGCATGTGCCAAAGCTCAAGAAAAGTGGCAAAAGATTGGAGCCAAAAACTATGAAACAGTTTTGTGGCTTTCTGTATTGGTAAGAGTGCAAAAGAAGCCTGTCTGCCAAAGGTAGGAATAGCCAGTGCCTCAGTCAGAGAGATACACCTATCAAGCTGCTTGAAAAATAAGTAGATTTTCCACTCCTCAGGAAGGAAACCCTATCCCCTGAAGATCTCTGCAATTGTCATCTCATTTCTGGGCAAAACTATTAAAAAACGCGGTAACCAGAAGGTGCCAGCAACACACAACTTCCAGCTTTCAGGAGGCCTCACAGTCAGGGTTCACATCAGGACACAGAATAGAGCCTGTCTTTATGACTCCTCAGGCTGATACTGACAAAGAGAAAGGCCTGATGGTCCCATATAGATCCACACGCAGGGTTGCAACGATCCATGAAATGCTGGGTACAGAAAGAGGTGACCCTGCCCTGTGGTACCTTTCACATCTTGTTTATAGAACCATAGAATGGTTTAGGTTGGAAGGAACCTCAAAGATCATCCAGTTCCAACCCCCCTGCCATGGGCAGGGACACCTCCCACTAGACCAGGTTGTTCAAAGCTGCAGACCTCAGAACGACATGTAATTTTGTCTTCTGCCCAGGCCTTCACCTGCAGGGTCACACATGGATGGATACTCCAAGGTGGCAGAAGCATAGCTGGTAACACTGCCACGATGCTTTTAACAGCTACAGCTATTGCTGTTCTTGAAAATGGGGGCTGAGGGAGATGGGGTGTTCAATCTGGAGAAAAGGAGGCTGAGGGGAGACCTTCTCGCTCTCTACAACTCCCTGAAAGGAGGATGTAGAAAGGTGGGGAGCGGTCTCTTCTCCTGAGTCATGGATGACAAGACAAGAGGAAATGGCCTCCAGTTGCACCAAGGGATGTTTAGGATGAATATTAAGAAAAAATTTTACATGGAAAGGGTTATTAAGCCTTGGAATGGGCTGCCTAGGGATGTGGTTGAGGCACCATCCCTGGAGGTATTTAAAAGATGTGTTGATGTAGTGCTCAGTGACATGGTTTAGTCATGTTTTTTTTATCAGAATTAGGTTGATGGTTGGACTAGATGGTCTGACAGGTCCCTTCCAACCTAGACAATTCTATGATTCTATGAAAAGGCAGAGTACACCTACAGGAATTCCACCCTCTGACATAGCGTGGTTGGCTGGCTCAAGCTGATCTTAGGCAAGACTGAGTCAGCGTTGTTCAGACTGGGGAAAATGCTTTGAAACTGCCTGAAAGTGCTTCCCAAAACCTCCAGAGTTGAGCTATCACAGCCATGTAGTGAAGCAGGGCATTGACTGACTCCCTGCTAGGTATGGATGGCTGGAGATTATCTTCTCCCTCCTTGGTTCTGCCGGAAAACTTGTTCCTTACTCCTTAGCGAAGACCAACCCATGCCTTGGTAAAATCCAGCTTCATTCTCTGTGGCTAAAATTTTAAACATTAAGAGACTTCCTCTGTCCTTTTTTCTCATGGACTCAGGCCACTGTGTCAAGATGGTCTTCCAGAAGCTTTGGAAGCTGGTTTGAAAACTTGCTCCTAGCTTCTAAAGCAGTCGATGGGCTAAACCCCAGAAATTAAAATGAATTCTGATCAACAAGCCTTTGCAGCTGCTTTTACCCTCTAGGACAAGGCAATCACAATGCAGCAAAGCCTTCCACCACATCACGGCCCTTGTCTCCAATAAACCCCCAACAACATTCCTGCCCTGCAAAGAACTCCACTCTAAGCACTTTTATTTAAAAAAAAAAAAAGAGTATGGGCAACTTACCAGAAACAACATGAAATCTACAACACGATTTAAATCAAATTTAGCTGATTTTTAGAGAGAGAATTTGCATATTGTGGTGATAGACAGTGATACTGATCCCATCAATAGATAAGTTCAGGATTGAGAATGTATGAAAACAGGAACATGGGCAGTCAGATAAAAAAGTGATGGCGACTAGAATAGGAAGATAAACAAGGGAGAAGTTGAAGGAAAAGGAAGGTGGTTTTTTTTACCCGAAGGTCAAGAACAGAAAGGCAGAAGCACAAGCTTGTGAAGATGGGTTTCTCAGCTAAATACTGCTCAGTTTTGTGGTGAACAGAATGAAATCTAAAGTTTCCTAGTTTTGGATAGTACCCTATCAATTTTAACATGGACCCTCCTGAGAAGAAAAAGATGAGAGTGACAGCCTGTGTGTCTGGGCCAGAGTGAATGGGACAGTTTAGTGCCATGCTTGGTGACACAGACCAGCTGGAACGGACCTTGGATGTGCCTCCATGATTTGACAACCTGGAATCTAAATTGGCTTCTCCCCTTTTTCTCCCTCTGTTTTCTTTTAAACAGTCTCCCAGCAGCTCCGAAAGAGGTGTTCCTCTTGCATACTGTATACTAATCACCATTTGTGTGCTCCTCAGAATTAATCACTGACTTCATTGCAAGGAAAGTCTTTAAAAAAATGTGGAGGTGTGCGTGGGGGAAGTCATTTCCAAGTGACATTCCAAGCCCCTCCTTCTCCCTGGCTCCGAGGAGCAATTACTCAGCTGGAAAATGAAACAAGGCTGCTATTTTAGTGTGGCTTAGGACCTTGGGCCTGGTTTCATGTTTCAGATTAATGCTTTCTGTGCCTTTTGGAAATTCAGGCTAGCAAAAAAGCCACCCTTCAGAGAGAGCTGCATCCTAGAGATGCAAGGCATTCTGGAGACATGTACGACTTGCTTCCCCTTCCCTATTTTGCTGGGTCCCATTGAGACACACAGCTATTTTCCCTCCCACTTGAATGAACTTCTAACCTGCTTCTACAAAACCACATCTGTTCCTCCTGACCCTCTGTCCCTGGTCTCTGGTTGCTCTGTGATGAACACTCATTGTATTTTGTTGCAACACACTAATAAAAGCAAAACAGGCCAAACCAAGCTGTTTAAAAATGAAGTACCAACATAAACCACTCCAAGTCAACTGAAAAATCTAGTCCTACAGTATGTTATGATCCTATCTAGTCCTAGTTCTGGTAGGACGTGGCCAGCTAGAATCCCAGATCTTAAAAAATGGAGCTGAAGTGGTTTCTTCAGCATATTCTTTAATATTTCAATAGGCAACGTGTGTAAATGCTTCAGTTATGGTTCTACCATTCCTTCCATCCCAGTGTGGTGGTCACTCCCGGAATATGGACGCGCTAGGGCAGTGGTGAGATGCCACACAAGGGGAACTTTGACACAACCTACTCGTCCGAGGAACAAATGGAAGCAAGGTACTGCTTTACAGAAACAAGACAGTCTGTGACCAGAGTCTGGAAATTGACAGAGATTTCCAGATTGTGAGAATAAACTCATGAATAAAAGCTTCCAAAAGCAACAAGACCAAGGAAGTACCAAAAGCTAAGGAAAAAAATAAATATAAATTATTAGAACACTGACTCAGTAACTTGTCTTTCCAGTATAATAACAAATGAGGACGAAATAACCTATGAACTCCTTGAATACCTATATCCTCATTTCCACACCTCTAAAGGATTATGGAAAGAAATGGATGTCATTTTAATAGCATTCTATAATCTATATGCTCCTTTATTCATATATCCTACAAATGGTTTAACATTTAACATAGGAATTGCCAGATCCACTCCAGACACAAGGTCCGTTTAGACCAGAATACTTCCATTTAAGTGTCCGGCAGGGAATGTTTCAGTAAAGGGTGCAAGAAGCCTCACAAAAAAAACCCAACAAGAAACAAAAACCCCAAACCCAGACATGGTGTCCTTTGTAACCTTACTTTCCACTCCAGAACTCCATATACTCTCTTCTTTATCACTTAATAAAAGACAAAGTTGCTCTTCAAAAAGTCTGCGTGCACTTCAATAACAATCCATGCTGCTATAAATTCCTCCAGCAAAAGTAAGACAGCTTATTAATAAAGCACGAGAAGAACGAATTCCCAAACCTGTGGGTAGGGCATTCACCTATAAATCCCACAGCCGTGGCTGCCAGCAGTAACAGTTCGCAGCAGCCTAGGCTGTGCAGCATCATATCCCACCCTCTGCTGAGAACATTACGGACCAGGTGATGGTCTCTGTGAAGTCTGGGAATGTTTTCAGCAGTGCAAAAGCAGACGTGCAGGCACACCTCCGGTCTACCAGATGTGTAGAGCAAATACCTGGTTGAGTCTGTAAAGTTCAGCTCTCTTAAAAATTCTGGCAACAAGCATTTCTACTTCTGCTTTACTAAGGTAAGCACGTGCTTTATAGGGAAAGTACAGAAGTGAAATCTCAGCACTTCAAATAATTCCTTCGTACTTCAAGAATTCCAGCCATTCAAAAATGACTCATTGGTCTCCAACAGACTGCCTAGAGAGGATCAGAGACTCCGTACGAAGCCTTGCATATTGTCACATTCTTCCTCCTGGTTATAAGACAACCAGAGATTGAAACTGCCATCCTGTAGCTCCTTAAAAGCGAACAGGAATCAGTTTCCAAAAACCCAAATGATCACTCTGTTTTCCTTAATAAAAGTCACTATAACTCACAGCGATAGCAGGAATAGTTCACCGTGAAAGTACATAAAGACCTCCCTGCTCTTTTTGGTGACTCGCATCCAAATTACTCTTTGAAATCCCCCAAACATTTCAGCCTTATCTGATAGCAGCCATAAAAGCAAGTGAGAAGTTGTGCTTCCTCAAGTGGCCTTTAACTTTCCCTCCCACAGGTGCCACAAGGGTCATCTTGTCCTTTGAATGACACAGGACACCACTGCAACCAGAGTGGTGCCATCACTTCCTCATATCTGTTGCCGAGTCTCCGCAGGAACTGCCTAAAATTTGCCTCAATCACAGCTATCTTGCAAGAACTTCAGCAGGAACTTCTTCTGACGACACTGAACTTGGGGTTTAGCCTTTGTCTAGTGAAAAAACTTCAGAAATAGTATCCCACTCTGTTTGCCTCCAAAAAATGGCAGGACTTTGAACTTCATTATATTTCCTGAGGTCTTCGGGGACCTATCATAAGTTGTTGCTTTGGGGAGCTCTCCAAGAACTACGAAGCAGGTTTCTAGAGAATAATGCAATATAGTGGCAAAGTGACTGGAGCAGGGACACCCAGGGACAGCTGAATAAAGATGGTGGTTGTTCACTGTTGTTCTTTGTACTCATGGTGGGCGTTCGTATCTCTCGCCAAAGCCACAAGAGTTCACAGACTTCTTTTTCAACACAAGTGAGTTCACTTAGGGAGAGAATATGTAAATATTTTCTATCAAGTGGGGAACTTTACTCCAGAAAAAAGTGACTTCCTTCCTTGAAGCCATGGGAGATTTCATGACATTTTCCAGTCCCATGCCCTAGCCAAGCAAGCTCAGAAACACACAAATTCCTAGAATAAATAAAACAAGAGGGATCCAGTTACATAACTATTTTTAAAAAACCCAACCCTTAAATAAAAGTTGAGAGTATTAGGGATAATTTCATAATAACTTGGTCAGTTAACTATAGCTTTGGACTCAACACCTTTTATTTCAGGTTTTCTGTTTTCCACATTTTCCCAGCAAAGTGATTTTTATTCAAGATCACTGAAACCAGAGACAATTTCTGCTGCAGCATGTGAAAAAGATGGAAATAAATCCTGACCTTCAGTTTCTGCTTGATGGAGTAGCACTTTAAAACACTTCCTGTTTGGGCCCTGCATGCCCAAATTGTTTCTCAAACATTTTAGCTGACACAGGTGAACGAAACACCCTGAAGAATCCAAGTCTGATGTTTTCTACCACCAACCAAAGGTTACAGACACTAGTAAGTCTGGATCCTAAAAACTGAGCTTCATCTAAAGCAAGTTTAGGGATTGAAAAGATAATCTATTGAACCATCTTTCCACGTAACGTTTTAAAACAAAATATCTCAAATTTAATTTTGTTGGGATTTTTTGCTTATTTCACCCCGCTGTGGAATGTAACAAGTGTAGTAGAGTTACAGGGATGTTCCTTCCTTTACTATTCTCGTATCTGTTGCTTCACTTAGTCAACAAACTTCCTTTCAATTGGGAAGTTCTGGGAGTAACAAAGCATCATAACTGTGATGCCCTGAAGCGTCATGAAGTTACAGAGCAGGAAATAAGATTTTCGTACGTGGAGATAGCTGGACACTATAATATTTTGTGGCACTCTTTCTTAAAAGAAGCAAAATATTGGGAGTTAAGAGTATAAAAACAACTGTTTTAATTAGCTTTTTGGTTTTTTTCCCACTGCTGCATTCACTGCTCTATCAGAGCCTGAGTGCATGGGGCTTTCTTGCACAGCACTTGCAAGAACCTGGATGTAGCGGCTGAAGACATTTGAGGACCGGGACAGATTTTACCTTTTAAAAGTGAAGAGGTATCAGCTAGGACACTATCTGCCAGAGCAGGGCCCGTTCTCACGTGGAACTGACAGTTTTTCAGTATGTTGGAGTAACTCCCTGATTTCCTAACAATTGTTTTGTCTGCTTTTATCCCATATTTGCATCCCTTCTTTCTTCTGTCACCTGTATGTCCTTCCCTTTTCTTTGTCCTTCTTCACCACCAATTTGGCCTCAGGTGGGTATTCACACACTTCTCAGTGCAATTCCTTCTGTTTAAGGAACTTTATTAGTGCCTGAGTTATTTGTGTTTAAAACATATACAAAAAAAAAATAAATGATTAGTTTCTTCCTTTGTCCTAATTGTGAAATGCAAAATATTCCTCCCAAGCAACACAGGCCAAGGTCTCAGTACTACCACTTTTTCATATCCATCTCCATTTCTTGCTGCAGGAATTCTACCTAAAAATTTATTAATCCCTTGCTTGGGTCTTCTTATTTCTTTCCAAAAAAGGAAATAACTTATTTCAAGAGACCAAAGATTCCTCACTGCCCAGGAGTCATGACAAATTCAGCCCTGGGGAAGAGCGGTGGCTCCACATTAGCCAAAATATACACTGAAATGCTGTTCTGGTGTTTATGGTTTCCAAAGAAGTGTCATGTGGCAAAGATGTCACTTGGTACTTGATAGTTCAATCAAACCCTCAGGGGTAGCAGACATTAATTATCTTGCAATCCAAAAAACATTATTCCTTTCCCAAAGTGACATCATTTCAGTATGACAAATGCTTCTCCTTTCACTTTCCTGACCGGAAAGCTAACGCCAAATAACTCATCAATGGTATCATTTTTTCTTTAATAGCATTGTTGCTCGGGTGGAAAACATTGCACAAACGAAGAACATCACTGTGAGCACAGAGGCAAAAGCCAGGCCACTGATAGAGGTTGGCACCCCATGGTGCCATCGTTTCCTTAGCAGTTGTTAAGCAGCAGGTTATTCCCAGCTCCTACTTATCTGTTGGAAACTAACTTTGGCATTGGGATGCTTTTACCTGCTCACAGATGTTTACCTCTCTGTGAGGTGACTTTTCAGATGCCCAGTGCTAGACATTCTCCTCAGGTTTCCATTTAAAAGTGCCCTGCTGAGGTGTAAACTTATTCCAGTTTGCAGGAAGAGTTTAATTCAAGTAGGTATGAGCATTTTGATTACAGTCAGAAGGCCAGGCTGGTGCTAAGGTTGTGCACTCATGGTTAACAAATCACAGAGTCACAGAATTCTAGGGGTTGGAAGGGACCTTCGGAAGTCACCTAGTCCAACCTTCTTGCCAAAGTAGGTTCACCCAGAGCAGGCTGGACAGGAATACATCCAGGTGGGTTTTGAGTATCTCCAGAGAAGGAAACTCCACAGTCTCTTTGGGCAGCCTGTTCCAGTGCTCTGGTACCTTAAAGGGAAGAAGCTCCTCCTCATGTTGAGATGGAGCTTCCTGTGGTCCAGCTTGTGTCCATTGCCCCTTGTCCTGTCACTGGGCACCACTGAGAGGAGCATGACCACATCCTCTTGACACCTGCTCCTTAGATATTTCTGAGCATTGGTGACATTCATTGATGAATATTTTGAACAAGACCAGACCCAGCACTGGCCCCTGGGGAGAACCACTAGTTACAGGAAATGGTTTTGTTTACAGCCTGTTAGATGATAATTTTTGTCTGGCTACACCCAAGAGACATCAGCATTTCTAAAGCATCTCTATCCAGGAAAAAAACCACAGACTCCTACAGTCACCTCCTTCTGGCAGAAGCATTAAAACCTGATATTTGATTGAGTTTCAGGTTAACAACTTGGAGGAGGGCCTGAGAGGCAGTTTTAGCATGGAACCAGCAGGTACGTTCAGCTTCAGGGCCATGGTTGCTGCTGGTGCCAGGAAGCCAGAGCAGTCCTCAGGGCCCTGCCAAGCCCTTCCTGGGGCTCCCTTCCCCTGCCCAGCATCCAGGAAGCCATCTCAGCCCCTCCAGTGCCCATGTCTGGTTCTCCACAGCCCTGCCTGGCCACGGGTGGCATGTCCTCTGCCCATCACTGCTGCTTCCTGCTCCTGGCCGGGCTGGTGTGATCCAGAGTCCATCAGCAAAGACCATACCACATTCAGCAGGTATCCTATTTTTAGGGCTCCTGTCAGCAGTACCATCAAGCAACAAAAGCATTCTGGCACCATTTTAGACAAGGAGAGCAGAAAAGAGCTCCTGAAGCTGCTGTAAAGTGGTGACAGCTACCAGCCTGGCTGTCATTTATTTCCATGAATGCCCTCACATGCAGCAGTTACGATGCAAAAGTGTACATTCCATTGCAGATGGCTCAGAGTGGAAAACTGTTGGACATTAAGGGTGATTCCAGAGCAGCTTGCTAGATATGGCTATTTCAACGGTCTGGGCCAGAACTCCACACAAGACCAGGAGGTACCATCCCGCCAGAGACACCACAGTGAAAAGTCCATTTGGGAATAACACCTCATGGAGCAACAGTCCCTTGGACACATAGCAGGACAGTGAAAGAGCACCCACCTCCCAGGAGGAAGGCAGAGCTGTCACACACATGCTCCTCTGGACAACCAGGCCCTTCATGAGCACACAGGTATTTAAAACACGAGTAAGGGCAGGCTTATTCAGCCTGGAGAAGAGAAGGTTCCAAGGAGACCTTAGAGCCCCTTCCAGTACCTAAGTTGGGGCTACAGGAGAGATGGGGAGGGACTCTTGGTCAGGGAGTGGACCCATAGGATGAGCAGTAATGGTTTTAAATTGGAAGAGGGGAGATTTAGATTGGATTTTAGGAAGAAATTCTTTCCTGTGAGGGTGGTGAGACACCAGAACAAGTTGCACAGAGCAGCTGTGGAGCAGGAAACACACACAGAGAGAAAAAGACTCTTAGTCATAAAGGTAGCAAGGGGTAAACGAAAGCAGGGTGGAAATGACAGATTTTGGCTTTGACACAGGAACACAGGGATTTCCCCCTTTCAGGCAGAAGCAAAAGGTTGGCCACCTGTGGCCAAATATCGGCATAGAGACTCATATCCTCCAGATTCACCACCTCATGCTGGCACATTTTGTACTACAGACCTGTGCTGCTCTTCTCCACACGGCTGGCAGATAACGTGATACCACGGGTGCCATTTCCACGCTGTTTTAGTCTCCAGCCTTTCAGAGGAATGGTAGAGTCATGGAGAGAAGAAAGGAGAGGGGCTTTTTGTCAGGAAGTGTAGTGATAGGACAAGAAGGAATGGTTTTAAATTGGAGGAGGAGAGATTTAGAATGGATATTAGGAAGAAATTCTTTGCTGTGAGGGTGGTGAGGCACTGGAACAGGTTGCCCAGGGAAGCTGTGGCTGCCCCATCCCTGAAGGGGTTCAAGGCCAGGCTGGATGGGGCCTGGAGCAACCTGGTCTAGGGAGAGGTGTCCCTGCCCATGGCAGGGAGGGTGGAACTTGACCTTTAAGGTCCCTTCCAACTCTAATCATTCTATGATTCTATGATGATAAACACCATGAATCAGAGCCTTCTCCAGCAACTCTGCTCTGCATATCAGCTCAGAAGGGCTGGGAGAGGACTTCCCCTCCTGCAGGGTGCCATTTCCTCCTCATCCTTATCTGCAGGTTTGTCTTGTTACAACCCTATCATCTGACATCCTGCAGTTTTACCTTCACTTGTGCCTTATTGCTCAATATTGTGAGCACAGGCCTCTTCACCCCACCTGCATCCACAACTTCGCTTTGCTCTACTGGACTTCTAACTCCAGCCTGTGCCATCTGTGGCATCAACAGGCTGCTTCCCTGCGCTGCTTAATTGCACGCCTAATAAGCCCTCTGTCTAGGAAGCCACTGCACTGACTCACCCAGGGTTTATTTACAAGGTACATCATCGCAGGCAGATGTTTTTGGCACCGTGGGGCTGACTGGAAGCTGCCTAGCCATGTTAGAGAGAAGTGCTAAGCCACAGCTGCAGGTTTACGAGCCGGGCTCTGCACCTTGCTAACGACGGTCACAGCTCATCTCTGCCGGGGAGTGACCACACAACTCCAGGACATGGGTGTAAGGAAGTGAGTAACCATGAGAGAAGCCGCATACAAAAGGTTGCTGGGATAAAGATGCCTGTTTTACTTTTTTTCAAGAGTATAAAGTTCAGAGATGGTGACTTTATGAAATCCAGCAATGAGAAAGTAAACAGGTATCACCATAATAAGGTTATTAATCATAACCAGACCAAAGGTTCTGTTTAAAATGAACAGTATAAGGTAATAAAGGCTGTCTGCAGAAACTGAAATGCAACAGAAGCAATCTAATGGGTTATCAGAGTAATTGCTTTCTGGATGACAACCGGATCTGCACTGGCAGGGGGCAAAGAAAGAAAAAAAAAAAAGTGGATTTTGATTGTAGCACCTGTAGGTTAGAACAGTGTGAAGTTTATCCTCTGCTTTATGGGGCTAAGTCAAATTATGTGCAATGAGCCTCAGATACAGAGGAAAATCCAGTGTCAGAGAACACAGGTGCAAGGAACCCTCTGAGCCTTCCTGAGGGCTGCCATGCTCAGTCTCAGACCAGCGCTGGTGGCTCATCCTTCCTCACCCTTCTTGGCTCTCCCACTTCCCAGCATCTGCTGCTGTCATTACTGATTAGGACTCATTTAATATCCAGGTGACCTAAGTTGCTCCTTGATGGCTGGAAGTCACCTCCCGCCCACCCTCAGCTAAGACGGAATAATTTACAGCAGATGAAAAGCATGCATGTATCATCTGGACTATGAGATTTATCCCGCCAAAGATGTTTCAAGGTGTGCTGTTTCATTTTACTCTAAGCTTTAACAGAAGCACATGTTTAGATACAGGCTTATCTCATTCCACCTTGAGAGGGAAAAACAAAATAAAGAACAAAGGGATAGAATAACAGAAGATTAACGTGTGCACCTCCTTAACTGTGCTTAGAACTATCCTAAGACTTACCTAGCCCTAAACTTTTCAAGCTCCCCCATCACCTGGAATAGGAAGTGCCATCTGCCTTCCTTCCACATCCTGACTACCTTGTAGCTTCAAGTCTGGTGATTTTAAATCTTAAAGTCCTTTTCTCCTAATTTTCTTCCCCAGGGTCTCTCTCCTTCCCCTTGCAGGCCCACCTAAGAAGCACATCAGGAAGCCGTGGTAAGCCCACAGGTCTCAATACTTGAATTACTAGCCAGGCATCAGCGAGTATCTGCCTACACACAAGTACACATCTGCAGGAAGGAAGGGGTAAAACCACCTTCGACTGAAATCACCACCTGCCCAGCTGTAGCTCACACTGTGGTATAAGTAAAAAGGCAAAAGGTACATATATCATGCTAAAAAAAAGTCTGTCTTACTACTTAGTTGTACATGGCAACTAAGGGAGCCCATACGTGATAAAAATCAGTTTAATGTAGGAAGCCTCTTATGTGAGGAGAGAGCTATAACATAGTGTACAGTCTTCACATTTTTCTGTATATGCATCTGGAATGGTTCCACATTTTCAGTGTATAAGATCCAGTTGCGTGTTTACTATTCAACAGAAGACAAATTAATTCAGTGTCCTGCATCAGCAACATGTTTTGACAAATTACATACTTAATACTAGCCCAGAGAACACGAGGCTCTGACAGGCCCAGTCTCCTCTCAGCCCCCAGTGAAGTCCACAGTCTCATCCAGTCTGGGGTTAGACCAGAAGAATGACACAGAATCACAGAATGATATGGGGTTGGAAGGGACCTCTGGTGATCATCTCCTTCAGTCCCCTGCCAAAGCTGGTCCTCCTAGAGCAGGTTGCACAGGAACGTGTCCAGGCGGGTTTGGAATGTCTTCGGAGATGGAGATTCCACCACTTCTCTGGGCATCCCCTTGCAGGGCTCTGCCACCCTTAAAGTGAAGAAGTTCCTTCTCATGTTTAGATGGAACTTCTTATGTTCAAGTTTGTGCCTGTTACCTCATCCTGTCACTGGGCACCACCGAAAAAAGACTGGTCCCATCCCCTTGACACCCACCCTTTAGATATTTATAGGCATTGGTCAGATCCCCACCCCCCAGTCTTCTCTTCTCCAGACTAAAAATATGCAAGCCCACAAGTTCCTCAGCCTTCCCTCATAAGAGATGTTCTAGATCCCTTATCTTTGTAACCCTCTGCTATACCCTGTCCAGCAGTTCCCTGTCCTTCTTGAACTGGGGAGCCCAGAACAGGACATAGCATGTAGTAAAACAGAAAGAGGGCAGGAGACCTGCAGCTTGCACCCTGGACTGTGTTGTCAGAGCAGCCAAGGGCTTTGCGACCACAGTGTCAAAATGCCCTGAAGGTGCTACAAAGCAATACCATATTAAGTAAGGCCACTAAGTTGGTTTCATCCATTTTGATAATCTAAGTTCTCCGCAGCAAGAGGAAGGGAAAAACAGCATTGTAGGCATGGAACAGATCCCTATTTGCCCACGTTATTACTTCTTCTAATATTTAACACAGGTTTCAAAATTCATATTATTCTTCTCTTCTTTCCTGTAGTTGACAACTTAAATCCCTCCTCAATTTGGTTATTTGCCACGGGTATATTTTGGGTTCCTATCCTCTTAAAAACAAAATAAAGCAACAAATCTCATATCCTAAGCCTTGTTCAGTCCCTCCTGGGGTCACCCCATCTCACAAAGCAAGCTATTGCCTGGAGAGGGCTACACACAACGTGCAGGTTCCATCTGCCCCCAAAAGCGTGCGTGCAGCAGCGTGCTGAGCCTCGGCTCCCTTCCACAGGGACACTTTCCATGGTTATTGTGCCTGATTGGAAAAACATTCCCAATTTTAGGATTGACATTTAAGACTGCGTAAAGTTCCAGTTCGGTTTTATCAGGGCAAACTTTAAAATAGATTGTCCATTAGGCTTTGTTACTATACGTCTTTTACGAGCATGAGTGGGAAGAGCATTAAGGAAAGCCATAAATCAGACGCATACTTCTGGTGAGTGCAGGAAATCCTTTAACCTTTATGTTTCATACAAATAGGAATAAATGCGGGTTTATTCGTATTGTCTGCATTTTTCTGGAACATCACCCAAGGAAGAATTTCCAGAAGTAAAATAAGGAGAAGAAAAGAAAAACAAACAAAAAGCACCCTGAAAACAGAGTGGTGCCTAAACCACCAATTAAAAGCCATTGCCTCCTACTCCTAAGACAGAAAAGACCAAAAACAAATAATAAAAAAATCCTGCATTTTTTTAAATTTTGATTTTTTTGAGGGTAGGGGATAAAGAACCACCATGGCACTGAGACTTGAGACAATTCTCTTCACACCGATAGCGTGCAGGCATGTCCACTGGAAAATAATCTGCCCTTAGTGCCTAAACTCCCAGCAGAGTACTTGGGCACCTGCCAAAAATGTAAATATCCCTTCATATACGCAGGAAATAATTTCCAGCGAGCCCAGAGCTGGTCTAGCAGGATGGGAGATTCTGAGCAGGGCAACATCCATATATTCTTGTCAGAAGGGGTTAAAAGGCACTCACAGCAGCACGTTATGGATGACACCAACAAGAATTTAAGCATGAGGCATAATGGTAAAGCAATTAATAAGAGCAGTTGCTAACAGTTGCACAACAGAGGAGCGTTTTAAAATTCCTGTGCTCTTTAACAATAATGTGGAGAAACACTCTGAAAGGAGGGGAGGAAAAAAAAATAGAAAAGTGAAAAAAAAAAAAAAAGCCTGGCATGGAAGGGACATTCCTTCAGTTCCTCTCAAAAGTTTGAAAAACCTCTGGATAGGAAAATACTATTGAGCAGCCAATTCTTTCCACATTTGGCTAAGCCCAATGCCCAAAATACACAGAACACTACTTCACTTTGAAAGGATTGCAATACTCCTATCTGAGTCATCTGAAAACAAATAAAATGAGACCTAAACAAATAAACCTAATTGTGCATGGAAACAAATCCAGCTCTCCAGCTTGGCCATAGCTTTGTTTTTGTTAGTTTAAAGCCTGCATATGCAGTTTTAGTGGCATCAGGAGTTATACAAATATTGACAACAAATTGCCAAATGTTGTTTTTTTCCCCCTTCAGTGCACAGTGTGAAGAAGCTGAGGGAATGCTTCTAGGAACCTTCCCCAGTGCACTCAACCAAATCACAGCTTGATGGGATCTGCGCCAGCCTCTTCTCTGAAGAAGGGTAGACGCTGATGAGATTGAGCTTTGTCGATTGTTATCGTCGAAATCCTTATTTTTTTTTCCACTCGTGAACTCTGAGGAACGTGAATCCAGGCTTTCGAAACGTAGCTCAAATGTTTGCACCGGGGCCAGGGCATCGTCACATGCTCCGTCCTCCACCCCCTGATTTGTTGCTCGCTTGTGTCATCCTTAACCTGCTTCTGCTCTGGTGGTTGGGCCAGGAGAGAAATAAATAACCATGACAAGTGAGAAAACCAGGCTGCTTCTCCAATAGCCCTCCTTTAAAACACCATTGCCACTTGCTGGTTGTGGAGATGAGGCAGTCACCTCGAGACAGAGCTCACTCACAAAACCCTGCTGTTGTCTGTCAAAGGTAGATTTCGACCAAGTTGGTCTGAATCCTTCGCAGCTCACAAGGAGAAGTGAAAACACATCAAATCTCCATCTGTCGCAAGCCAAAGTTAGCAAAAAATATACATACATCTGACTTTTAAATGAAGTCCAGGCTTTCCTCTCACACAGGGACAGTGAAACAACACTTTCTCTTCTTCTTTGCCTCACGTTCACAAGACACCTACAACTCTTGTTATTCTAGCTGGCTGGATGACGAGGTTTCCATTTTACAAAAACATAAACTTTAATCCCAGCCTAAAGCAAATGATCAAACAAAAAGAAACAGAAGGAAGAATTTTAGAGTTGAATGAAGACCCTAAGAGTTTTCACACAAAGAAACCACAGAAATCAGACTGATGGACCCTCCTCAAGAGCTCAGCGGTTAAGAGACTCATCTGCAATACTGGAGAGATGAATTCATATTCTTTTTTTTTTTCTAATTCATCCTGAGAACTTAGAATTTGTTCTTGTGCATCTCAGAGATCACCCAACAACCGAGTTGCTGAACACCCTGCAATGAACTTAGAATCACAGAAGGGTNCTCTTTTTTTTTTTTTTTTTAAATCAGAAATACCATTCTACACATTAGAAACTCTGCTACAAGTTTCATCACAAGTACTGAATTTCTATGAAAAGTTTTAGGTTTTAGTTTTGACATCCCCAACAAAGAGGGTCTTGACTAGTTGTGCAGCTCTTAGCTTTCAGTATTACAACATCCCCTCTTGAGTTATTTTAGCATTATATACTCAGTAATATTCAGTAAGATGCAGAAGCATCTACATAAACTTTCTGTATTGCATTTCTTATCACAGTGCAAGTGGCCCTAAGCACTCACACAGTAAAGGGGAAATCATTAAACCGGTGGAAGGACAGCATAGTGGAAAGGCATGAGAACTGGTGGGTTTTGTGAGAAAGTGGAGAAGAAAAAAAAAATCCTCTCTATTTCACTAACTCTGGACATTCACAAAAAAAGAAAAAGAAAAAAACAAACCAAGAAAAAGCCCAACAATGCTTGGGACTGTTCATGCTGTGAGCAGAACGCTGAAATACGACAAGGCATCAAGGCACGTTGCGTTACATGATATTCAGGCAGCTGCTGTGATGGCAGTTTCAATCCACCAACTGGTGCAACGAAACAAATCTGCAATGTAAAAGCTAGATTTCCACCAAAAATATTTCATTAAGATTACATGCATGCAAGTCAGACTACTAATCCCCGCAGCCACCCTAAGTCAGCCCTGGAGGACAAAGCAACCACGCAGCTGCACAGACAGGGTCTCCGAAGGTATTCTAGGTTTCAGTTTGCTGACTGGAGCGTGCAAAATTTCTCCACACAATGTTTTGTTAGTGTATTTTCTTTGAAACTCGAAGGAGGGGGGGAAAACACCCATTGCTTTTCTGTGGAATGCAAGTGTGAAATGACTGCGCACCATCAACACGAAGGTGGCCAGATATAGTAGGTGTTCATACAAATTTGGCTAAGTGGAAAGTCCCACCCTGTGCAGCAGACCTCAGCAACGTGCTTTCAGTCAGAAGAGAAGGAAGCTGAATCTTCTCCTGCCCCTGATTGCCACTTGGACACCCCTGAAAGCCAGCCTGTGCTAAGAAGGGTCCCATCCCTCTCCAAAGTGCCACCAGCCACTCTGTCAGCCCAGGGGATGGGTTGCCATAAGCCCTTGTAAGAGGTGCAGGCCCACAGGGGACAACACCAGAAGCCACCACAGCACCCATCTCAGCTGAAATACCCTGCAGAATCACACAATGGGAGGGAGAGAGAGTGACCTATTGCCAAAAATGACCACTGAAGCAGGAGAACAACATATTTCCCAGAGAAATAAGAGAGAAAGCAGGAGGTCAGGTGGTGTCTGCTTCAGCAAAGCACCTTCTCCTCATGAGGACATCCATACAAGAGGCTGTCAAATCAGAATCACAGAATGATACAGGGGTAAAAGCAACCCCTGGAGATCATCTAGTCCAATACCCCTGCCAGAGCAGGTCTACCCAGAGCAGGTTGCACAGGAACGTGTCCAGGCAGGATTTGAATGTCTCCAGAGACAGAGACTCCACCACCTCTCTCAGGAGCCTATTCCAGAGTTTTTCCACCCTCACAGGAAAAGAAGTTCTATCTAAACATGAGGAGGAACTTCTATGTACAAGTTTGTGCTCATTTCCTCTTATCCTGTCACTGGACACCACTGAAAAGAGNACTTGCCCTTGTTGAATTTCATCAGGTTCCTCTCTGCCCAGCTCTCTCCAGCCTGTCCAGGTCTCACTGGATGGTGGCACAGCCTTCTGGTTTGTTGGCCATCCCTCCCAGTTTTGTGTCATCAGAAAACTTGTTGAGGGTATATTCCATCCATCCCCTTCATCCAGGTCATTGATGAATGTATTGACGAAGACTGGACCCAGTACTGATCCTGGGGGGACCCCACTTGTTATGGACCTCTCAAATGTCCTAAGATTAAAACAGCAGGGAATGAGAAGTAAGAAGGAAAACTGCATCTGAAGCTGTCCATGAAACAGGGCAACACATCTAGATAACAAATTACTGGACGTAAAAGGCTCCTCACCAGCCTGTGCTCTCCCCACCTCGTCTGTCTCTCTCTCTCACATACTCACCCACTCTTTCTTGGGCTGGACACCTTCTTGAGCACTGAAGCAAGTCAATTAAAACCCAATAAAAACCTATAAATATCACACATAGGAAGGAGGCTGCCCTCCCAACGCCAACAGCTGCTACTGCCAACCTGAAAGGTCATCCCTCCTGACCCTTCCTCCCGAGATGCGGAGATGTCCATCTCCCACCACAGTGCACAACCCCCACCCTGAGCACAAGGCAAACTGCCATTTTCCACCCTGTCTGTATTCAATTTGGCCCATCTGAAGGATTAGAAGGATAAACACGGAGAAAAACATCATACTTCTCAGTTAAGGAAAACGCAGGAAGAGCAGCTATAGCAAGTCTGTGCACTTTATCTCAGGGTTTTACCTGTCCCCCTTCTGCTTGGTGCTTGCCACGTGTTTAACTGTTTCTTACAGTCTTCATAGTTCTGCTTAAATAGCTTTTCCTCCTTCCTCTTCACTTTCTAGGCCACCTACTTGTTTAATATTTGATCTTCTCCTGCTAATTACTTGACTGCTCTTTCCGAGACACTTTGTCAAATTATTTACCCTGCTGAAGTGACATAAATTCTTCCCCCCCATCCACCCCCAGTCTGTCTGGTTTCCCCCCTCTAGTCTGGCTGAAGTGACAAACTCTC
>VXBW01007298.1:166396-187642 GCA_013400375.1 Thinocorus orbignyianus | reverse complement strand
ATGTTAACGTGACAAATTTCCCCTCCTTCAAGTCTTTTTTTTTTTCTTCTTCTTCTTCAAGATCTGGTTTGTAAGATGCAAATGGCAAAGGGCTAGTTTCTCTTTGCCTTTCCTTTTTTACCCTGTGCATGGAGATGTCCCTCTTTGCTTTGAAGGAATCAGTAGAAGAGAAAGCAAAAACTGCTCGATTTATGATATTTGGAAGCTATTTATGCTATTAAAGATTCAAAAATACACAGAAAGGATACCGTCTAGGTTGATAGATTCCTTTTATTCATCCCAAGAAAGACAGGAATGATGAAGGTTTCCAAGAAAGCAGGGAAATGTAACCACCCCACTGACTTCATTAGTCTGTCACCGTCTTGTTTTTCCCTGAATTAACATGCCCATGCAGTCACATTTGCACAGTAAAAACAACCTCAAGTCCTCTAAGCATCAGGCTCAGAACCATGAAAAACATGACTGTGGCCACCATCATTCCCAATTCAGGGCTCGCCTACCCAGCAGTGATCCTGGTGCGGTGGAGAAATGCCTGAGCCAGCTTTAAATTACGCAGGAACAATCTCATTAAAACAGCACGGAGCCCAAATTGGGCTCGGCCACTCTAAATATTTACCCTTGCTCCGAGCAAGGGGTTGCAGGGGCATGCATACTACCACAATTGGAGAACTTCCAGTACCTACATTCTCCACTCCAAAGCCAAGTCTGATGGGCTAAACATCCTGGCCCATTCGAGCAGGAACGGGCCAAATTAAGGCTGTTTATACAAAGACTGAGTCGACATAGCAGGATGGCTGAAAAAAACATCCTCTTTCTACAGAAGCTGTATCTATTCAACCCACACAGTTAGGTTTTTTGAAGCAGGATAAAGTCTTATTCCCCGTCCCAGGATCAAACTGGATATTGATCCAGAGTGTCCAGCCCCAACCAGAACCACAGCACGCACAAATAATGTGCTTTTATTCATTTGATCTTGTGATTTTTGTCTCTCATGAGGGTAAAGAGAGATAAATCTGGAAAAAAAACCAAAAACAACATAACAGGGTGGGTCAACTCCCTGCCAGCAGCAGAGGAACAAAACGGGAAAGTCCTAAACAGTGGAATTTATTTATGCTGTGCAGCAACAGGCTCCAGAGAACAGATTATTAGCAGAAGGCAGTCACAGCACATTCTGGGCTGCCCTCAAATCAAACAGAGACGGCTGTCACCGTGGGCAGCCGGAGAGCAGAGAGAACGAAAGAGAGAGGGGAGGGAAAAAAAAAAACCTCTGCACAATCTGAGAACAGTTTGTAGTTAAGGGACCCGGAGCAGAATGTGGGCAGAGCCCTTTGTTTCACTTTGGTTCTTGCAAGGTCATTTGGAAGAAATGCCTGCAGAAAACCACCAGGAGCAAGCTGAGCAAGAAGAGAAGGGAACAAAGTGACTTTCTTGGTAAAAAAAGTACACAGGGAGGAAGGATGTGAGCTGTTCTGTCCATCCTAAGGACTTCCACAGATTGCCCCCTTTCAAATGCTGTGGAAAAGCAAGTAGAGGACCACCAGAACCATTACAGATGATACCTCAGAGAGGAAGAGCCATCCCCTCACATCATCCAGCAGCTGTGGGTCTCCAAGGCTTTGGTGGGAATTGCTTGGGTCAGTGCAATGCTGCTCACTCACAACGCATCTCCTAACCCCTGGCAGGTAGCCAGAACCAGCTGGTATTTATTTGGCAGCAGATTCTTTACTAGAAGAACAATATAAAGTCCCTGTGTTAACACCCTGTTGTTGGCTGAAGATATGGTCCTCTTCTGGATGCCGCTGAAAACTAATGAGAGACCTTTGGATCTCAAAAGAAGCATCCAAGGAGATATCTGTCGGTTCACAAGGGAAAGAAATACACACATATGAAAAGAGACTAATTCATAGGATGGTTAGAATTGGAAGGGACCTTCAAGATCATCAAGTTCCAGCCCCCTGGCATGGGCAGGGACACGTCCCACCAGACCAGGTTGCTCCAAGCCCCATCCAGCCTGGCCTTGAACCCCTCCAGGGATGGGGCAGCCACAGCTTCTCTGGGCAACCCGTTCCAGTGCCTCACCACCCTCACAGGAAAGAATTTCTTCATAATATCTAATCTAAATCTTCCCTCTTACAATTTAAAGCCAATTAAAACCCCTTGTCCAATCACTCCACTTCCTGACAAACAGTCACTCTCCTGTAGCTCCCTTCAGATCCTGGAAGGCTGCTGTAAGGTCTCCCCAGAGCCTTCTCTTCTCCAGGCTGAACAGCCCCAGCTCTCTCAGCACGTCTTCATAATTCTCTCCCTTTTGGTTCAGTGAAGGTCTCCCTGCCTTAGACATTGGCTGAATATTCACTCAGCAGGTAGACGTGACACGCTCTGGCCTGAACCTATTTTCAGTAGTGATAATCTCTCAGTTGTTTCACTTTTTCTCCCCAGAAGAAACAGTAGAAGAGCCAGATGGGTCTCAGAGTTGCCTTTTGTCTTCAACCTGGGTCTTAGATTTCCCCCTCCCTCACAAAAACCAGGACAAACGTATCCTTACACTGAAGTGACTCCAGCTCACATCCATCAACCAGAGCTACCTGTGCAGTGGCCCACTCAGGTCCTGTCACCAATGGAGCTGCATCAGCTTGAGCTCAGCACCAGCTGCAGAAGCCACCTATGCACCTACTGGAGCACTCAGCCAAGTAGCCACAGCAGTACCAAACTCCACATAGGCCACCTGGATGGCAGTTTCCAAAACAGGTAGTAAAAAGCTGGCTGAAATACACCCACAAACACTACCATCAGGCTACCTTTGTCAACGCTTTCAAAACCCTCAGAGATTTGGGGTGAGAGATGCTGCATCAGCACAAAAGCATTCCCACAGCAGTAAACACGCTTGGCTGGACCACTGCCCTTCCTCTTGAGCTCTGATTTGCTTCAAGTAAATACAGTCATTTATTGCATGTTTCACCTTCTCCTGGAACATCTGCTGTCTGTGAGGAGCCAAATAGCAGACAGACTTCTCAATCCTCCTGAGAAACCCCTGGCTAACAGCACACATAGCTTTCCTCAGAGGCCCGCATGTCACTGAGCAGTTGGCTTGCTATCAACCACCGTACGCTGTAGGTGTTTCCAGCTGCCTCATGCTGCATTTGTGTCACAACCCACGTTCCTGAGGAGCCTGGACTGTGCTTTATACCTACCCCGGGAACAGTACGTTTCTTATAAAGCAGTTCTTTCCATCCACAAAGCAGAAAATTAAAGAGAAAAATCACTGGGTCTTGAAGGAAGGTCAGGCATGGAGTGTGGAAGTAGGAGGGTTGAGTGCTAGGAACACTGCTCAGTTTATTAGGAGAACATCTTGTCAGGAACAGGGAAGGAAAGGAAGAATCATAGAATGGTTTGGGTTGGAAGGGACCTTAAAGATCATCCAGTTCCACCCCCCCTGCCATGGGCAGGGACACCTCCCACCAGAACAGGTTGCTCCAAGCCCCATCCAGCCTGGCCTTGGACACCTCCAGGGATGGGGCAGCCACAGCTTCTCTGGACAACCTGTTCCAGTGTCTCATCACCCTCATAGCAAAGAAACTCTTCCTGAGATCTCATTTAAGTCTCCCCTCTTTCAGTTTAAAAACATTACCTATTGTGCTATAGCTCCACTCCCTGACCAAGAGTCCCTCTCCATCTCTCCTGTAGCCCCTTTAGGACTGTAAAGGGCTCTAAGGTCTCCCCAGAGCCTTCTCTTCTCCAGGCTGAACAACCTTAAGAAAATAAAGAGAGGAAGACCCTGAGGATAAGGGGTGAAGTCAGAGGATGCTGGATGGTCAAGACACAATGAACAAAATGCAAATGCTGGCTGAAAATGCCCTGAGGAATTTAAATTTCATTCACAACACAGTAAGCCAATGAAAACATTCAAAGGAAAAAGGTAGATATGGCAGGAGCCAAAGGAATTTGTGCTGTGGAGCTGTCAGCAGACTGAATGGAAAGTAAAGAAAGCAGAACTGCAGCAAGCTGTAGGAATTTGGCTGCAAGAAGCCTGGTCTGAGTCAGGCTGCTCGCTGCGGAGGAGGCAGTGTCAGAGGTGAGGTCTGAGGGCATCAGGAGGCTGTGGAAGAGCGAGAAGCTGGAGCAACCCTTTGAGCTATGTGAGGGAAAGCTAACACAAACTGCTCTTCTATAATATGGAGTGGGTTAAGGTAATGCCCAGATTCTATACCACGTACTTGAGGAGGTGGTGAGCCAGACTCCTACTGATTTGGATGTCTGCAGAGCCTGGTTATCCTCACTGTCTGTAAAGGAGCTGCTCTTGGTTTACACCATCTTAAACCTTGTCCCCCTCCACACTCAGTGTTACCCATCTGAGTTTTAACCACATAATAACAGCTTCAAGCAAGAACAAAGTCATGCTAATCCAGCCAAGAATTCCACAGTGCTCCCTCCCACCCTGAGAAAAGGTTTGGGTATCACAAACGGATAAGGACAGATGGTGGCACACAGCTCCCCGTGCTAAACTAGTCAGAGGCCAGCAGCTGAGGCTTTCCCTACATATCTGAGGAGGTAGATTCACATCTTTTTCACCCCATCCCCATTTTGGTTTTTGAAAGTTTGAGGAGAAAGAGCTGTGGTGGGCTTTGTTTTTCTTTTTTTTTAAGAAGAAACCAATCTTTAGCCAAGCTGAGGTTTTTTTTATATTAACATGTTGAGTTTGTCTGGCCTGTCCAGTTTAATGCAGATACAGGTTTCTCCATCCAACTGTCTCAGGAACCTTGCCCCGCTGTAAAATAAGCCAGCATAGATAAATCACTATCTTTTATTCAAGGCTGAACAGCGGGAGCTTCTTCCACAGGGGCAAGGTACACCCAAGTAGCCAAAGAACGGTAAGTTTTCTATAGGACCCGCAGAAGCTCCCCACCAACCCTGGGCTCCACACCTGCAGAAGCTCCAGCCTCACCCAAGGCCAACTTCACTGGAGTTGTAAGGAGCACAGGGCCCACAGCTTAAGGCAGCAAACAGTGCATGAGCCTGCACACCACATTGCCTACAAGAACACAACAAGCTCCAGGGCTACCAAGCTGAGCTGCAAGGAGCGGGGAGAAAGCAGAGCACACCTAAGGAGCCAGAACATGCAGGACTGTGACCGTGGCTAAAGGGAAACTGCCAAGAACTCTACATTTCTACGTGTCCAAGAAGAAGATTTTACTTCTTATAAGAGGCAGTATTCAGGGACTGACTTATTCTGAGAGTTAACCTCTCTTTGGACAAGTACAATCACACGAAGTATGAACAGGAGGACAGAAGTGTGGGATGAAAGCAGCTGTGACCACTCGTGTGGTCCGTACAAGTCTGGTGCTCCGATAAGTGTATAAAAGTGACAACAGCTTTTGGAGGAGAGAATTGGAGAAGATGACCCAAAGGCATGTAAGGGCATCTTGTCATTGGTACATTCTACAGGCACATGGAAGACTACCAGGGACTTAGATTTGTACTGTCTGCATCCCTCGTGAGCGTTGTAAACACCCAACCATTGGCTAGTTTTGGGGAGGGAACACTCATTCCCATACCTTCACACGACAAAAGCCATCAAAATATTAGTTCCTATCCCCTGTGTAAAGAAAGGAACAGCATTCTAAGTTTCAGAATTTCAAGGAAGAGAACAATTGTTTACGACACATGTTTGTAAAGAAAATAGTCCAGTTGCGTCAAAGGACGTAATTTACCCTTGCAGTACAAAGGTAAAGAGCCTTCAAACTAGACTGCTGGACTAAGAGCCAACGAGGGCTACATTTTAACCTCACATTCAGAAAAATCTTGACTGTAACTGTAAGGAGGCTCGCTTCCCCCATCTGCCGGCCACTGGGAAGACTGGATTTACACAACAGTTAAAAAGCGTTACCGCCAAGGCCCCCCGTTCCATCGAACTCTCAAGTTCTCATTTCTAACTTTAAACAGATGTGTAAATGCCACTGACAGTAGCATTTCAGTAAGCACATAAGGGCTTTGCCAAACTGGAGCCTAAGGCTGACTGTTTATCGTGGCAGGAATAGGGCAAGGACTTCTTCCACTCTTAAAGAAAATACTAGGGGCAGCCTGTTCAGTAACACTGGCTCATTAACCATGGAAAATTATATAAATACGCCTTCTTTTGTTGTGAAGTGGTCTACGGTTATTTAATACTGTGAAGTAGCAGCCTGCAGAACCCTTGTCACAAAGCAGTCCATATGCATTGCATCCCAGTAAGGTCACAGTGAGGTTACCACAGCTTCTTAGGAGTTTTTTATTTTAGAAGTATCTCTTCACTAAATAGCAAGTCTGATTTCCTAAAGACCTGTTGACCTTGTATTTTCCATCAGCGTATGCAGCGCATCCATCCCCCTGAAGCAGGTCTGTGCCTTCAGGAGACAGGCTGGAGTCCAGCATGAAAATGTGAAGTTTGGGTTGACTCGAAGAGGCCTTTTACCCTACTCCATGTAGGAAGACTTGTCAGATGTCTTGCTTTGAGCACATGCCACACTCTCATCCATGTTCTTTGCGGGCAACGGGCTTCACACCATAACATCCCTCTGCTCCATGCTGGTTGTGGGTCCAGTAGGACACACCTGGAGAGCTGCAGCCACCAGAAAGGCCACCAGAAGGCATGGCAGCAAGTGCCCACCAGGAAACCCAGTATACCTGCAAGCTGATTGACCACAAGATCTTACCTCCAAGCCACACTCTCTCCAGGTGACCCCAGCAAGCCTTTGGCAGTTTGCTCATGCAGATGCTCAGTATACAAGTAACTGCACTTCCTGCAGGACACACAAGTCTCCCCCCAAAGTACCACCATGTCCTGAAAAGCCTCCTCCCTGGAGATGGGACTAAACTATGAGCATGTTTACCTAGGCCCAGGCACGAAAGTTCAGAGGAATTGTCACAACCACAACAGAGAGTGACAAGCCATCGTTCTAAGCAGAGTCTGATGTTATCTTTGGGAAGCACGGGTGGCAAAGCACAAATGTGATCTATCTTGAGGAGACATGATTCTAGTTACCCAGCTAACCCTGTGAAAATAAACTGGCCACAGCAGAAAAGAGACCATCAAGGAGGAGAAAGAGGAACAGCATCCCCACTGAGGCTCATGCATCACAGGTGATAAGTCTGAGAAGCAGTTATGATTACTCTTCAATATATCATTCCTATAACAGGCCAGGAAAGAAGCCAGGGCAGTGGATCTAGACCTCCTTGGTGACAAGTGATGTGTTATACATGAGAGTTCATAAAGCACACGCATTACTCTGAAGATGATCACAAAAGCTTTGCTTAGCCTCCTCCCAGCAGCATATTTTGGGCTGAGTTTTTTGTCATAAGCGTATGGTCAAATGTTCCTGAAACCACAGGAGTCCAAGACTCTATAAAGTTAAAAACAAGTGCCTGCATGGGCTCACAACTGTGGTGTAAGCTGGGATCCAGCATTTCTAGCTGACATCCCTGGAGAGGTCATAGAAACAGCCAAGAGGTTTCTCAGGTGAAGCATGCAACAACTAGCACCTTAGTTACCCAGGGACTGGGGTAGAAGAAACACTGAGTCCAGAAGTGTCTGCAAGGAAAGTTCACTGAAGACAGGCCCTGAGGGCTGCCTCCCTGTTCTCCGAGCATCAGGAGAGAGATGCTATAAAACACCAAGTGATAGAAAAGGGGCCACAATTTACACCTGAGAAAACATGTACCAGCTGTGCTTGGGCTTGTCAATTCATACTCAGGTCCCCGAGCATGAAGACCCACCCAGAGAAACAAATGTCCTATCAGCCCAAGCTTCTTCACTCCAGGAAGATGCACAGCACTTGGCTCCTCAACAAGCCACCCCCTGGCAAGAGCAAAACCTTCAACCCTGCTGAGGTGGGGGGACCCATTGAGACCAGGTGGAAGCTGCTGGAGAAGAAAGAGGCAGAAAGGATGCCCAGAGTGGTATCGCTCTTAGAAGTGTCCTCCAGAGAAGAGGGTCAGGCTTGATTTTTTTTCTCTAGTCCTTCATGGCAGATGCCTTTGACGGGCTGAGTGCTGGCTTGTTCGGCTTGGGAAAACCCACATAGTTCCCTATACATGGCTGGATTTAAACATCTGATTTACATCACGGGCCCGAAGCTTATTATGTCAATCCGAGCTGATAAATAATCCAGAACTGGCAACAGCAAACGTTTGGCAAGAGCTCCGAATATAAACCAGACTTTAACTGAAAGCTACGGCCACAACAGCAGATAAACCATTCTTCTTTGTCATCAAGGTCCGTGAGACAACCCTTCTCATCCCATAACTCCCTAAGCTCTGCCCCAGTATCCATGTTAAGAAACAATCTTCAATTGCTATTTGCATGACATTCAACACAGAGAATCCCTTTTAAAAAACAAAGAAACAAAAAACCAACACAACCAAACAGGAAAAACCCAACCAACCAAAACAAAAAAATCCCAAAACAAAACAAAACCATAAAGCAATTCAAACATCCTTGTTCCTGGTTATGAATGATTCTATAATTAATTATGTTAGTTATATACAATATCTTTGAGAAGGAAAACGTAGCACTAATCCCTTCTGAAGAAAGTTTTCCTCATTAGAGACTGAACACAATTTTTCTTCCATTTTACCTTCCTGGGAACAAAGTTTGCATTCTTCAGCTGTGATCACTCAGGCTACTGGTGGGTTTTGTTTTTTTTTTATTATTTTAAATAAAAATGCACAAGAATAATACAAGAACAGAGTTCCCTAGAGACTGAACCATGTATTTCATATCAAAAGGCAACTCGCTTCCACTGAAAAATAAGCAGCACAGAAAACACAAACCAGAAGGTTCATTTTACATTCAGACACTTGGGAGTGAGCAGTTGTCTAGTTGATTAGTCCCTGCTTTGGGGATTCTTCTGGGGTGCAGGGGTAACTATGCCTTTAGTCACAGATCTCCTAGATTTCAGGAGAAGAGGAACAGGCAATGCAACTAGTATATGATTTCTTACTACCACCACAAACATTATGAATATTTTTAAAATATGCCACTCACTCACCAGGAAATAAACATCAGAAGGGCCTAGAAGTCGCTGCTTTGCCACCACTCAGCTTGAACGCTCCTGCTCTCCACCTCCTTGCAGAAGTCCAGCAGCACCTTTCCAAGCACCACCTGGGTCAGGGCACAGTGTCGTGTCCCGTGGGATCAGCCAGCTCGCTCTGACACACAACTAGGCTCGGGGGCTGGAATCAGCCCAGGGGCCGAGTCCCAGCTGGCAAATCTAAAATGACTTCTAGCCTAAGGGAAACGCGAGAGGTGTGTTTGGAAAGAGCTTGCGTAGAGGGCTTCCAAACAGTAGTAGCCCTCCCTTAGAGAAACAGGGCTACTGCCTAGGTGGAAAAATCGATAGATGGTTTGGACTGGAGGGATGGTTTTCGTCTTGCCCTGGGTTGGGCTGAGCAGCTCCTGTGCTTTTACTGGGGAGTAAAAGGAGTTTGCACAAACATGACTGTGGCTCTTGCGTTTCTAGGTGGAGAGAGGTGGGATTATCACTTGTGTTCCACTCCACGGCCCTCCTACCAGTGAGGCTTCAGAAGGGAGCATGGATGGCCTATTCACCCAGAACAAGCTCCTTACCTCCCCTGGCAGTGCAAACAGCTCTTCAGAAGCCCATTCCACCCATGCTGCCACCAGGCAGTAACTACTGGCTACCACTTCCCGATCCATGGTGGGAAAAACAAACAGCTCTCTTGAGCACATCTTTGCACTCTGGACACACAATGGGTGGCAAAGCCCTGGCAGAGGCTGCCCAGAGAGGTGGTGGAGTCTCCATTTCTCGAGACATTCCAAACCCACCTGGACACATTCCTGTGCAACCTGCCCTAGGAGGACCTGCTCTGGTAGGGGGTTGGACTAGATGATCTTCAGAGGTCCCTTCCAACCCCATAGCATTCTGTGGTTCTGTGAGTGTGTTCATTAGACAGGTCCCTGCTCAGATAAAGACTAAGACTTCACCATGACCTTCCACTTCCCTAGAAATATTACAGGCTGAATGGAGCCTCCTGGCAAGACGGACAGGTACAGTCAATGGCATGTGCTCCTGCCCAAGGAGCATCTCGGATCCTTTCCTACATGTAATTCCTTTTCAAAAACTCAGTCACTTCCTACAACAGCAAATATATGGAGCAACAGTATATAGCAATTCCCCAGATGGCCAGCCGCTGCAAATTAAAGTGGATGTGGCCCTTCCTTCATTACTTTTGTTTTCTGTGATGACACAAGATGGCAAATCCACTAGAATTACAAGGAAGACTTTCAACATAACAGCTGGCATTCAACTCAGAAGTACTGACATGAAGCTGACCATGAAGAATACATGCTTAGAACATGCCCACAATTTTCCAGGGCTCTCCTCAACCATGTTTAAGGGTAAGAGGACAGCCAACACAATTAATTAACGCAAGAGAACAGAGGGCACAACTTCCATTCCCATCCAGGTCATATTAGTGAAGCAGAGAAATATCTCCATACTGTTTCTATGCAGTAGAAATAACATCTCATATGCTGTTCCACATAGAAAAAAGGCAGTTCACTCAGAACACAGTACTGAGCATACCATAAGGTATTTTCAGATAGCTGGCATCTGAAAATCCCACTCAGGATCTCTTTCAGGACACATAGACCATGACTGAAGAAGGTCCCTATATCGTAACTACAATATTTCCCTTGATTTAGCTCAAAAACCACAGAGGAAACAGAATTCCTGAACCCTGGAAGAATTAAGCATGAAAGAGCCCCAAATCTGTTGTGGATATTTCCCCCAAGAGCCAGGTTCCTAAGAGCAAGGTAATCCAGAATGGCTCTTCAGAAACTATGCAGTTAAGCATTTCCATACTACCAGCAGAACACCTAACACAGACCCTTCTAGTACTGGAGACATCTGCCTGCAAACATAGATAGAAAAAATAACCCTGAAGATGAGAAATCTTCCACAAATTTAGGGCTACAATTAGAACCTGGTCTTGAAGATTCACAACAGCCTCAACAGAGCATAGCACACAAATTTATCTTATCTTGGAAGACAGAAAACAGCAGGAACAAAAGTATCTTTCACTCTCCTGATGTTTAGAGATGATCAGAACTTCAGCTAGAACACACTATCACAGGAAGATCCCCAGAAAAGGGTGGGCTGACTATAAACAGGGCATGAAATTGGATAAAGTAAGTCATCTTTATTGTTTCTAGGATCCAACAGAGCATACAAAACATATTCCAGGTAGCTTCTAAAGGATAGGACAGTTCACAAATGAATCAGAAAGTGGCACCAGTATCACTCCACTAAAACCATTAGCAGAATTGAAATATAATGTTTTTAGCTTTACCTGTATCTCTTCCATGTTTCCAAAGGACTGAAGCAAAGAGAAACTTCTCACCTTCCTCAAAGCAATCATTATTTGGATACCACAGCTGCCTTGTCAGGAGCCCTTTTAAGTGCTACGCACCCAATGACCTGTGGAAACCAGAACCAGGTGCAGATTATTTGAATCTGCTGAATAATTTGGCTAATGAATGCAGATGTGCCAATTCATTTAATCACATTCTGTCAATAAGGCTTGCTAATTGCCCTTACTGCTTTGCAAATTTGATGAGTACTGGTTTTTCTGACTAAACAAAGCCAGCCTTGTGTTCCTGTACTATGTTTACAGCAATTTTCTATCAACTGGGGGTGATTCTTATCAGACAAGAATCAATGATGCAGAGAGAGGATGGATGTAACCATCTGAGCTTTAGAAATGAAGCAGCAGCAGCAGCAAACATCTCTCCTGTCTGCCTGGGCTGGAGAGGAAGGTCACTCCCACAATGTTTAGGTCATTTTAAGAGACTCTGCCCTGATGAGGTGCCATCTGGAGTACGGTGTCCAGTTCTGGGCTCCCCAGTTCAGAAAGGACAGGGAACTGCTGGAGAGGGTACAGCAGAGGACCACAAAGATGATCAGGGGCTTGGAGCACACTTCTTATGAGGAAAGCCTGAGGAACTTGGGTCTTTTTAGTTTGGAGAAGACTGAGAGGGGATCTGATCAACACCCATTAAAGGATGGGTGTCAGGAGGAAGGGGCCAGTCTTTTTTCAGTGGTGCCCAGGGACGGGACAAGAGGAAATGGGCACAAATTGAACATATAAAGTTCCATCTAACCATGAGGAGGAACTTCACTTGGAGGGTGGCAGAACCCTGGGAGAGGCTGCCCAGATTGGTGGTGGATTCTCCATCTCTGGAGACATTCCAAATCTGCCTGGACATGTTCCTGTGCAACCCGCTCTAGGAGGATCTGCTTTGGCAGGGGGTTGGACTAGATGATCACCAGAGGTCCCTTCCAACTCCATAGCATTCTGTGATTCTGTGACCCAGTCTTTCATTTTATATGTACAGAAAAAGTATGAGGATGTCCAGGTACTTCTGGGACTTCATGTGGAAAACATCTACCTGGCTGTTATTCTATTCAGAATCATGGAAAACTCCGAAGTAATTAAAAGTGGGGACACAAACGAAAATACCCAATGTAGAAAATGTCAGAGTATTAATCTTGCAGCTTAATTGGGTAACTGGCTTGTCAATGTGACAGAAATCCCGGGGAAATATTCCGTCTGGACTTTAGCAAAGCATTTGGAACAATGTCACGAGGGAAACGATTAGTAGCTCCAAGAATTGTAAGCCAAGCATGGAAGCAGCTAAAGTGGAAATGACGAAGGGGAAGCCATTGGCCTGCAGGGATTTCACTGGTGGCCTTCCACAAAGAACTGTCCTGGGACAAATTTAACATAACCATTTGGCACAAAAACAGCAGCCTACTAATGAAATGTTCCAATTAAACAACTTGGGAGGCAACTTCACTGCGAAAGAATAGCTGGAATGGTAGCTATGGGACAGAATGTAACCTGTGCTGAGTCCAGCAGGGAATAATAACAAGTTCTGCTATGAACCAAAAAGCCTGTCAGCTGAAAACGACTAGGAGGAATCCTGGGGCATATTGTGAGGATTGCCAGACATCACGTAAGGGAATGCCTCCCTAAGGCCCTCACAGCTGGTGGTGCTGCTGGCATGGTTGCTTGGACGCGGAGGCAGAGAGAGGCAGGCAGGGAGCAGGCAGCAGAGGCCACCAAACCCACATCACTCAGTAAAGGCAGGGAGAAGCGATTCCTTCCAAGTTCTTAATGCAGGACATAGGATTTTGGACCGAACAACGAGAATTTCTTTCTTATAGGGGCCATCCAGCAAACCTGTGTTAGCCCCACACAGGATGACTACAAGGCCCAGGGGAATAGAGCACATTTTAGAGGAAGCTACAAGCAGAAACTGAAGAATCTGGTGCTAAGATTACCTGCTTTCCAGGCTTCAGAGGACTCCTAAAGGTGCTGCTCAGCCAGGAATGGCACAGGCTGGAGTCCTTGCATGAACCTTCCTCTTATCTGTAGAAAGGAGGAGATCTGGCCTGCTACAATCACTGCCACCCCAACATTCACAGATAACGGACCAGGGAGCCAGTGCTTCTGGTTAATATCCACAGTGGTTTCTCTTCATCCAGGGTGGAAGAATCAATACATTCCTAAACTCTGCCTGAGCCATCCAGCTCTGGGAGTGAATGGGCGGCTGAGGAGAAGGACTCCTCCTACAGGAACTTCTGCTGAAGCAATGGGAGTACCTTCCTCCTCTACCCTGATTGGTATTGCTGATACTCCCTCTACTGAATTACAGGAAGGAGTTGACAGAGAAGGAGGACCCTTTCCCTGTGACCTGAAAGATACTTTCAGCAGGAGGTCCCTTCCAACACATTACTCCACGATTTCTGACCTCTCAAGGTAGGCTGGAGTGTAGGATAGTTATATCATTTCTCCTTAGATGCTCTCTTCTCTCAATAACCTCCTTGTCCTGACTGGGAACTTTTTTGAGAAATATTTATCTTGCTACTTCTGGGGAGGAAAGAGAAAAGAGGGAAAGAGGTATCACTCAGTTTGCTCTGCGAGCAGCAGAGCCTATGTAGCCTGCCTTCAAATGGATTTATGTCCTGTGTCCTTCATGTTCCTGCCCATTCCAGTGACCGGTATGCCCTGTCTCTTCATCTCCATCACCTCCAAGGTGTTCCTCCAGGGCTGCAGGAGATAGTGATTTCCCTGCAGTACCACCATTTCTTCCTCACCTCCTTTACCTGTTTGGTACTTGTAGCTCTCTGAGAAGACTTTTAGCTACCTTTTTGGCATGCCAAGGTCAGAAGGGAGATGCCATTCTTACAGAAGATTAGGGAAGTGGAAGTCAAAATCCTGAAAATCACTGAGGTACCTGGGCCCATAACAGCAGCTGACCAATTTTCTGCTTTTTTTTGTGTGCAACTGTTGTAACATTCATATTGGGTTCAACTTACACATAGGAGTTTACACTCAAATATTGAGATCTTCTAAAAATCCATTACCATTGTGAAAAGCAGGTGAGTTTCCCAAAATAGAACATTTCCACATCCAGAGCGTAGCATTTCAGCAGCATAAAGTCCTGGGAAATTCCAGGAGTTGTTTCCTCTTGGAAAAGACTCTTCAAAGTAATTTTGAGTTCTTGGAACCAAAATATCTGGTTCCCATACAAATCCAGATCTATTTTTCCTACCCATGAAAAAAAACTTCCCATACAAGAACCCCAGATGGTTTCCAGAGCATCCAAAAGCCCCACCTTAGTATTTACCTTCACGGTGCCTTGCAAGGAAGGGCAGTACTGAAGCTCCAAGGCTAAATTACTTACCTGCTACCAGACAAAAAGTGGTGGAAGAGGGGAACTGACCACAACAGTCCTAATTTCCAAGGCAGTGTCCTAAACACTGCCCCAGTTTTCTTGCAAGGCCCAGGCACTGCGCCCCCAACCACCTCGGATCATGGGATGATACGGGAGAAGGAGAGCTTCAACATGCTCTGACCCGCACTTTGCTCTCCCCAGGGAAGCTGTATTTTCAGCAGCGCTTTCTCAGAAGCTGGAAAATCATTTCCTTCCACTAGCAAACACGCAGCTCGGGCTGCCTGGCACCACGGGAAAAGCCAATGCTGCTCCTCGGTTACTGCTGTGTCTGCATGTTAGCATGAAGAAGGTCAGTAGGAGTGTACACAGTACTGAGAAAATGAGCGGTTAATCATTGCTAGGCTGCAAGAAGGGAAAATATATGATTTATTTTGGTTTAGAAAACTGCAAGTCACTAGAACGGCTTCTTTTTCTGGATTGGGGTTTGGGGTTTTTTTTTTGATTCTTCATGGTTGGAAAGGACATCTGAAATCACCGAGTCCAACCATACACACGCCAAAAAACCCCTACAATCTTGACCACTAGAAAATGCCCTGAAGAGCCACATCTACACATTTCTTAAATACCTCCAGGGATGGTGACTCCACCACCTCCCTGGGCAGGCCCTTCCAGCACCTGACCACTCTTTCACTAAAGTAATTCTTCCCAGTATCTAATCCAAACCTCCCCTGCTCCAACTTCAGGCCATTTCTTCTGGTCCTGTCGTTATTCACTTTACTCCTCCTGAAGCTTTTGTGCTTGAGCGTTTCCTTGCATCATCAACCACCTAAAAATGCTTCAAAACCAAGCGGTGTTTAGACCCAAATACATTTGTGCTCTTCAGGGCACAAGTTTTCATAATTTCAAAACTTATCACAACGAGACAGCAGGCCACAAAATTAGCACAACCAGATGTTTCTATTAGGATGTCTGAGCACCCTCTGAAACTTCTCCAGTCCTCCAAACCTTGAAGTTGTATTTGCTGTTCATATTCCAGCTGGAATAAACAAGCAAAATGCCTGCATATTACAAAATAGATATAACTGTTTTAAAAACGCTCTTAGAAGCCATTTTTACCAAATGTTTTGTCCCAAAGTTTCTATCAGAACAGGTGGGCCAAAAGAAGCAAGTCAGTTCCTCTGCACAAGGCAGATTAGTCCTTCCCAAGTACGCATAATTACATAAAGCTATGAATAATTATAAAACATCTAATTACTTTGTATGGTTGCACTGAAAAGAGTGGTTCTTACAAGCTGCAAAAGAAGGAACATCACTTATTTCCAGAGCCAGATAAGAAGGAGTCCTGGGGAGCACAATTTGCTCTCCATCCAACTTCACCTGTTTCTGGGGAGCTGGGAGAGTGGGGGCTGACCTGCTGGAGAGCAGCTCTGAAGAAAAAGACCTGGGAGTCCTGGTGGACAACAGGATGGCCATGAGCCAGCAATGTGCCCTTGTGGCCAAGAAGGCCAATGGCATCCTGGGGGGCATCAGGAAGAGCGAGGTCATCCGGCCTCTCTACTCTGCCCTGGTGAGGTCCCATCTGGTCCTGTCTCCAGTTCTGGGCTCCCCAGTTCAAAAGGACAGGGAACTGCTGGAGAGGGTACAGCAGAGGGCTGCAAAGATGATCAGGGGCCTGGAGCAACTCTCTTACAAGGAAAGGCTGAGGGACTTGGGTCTTTTTAGTCTGGAGAAGAGAAGGCTGAGGGGGAATCCGATCAACACCTATAAATACTTAAAGGATAGGTGTCAGGAGGATGAGGCCAGTCTTTTTTCAGTGGTACCCAGTGGAGGACAAGAGGAAATGGGCACAAACATAGGAAGTTCCATCAAAACATGAGGAGGAACTTCTTCACTTGGAGGGTGGCAGAGCCCTGGAAGAGGCTGCCCAGAGAGGTGGTGGAGTCTCCATCTCTGGAGACATTCCAGCCTGGACATGTTCCTGTGCAACCTGCTGTGGGTGGACCTGCTTTGGATGATCTCCAGAGGTGCCTTCCAACCCCACATCATTCTGTGATTCTGTGAGAAGGAGGGGCTAACATCCAGTGCCCACCAGCAGAAGCACTGTCACCAAGCCCAGAAAGCCACCTGCAGGACTAACGCTTCCCACCTGAACCTCAGGCAAGTCTCCAGGCAACTGGCAAATGCCAGAGCAATAACAGACAATTTCAGTGTAAATTCTGGAGAATTATTGCAGCGTGTGCCACCTTGACTTAACACTTTTATTTTGTATTAGTTTCCAAGAAGAGCAATTAGCTTTATCCACACAGAATACCAAAGGTTTGGAAAAGACATTCCTTATGCTAACGCTTTAAAGACCAGGCCTAATTTTTTAGGTGGAACAGAGCAGATGAGAAGTGATGAGCATTAAGACCAACCTACACCACTTTCAGGATTTGGATTCGCTTCAGCAGGACTCACCAGACCCGTGGAGCTGCAAAAGCTGCACGGGTCGTTACAAAACTTAGTGATCTCATTTGCATATCTCATTCTTGCACTGGAGTGAACGAGAGATCATGGCCAACAGGCAGGTGCAGTTCTAGAAATGCGAAATAATCGAGTTCGTGTACCCCAAGGTTTTGCAACGTTTAAGTAACGCCAAGGCAAAAAGGCTCCACTATCTGCATGTCAGCAACGCTGCCCTTCTGCTGGAAAGGTACTTTAAAAGAAACAGCTTTGCTGAAACCCTCTGATCCATCACTTCCTTGAACCGTTTGTTCAAGAAAGCAAAAAAAGGTTCCCTTATTCCCGCTTCAGCCATCATGGGAAATCATCTGAGAACTGAAAAGAATCAGATACAGTCGCATTTTCCCAGCACACAAACAAAAACCCTGTAATGCTTATGGTGAGAACAAGAGAGTTTAAAAAAAATAAATTCAGAAGAGGAAACGTGTCTGAGATGGAGGGGAATGACACTGACAGGTAGAAAATGAAGAGCAAGTAACAGAATGGGGGTTTGAAAGGAACACGAATCATCTTTGGGGGTACAGCAGAGGACCGCAAAGATGATGAGGGACCTGGAGCATCTCCCTTTATGAGGAAAAGTTGAGGGACTTGGGTCTTAGTCTGGAGAAGAGAAGGCTGAGGGGGAATCTGATCAACAGCTAGAAATACTTAGAGGGTGGGTGTCAGGAGGATGAGGCCAATCTTTTTTGAGTGCTGCCCAGTGACAGGACAAAGAGGAAAAGGGCACAAACTGGAACGTGAAAAGTTCCATCTAAATGTGAGGAGGAACTTCACTTTGAGGGTGGCAGAGCCCTGGGAGAGGCTGCCCAGAGAGGTCGTGGAGTCTCCATTTCTGGAGACATTCCAAACCCACCCAGACACGTTCCTGTGCCACCTGCAGTGGGTGGACCTTCTTTGGCAGGAGGGGTTGGACTAGATGATCTCCAGAGGTCCCTTCCAACCCTGTAGCATTCTGTGATTCTGTGAGATGGAGCGGAATGACAGTGACAGGTAGAAAAGGAAGAGCAAGTAACAGAACAGTGGCTTGAAAGGAACACTGTAAATGTTGAGTCTTTCATCTGTCTTAATAAAACTGAGTGATGTCTGAAGAAAATTACAAACTAACTTTATCAATAGGACTCACTGCATGTACATTCTTCACAACACACAGAAGCCCACAATAACGCTTGAAATGTTGTGTTCCACAATGAAGTGCTAAAAATAAATCAAGAAAAGAGAGTATGGTCAAGTTAAATGTACATGCAACACAATATTGTTTAGATTATAGACTATAACTACATTTTGTAGACTGTTTCTTTCTTTTGAAATATGAAAACAAAACTTTTATTCAGAACCCATTATTAAAGACAGACATCCAACATGGGCAAAGATTTTCAGTAGGGACAATCCTTTAGTTGCCCGTTCTGATGATCATTACACTTACCATAAAAATGGTTTGTAAAAAAGATCCTTTAAAGTGTCTGCTTTTCCACCCCATCACTTGCTGTTAACTTCCTGATATCAGGTGTACCAGCCAGGGCTTTGGCAGCAGGAGCTGCCCCATCCTGCCCACGACAGCTCCAGCTGGCTCCACAAAGGACCCATGGCAAGACACAGCTCAGCCCCACAGCCAAGTCAGGGGGACCTTTGTGAAAACCACAGACAAACACGGGAGTGAGGGGTGGAAAGTGAGGAACAGAGCAGAAAAGGAGGGGAAGAGGTGCTCCAGGTACCAGAGAAGATAGTCCTCTGCAGCCTGTAGAGAAGACCACGTTGGAGCAGATATCCACACCAGGGAAGGAGCCCACACCAGAGCAGCTGGGTATTTCCTGAGGGAGCTGCGGCTTGTGAAGAGCCCACACAGGAGCAGAGAAGTGTGAGGAGGAAGGAGAAGGAGAAGAACCATTACACACTGACTGTAACCCCTCCATCCATAAGTGAGGGGACCAGGGGGAAGAAAACAGAGGACTCAGGAGTGAAGTTCATCCTGGAAAAAGGGAGGCAGCAGGAAAGTATTGTTTTAATTTTTACTTCTCTTTCTCATGACCCAAATCTATTTTAATTGGCAATAAACTACGTTAATTTTCCCCACGTTGAGCCTGTTTAGTGTGCAGCAGTACCTGGAAAGCAATCTCCCCGTGTTTATCCAGACCCACAGGCTCTGCCAACCTGTTTTCTCCCCTGGTCCCGTTGAGGAGCAGGAGTGAGAGAGCAGCTGGGTGAAACAGATGAAAAAAATACACATTGGTTTAAAAGGAAGGAATTTTAATGTACAAATTTACACTCACCACATAATACTTTCTGCACCAATCTCCCAGGAGCTACTTCTACCACCTTGTCATAATAAAACCACAAATAGTAATTCTCAAACTAGGGAGGAAATTGCAGCGGCCTGCATGATTTATTCTCTTCGTAATTTATTTTACAAGTGTTTACAGGTTAACCACAAAAATAACTTCTCTTTCCTCAAGAAAATAAATATTTCACTTCTAAACTCAAGAATCTCTCAAGCTTTCTAGCAGCCTGTGCATTGTATCCCAGCATCCTCGCCCAAAACCAGCACAATTTCATCTCTTGGGATTCCAGCCAGTAGCATCTGTTGCTCCTCACGTGCTCACAGAGCATATTCAGAATTCTTCTCCAAAGACAACACTTCAGTGGAAGAAGAAACAGCTGAAGGTGTCCATCTTCAGTTTTGCCTTCCAAGGCATCCAGACGCCACCATTACTTTCTTCCAAATGGGTCAGACCACACTTTTAACCCTAAAAATCAAATATGGGAAGACCAGCAGTTCATAACTAGGCTGTTGGAGAAAAGAAAAATGATCTCCTCATCCAGCCTTGTGTACAGAAGAATGAGAGAACCTGAATTGAAATCTGTTTAAGCTCACAACAATATTTAGAAAGACAACCTCACCTTGGTATTAAGTTCCAGATAATGGAAAAATATCTACCACACCCACAGGTGTTCTAATGGTGTTGGAACAACCACCTAGAACTGCACCTCGCACTCCAATTTGTCCAGATTTCACTTTCAACTTCACTTTTCTCCTAACTTCTCATCGGCAGCCAGATGTAGAAGTTACACCGAGAAGAACTGGACACCAAGTACCAGCATCTTGGATAAATGAGCCAGTTCAGTCCTCTTTAATGTTTAATAAAAAAGGCAGGTTTACCAGCCTTCTATTTCACAACACCCTTCCCTACTCTTCTTCAGCGTTTCACCACTTTCCTGGAAAGCAACTCCTGCACTGATGATTTAGCTGATACGTGTAGTTAAGGACATGGCATTAATCCCATCTGGTTTTCCCCGGCTGCTGATGTTAGGCTTTTCTAAAAATAGGAATAAGTTACCCTTTAACATACTCAGATACAAACTGCTTCATCAAGACAAGCCCTCTCATGTCTTTAAATGAAAAATACTAATCTTGCATAATGAAAAACCAGTTCCATTACCCATGAAACAATGAACTAGCAAGGATGGTCTGCCATACTTTAATTTTTATTCCCCTCATTTGGCCAATTGTCACTTTAAAACAAGTTTTCAAGTGAAAAAATAGCCTGAAAAAAAGAATATTTTCATAGTGAGTTGATTATATATGTATTCTTTCAATGTATTGTTCATGAGTGAAAAAATAGCCTGACAGGTTTTACTTCAGGAAGATCTTCAGACTGATAAATACAAACACATGAATCAAGTATACCTCCAGGCTGAATATCCTCTTGAACAATACCAGCTCGGTTTATTGACTGTTCTTTCTCTGGAAAACAGAACAGAAGGAATGCTACTGAAACAAAACCACCAAAAATACAAGACATCTTGACTGCACCCAATAAAATAATATTGAAAACTGTGTTCATTCTGGATGCTACATGGTAAAATTCTGGGGAGTTTCCACCCATACAATGTGAATGCAGCACTCACACTTCACTGAAAACACTAACGCTGATCTGTTTGAGAGATTACAAACAATAGGATAATATTGAATCATAGAATGGTCAGAGTTGGAAGGGACCTTAAAGATCATC
>VXBW01007298.1:82566-166321 GCA_013400375.1 Thinocorus orbignyianus | reverse complement strand
TGAGCTTCTCATCCATGAGCACTCCCAAGTCCTTCTCCTTAATAAAAATACTGAAGTAAAGATTTGAAGTAAAGACTACTATCTAATAAAAGACACCAAAACACCTGTCACAGTCCCATCGCTTCAGGAATGATTAGTACTTTTAGGAGCTCTCACTTATGTTTCACATAAAACTCTTCAAAGGATTTATTCTTTCCAGAACCAGAGATATCCGTTTTCAGGCCCTAAAAGATCTTACACCTTATCACAAGTAGATTTCGTGACAGCATCTACAAAATCAGTGCTTGTAAACTTTCTAAATTAAGTATAAGAGGGATACTTTCCACACAATGTGCCTGCCTCAGGCTTTTCTTTTTTTTCTTTTGTTTGAAAGACTCAACCACTTCCAAGAAGAGAAATGGATAAAACTATTATTGTTTCCCCTCATTAAATGCCCCCTCTTTTTTGCTCCTTCCAGTTAAGTGCTTTACCACTATGGTCCTCTGATGCAAGAAAAAAAATAAGATATCTCAGGGAACTGTCTAATTTCAAAGGAAAAGGAACAAAACTCAGACAGAGAAATCCAAATAAATTAGGGCAAGGAATCAGACTTACTCTAGGGCATGGAAGAGAATGATATTTAGTCCTTAGGTGGAGACTACGACCAGAAGAGAGGCAGAAGCCAAAATGGGAATCAATCTGAGAGGTTTGGGAACACACTTCAGGTGAACAGAAAGAGCTGTTAACTGCCCAGGCAAAGAGTCACAAGTGCAGAGAAGTAACAGATGAGAAATATGGAGAAAGGACATGGAAGAGTCAATAAAAAAACTGAAATGGGCATGGAAACAACTCAGAAAACAGGGAAGGCAGAAAAAAAAGACACTGAGGAAGAGCCAGTGGATGATAGGATGGAACATCTCACAGGAAGGGAAAGGAGCTGAGTCTCACAGTTCAGCAAAATCACAAAATCGACTGTGAAAACTCTCCAGTATCAATCCAAAGCTGTCAACCTTGTTCTTTTAATTAATCTGAGTGGAAGAGGTCTGTGCTGAAGATCTCAAAGTTTCAACGCTGCCACTAAACTATGTGTTTCACATGAGGAAACAGTCTTTTATAAACCTATTTACAGACAGGAAAATATTAGAAACATCACGGCCAAAAACTGAGCTAATGAAAAACTATTAAAACTGTAGCACTTCTGTATGAAATTAAGTCCAACCTCCACATGCACAATTTAAGGTACGTACTAATGATTTGATGACATACAATTTTTCCAAGTATCTTCCATTTTATTTGTTAAACTGCTAGGAACTTCTCTGAAGATGTGTGAGAATTGGGCAGAAAAGTCTTCTTCCTGAACATATTGTGCCTCACTCGTGCAGAATTTGGGAGATACACAAGAAAACCCAAGACATAATTACATAATTTAGTTCCAGAGAACTAAAATTCATTCTTGCCAACTTTTGCAGGATGACAACGTGATGTGAATCCAAATGTCTGACTTCAGACCCAGTGCCTCAAAAGGCAGAAATACTGAGGATTCATCCATAGCTCAAGCCAACGAGGGCTGTGAGCTTCTGGAGAAATGTTGTTGTCCTACAGCTTACCAGACTGCACTCCAAAAAAATCAAATCCCTTGTACCACAAAGATTTAAATACTTCCACTCAAGTACCATAACTGAAATTCCACGTTTTTGTCTAAAGTATTACGACAACGTGATATCAAAGGAGAATGTGAGCAGCATGCAATAAGTAAAGTTTAGAAAAATGCACTAAAATAGCAAGTTTAAGCACTTGCTAGCTGCACATCACCCATCTTACAGGCTAAATGGCCGAGTCACACTTCTAACATTATATTTTTGGAAAGCACACCACAAGCAAACAAGAGTTAAGAATGGGAACACAAGAGCAGAAAACTGATCTTTGTGGGCAGTTTCCAACCTCACAAGCAGAGCTTCCTTAAATAAAAACTCGCTTGCAAGTTAAATTTTACTTCAGCTTTGATGCAAGGCTAAAGTCCCTCCAAGAAGATCAATAACTTGGTCACCCTCTTCCCTTTTCTTTGTGGGTTTTTTTTTCCTCCTTCCTTCTCTTCAGTTCTCTCAGCAGATCAACCACATATATATTCAGGTTACCTCCAACAGCTTGCTTAGCTTTATATAAATTAAAGCAAGGGGATGAGGCTGGTTACACCAGATTTTTTCCCCATTTCTTTCAGTGGTAGTTAACAGAAGTTTAAGAGTAACATGTTCCCCCTTCTACTCATGTGCACAGAGTGTTCGCCTGCAGTCACTGAGGCTTCGCACCCAGAACTCCAGGTGCCTTCAAGTACTCAACAGCTCCCTGGTGACAGGGTCAGCTGTGGGTTTTGGACGGTTTTCCATGTTTCTGGTGGTAAGATAGGCTGTTCCTCAGCAGCAAAAACTCTGTGGGCCGAGACCAACTCTACCAAATCACTGCAAGTGGTAAATGACCTGTTGCCACATTTTAAGTTAAAACTTTTCAACTCTGGCTGGAAAACGTAAGTTGAACAACTTACACAATCATAGAATGGTTTGTGATGGAAGAGACCCTTTAAAGGTCATCCAGTCCCAAGCCCCCTGCAATGAGCAGGGACATCTTAGAATCATAGAATCACAGAATGGTTAGAGTTGGAAGGAACCTTAAAGATCATCCAGTTCCAACCCCCCTGCCATGGGCAGGGACACCTCCCACCACACCAGGTTGCTCCAAGCCCCATCCAGCCTGGCCTTGAACCCCTCCAGGGATGGGGCAGCCACAGCTCCTCTGGGCAACCTGTTCCAGTGCCTCACCACCCTCACAGCAAAGAACTTCTTCCCAATATCTCATCTGAATCTCCCCTCTTCCAATTTAAAACCATTACCCCTTGTCCTGTCACTACACTTCCTGATAGAGTCCCTCTCCAGCTCTCCTGGAGCTCCCTTCAAGTACTGGAAGGGCTCTAAAGGTCTCCCTGGAGGCTTCTCTTCTCCAGGCTGAACATCCCAAATTCTCTCAGCCTGTGCTCACAGCAGAGGTACTCCAGACAGAGCATTACTTCTTTAACTGCTTCTCAAATTCTCTTCATCACCTCAGAGCACAGCCAAAGGGTTCTGAGGGGTCTGAAACAAGAGCACTACGGCGGTTTTAGAGGGGTTTTTTAGGGCGAGCAGGAAGGCCCTGGGGCATGGGCCTCAACACACCCCCTCGGCCCGGGCACAAACCCGCTGACAGCAGGGCCGCTCCCCGCTCTCCCCACGGCGCCAGGCACTCACTGTACTCTTCCGGCAGCAGCAGAGGCCGAAAATAGATGGGGTAANGAAGACCTGTCTTGAGTGGTTTTTAACTTAAAAAAGCCAAATACTAGGGACTTTTACTGTATTCCATAGCTTTGAGAATCACAAGGAAAACTTCATTTCATTCATTTTTCATCAGTGAAACTTTTACTGCATTATATACAGTATATATATAGTATATACAGTATATATAGTTTTACTGAATTATATTACTTTTACTGTATTCTATAGCTTTGAGAATCACAATGAAAAAGCCATTTCATTCATTTTGCATCAGGAAAAGTNAGCTGGTCATTGAAGTTGCTGGGATTGAGAAGACCTGTCTTGAGTGGTTTTTAACTTAAAAAAGCCAAATACTAGGGACTTTTACTGTATTCCATAGCTTTGAGAATCACAAGGAAAACTTCATTTCATTCATTTTTCATCAGTGAAACTTTTACTGCATTATATACAGTATATATATAGTATATACAGTATATGTAGTTTTACTGAATTATATTACTTTTACTGTATTCTATAGCTTTGAGAATCACAATGAAAAAGCCATTTCATTCATTTTGCATCAGTAAAAGTCCCTAATATTTTGCTTTTTATTGCTTAAGAATATATTGACGCTACCGATTCCCATATTAGATTGTGGGCAAGGTCTTGTCCACCAGGTGCACGACACATCATTCCAATAATTAGAAATGTACTAGCGACTTCTGGCCCAAGATTTGAGAGTTACAATGAAAAAAGCCATCAGTCCAAGGCTGATACTCAAAGTAAATGTCAGTTCCATTCGTTTAAGCTCAGCAAAGTTAAAAATAACCCAAGACAGGTCTACTGAATCCCAGCAACTTTACTGACCAGCCTCTCCGGTAATGCAGAGGGACAATTCTGAGCATTTGAGATGGATCAGGGGAGCTGGCAGAAGTGCTGTGCTGCTGCCTGTCCCTCTGAGCTGAGTAATCCTCAAATATCCTTGGCAGGGCATCAAGCTGGAGGCTGACCGCAGAGCAGAAAGGGAGGGGAAAAAAACAAACAAACAAACAAAACCATTTTGAAGCCTTAGAGAGAAGAACTTGAGCATGAAGAAAGCTCGGCAGGGCCAGGATCCCTGGGGGAACTAAGTTTATCTATCCTACAGAATCACAGAATCATATGGGGTTGGAAGGGANTTCCAGTGCCTCACCACCCTCACAGGAGAGAATTTCTTCCTTTATAGGCGTTGATCAGCTCCCCCCTCAGCCTCCTCGATCTTATCAACCAGGATTTGGGATTTGTGATCCAACGCTATTTCCCCCCACATTCCTGCCTCCTTAAAGCCACAAAAGACGTCTGGGCTTGCAAGCTCCTCCTCCTCTACCTCCTCCTCCTCCAGGAAGCCGGATTTACCGCATCCTGGTCGGCGGCGCAGCCGCTTGCTCCCGGCGGCAGCATGCCCTCCCCGGCTGGTCCCCCCACCGATCCCCGCAGTCCCCCTCCGCTCTTCCTTCTCCTCCTCCTCACGGTGAGTGCCGCGAGGCCCCGCACCGGCCCTCGGTGGCGGCTGCGAGGGCCCGGGCCGGGTGTTGGGCCCCGGGGGGGAGCGCCGGTGCAGCCCGCTGAGGGGTGCCTGAGGCGGGGTACGTGGGCTACGCGAGGCCGTGGATGCAGCTGAGGCCTGGCCCAGCTCCGGGGGGCGCCGCTGGTAGCATTTATCCGGCCTCTCCTGGCTCCATTCTGCAGAGTTGTAAATCAAGGGCTTGAAAACCTTCCAGTCCCCTCCGACGCTTAATTTCTGGGTTTGAAAGGAGGAGGATGCCTTTGACACCCCCTCACAGGTGCCTTAGGGAAATTCCTGACTTTTAGGGGCAACTGCTGAAATATGGAGATTTTTTGGTGCTGCTGAGCTCAAACTGGGGGTGAAGTCTTTCTATGGCTTTTGGGAGCAGATTGGTCCCCCTTTTTGATGTGTCCCCAGTCCCATACTGGTGCTGGTTGGGAGCAGGTTGGCCCCCTTTTCGACATGTCCCCAGTCCTATACTGGTCAGAGTGGCCCCCTTTTCGGCATGTCCCCAGTCCCATACTGGTGCTGGTGGGGAGCAGAGCGGACCCATTTTTGGCGTGTCCCCTGTCCCCACATCCTGTCCTCCAGCCGTGGCGTGACGTGGCGGGCACAGACAGGTAAAGGACCAGGCTTATTTGCAAGCAGGTGCGCCTTCCATAGAGTCAGGTGGGATTTCTGGGAAGGGAAAATCCTGCCAAGACCTTCCAATGAGTGAGATAATGGTTTCTCCTCATTTCCCTAATATTCCACCCTAATGACAATATTCACCCTCCCACCCCTCCTTGTGATCGCTGCCCACAGCGATTTTGTCTTCATCCCGACATCTGATGGGGTGACTCGGGGGCTAACTCCTTCAGAATCAGCAGGTTTTAAGGAAAAGATCAAGGAAAAAAAAACTTCTACAGCTCTATTGTGCCTCTCTGTCTTGCTGGACTTTGCCTAGTGTATGGTAACGCTTTTGGATAACTATTGCTATGCTGGGAAACTTTTATATTTAAATCTCATAATCGCACTCTGTGTAATCCTTTCATCCTGGGCTCTTTGTAGTCAGAGATTATGCGCAATTAACTCTGCCTTGTCTGAGATAATGGGGAGGGAGGGAAGAACGGGGGTTCTTCACCGAGCAGGAACGTTGAGATGATGTGCAGGCTGCACAGGGCTCTGGAGAGAACTGCGTGGAGGCAACCTGGTGGTGATGGAGGCTCAGCTGTGGTCTGGAACACTCTCAGCAGCCCCTGCTGTGGCTGCATCGATGCCAGGTCACTCGGGGGTCTTTGTGCCCTGCTCCTTACTTGGATCACAGAATCACAGGATGCTATGGTGTTGGAAGGGACCTTTGGAGATCATCTAGCGCAACCCCCTGCCAAAGCAGGTCCACCCACAGCACATTGCACAGAAATGCATCCGGGTGGGTTTTGAATGTCTCCAGAGCTGGAGACGCCACTGTCTCTGGGCAGCCTGTTCCAGGGCTCTGCCACCCTCCAAGTGGAGAAGTTCCTCCTCGTGTTTAGATGAAATTTCCTGTCTTCATGTTTGTGCCCTTTATCTCTTGTCCTGTCACTGGGCACCACGGAAAAGACTGGATAAGCCTCCTGAAGGGTTTGTTAGGTCTGGTGTAACAACAAACCCAAACCTGCTTCGGGCATTTTTACTGTGTCTTGACTAATACTCAGGCACTAAAGAATAGAAAGAAAAGTTTTGTGAGTAACTCTGTGTGAGTCATTTTGCAGAACAGGCACGAAAGGGAAATCACTGCTGAAGCTAACCTTGTCTGTCAGCAGTCACAGAACAACATGATCAAGTGCTCTAGAAACATCATGGGAGTTTCTTCTACGAGGAACTGGCTTGGGGTTGCAGAGCTTGGGATACCCACCACAGAATTTCTGCCCTTCACTGGGAGTGGGATGGCTACATTCATATGCTGTGGGGTTTTTTGTTAAGGAGCTCTGCCAGACCCAAGCTGTCTTTGCTGGAGGCGAGCTCCCGTATCGTTGTATTGGTTAAACCCTTGAGCAGATTGAGAGCTGGTTCTGTGTGTATTTTGACAGTAAACATGTGCCTGTAGTATGAGCACGGTGGTGTCGGGGTACACTTTTACGTCTTGTGATAACCACATGGCATTATTTTCACGATATATTATTACCATCCTTCTCCTGACACAGGTCCCGTACCAGAAGGATTAAGCTGTTTGTTATAAGATAAAAAAAATATGTAAGGAATATGAACGATAACCATCAAGTCACAGAGTTTTAGGATAAATTGTCATTGCTGGTATATGCTTTTAGAGGTGTCTATAACCAAAGAAAAAGTATGTAGGAAACATAAAAGAATAATATCTTTGTCAAGTCAAGCTCTGAAAGGTAGTCAAATTAGTATTAAAATTCAGGTTCTGTCTTCCAAGCTTATAGGCAATAGGACAAGAGGAAATGGTCTCAAGTTGTGCCAGGAGAGGTTCGGATTGGATATCAGGAAAAATGTTTGCACTGAAAGGGTTATTAAGCCTTGGATTGGGCTGCCCAGGGAGGTGGTTGAGGCACCATCCCTGGAGGTATTTAAAAGAGGGGTTAACACAGTGCTCAGTGACGTGTTTTTTATCAGCATTAGGTTGATGGTTGGACTAGATGATCTTAAAAGTCCCTTCCAACCCAGACAACTCCATGATTCTGTGATCACTATTTGTGTATGTGTCATTACATGATGTGGTGATAACACTTCCAGTGGATGCCAGCCTCCTGTTGCTATTCCTCTTTTTAGCCCCGTCAGCACATCATTTTTACAATATCCTTTTTATAGAGTGGGAAACAAGGCAGAGAGGAATGCTGGCACTCTGAAGAGGCTGCCTATTGTGTAAAGCCTAGCTACCAACACTATGGAGCATTTTGCATTTTTATAGCATTTTATTTGTTCAAAGTGTGTATCTTTGTCATGGTTTGGGCTGGGCTGAGTACACAGGAAAGACACATGCTCTCTAATGATCTTGGTGCTTACACACGTGGTTATGAGTGTTCAGCATCACTGCACATCTGCCTTTCAGTGTCTTTTGGCAGACACAAAGATAAAGAAAAAGCCCAGTTGGTTGTTCTTGTGGAAAGTGGTTTAAGTGGCAAGTTCAGAAAGATCTAGGAACACTGAATATATCTAGGGTTACACAGCTGCTAGCAATGATACCCAGCTTTCTCAACCAGAAGTTCCCTCATTCAGTTATGTCTTCCAGTTTCTGCCTTAAATAAAGGCAAGGTCTTGGGGTAGTCTCCTCTGTGGACAGTTGTGTTCCACTTGCAACCTTAGAGCTCTTTTGTGCCTGTAAGGAGGCAGGGATCTAGGGGAAAATAGCATTTGATCACATAGTCAAATCCCAAATACTGGTCTATAAGAATGAGAAGGCTGAGGGAGGATCTGATCAACAGCTATAAATACTTCAAGGGTGGGTGTCAGGAGAATGGGGCCAGGCTTTTTTCAGTGGTGCCCAGGGACAAGACAAGAGGTAACAGGCACCACATTGAACACATGAAGCTCCATCTAAACATGAGGAGGAACTTCTTCACTTGGAGGGTGGCAGAGCCCTGGCAGACACTGCCCAGAGAGGTGGTGGAGTCTCCATCTCTGGAGACATTCCAAACCCACCTGGATACATTCCTGTGCAACCTGCTGTGGGTGGACCTGCGTTGGTAGTGGGTTTGGATGAGGTGATCTCCAGAGGTCCCGTCCAACCCCATGTCATTCTCTGATTCTCTGAACAAGGAAGTAGGATAGGTAAATTCTGTTCCTAATATTTACACCTCCGCAGGTTTCAGTGGGTTGATGTTTTCTCAAGTAGCGTCAATATATTCTTAAGCAATAAAAAGCAAAATATTAGGGTTTTTTACTGATTCCCGTGTTAGATTGTGGGCAAGGTCTTGTCCTCCAGGTGCACGACACATCATTCCAATAATTAGAAATGTACTAATGTCTTGTCTGAAGCTTTGAGAGTCACAATAAAAAAGCCATCAGTCCAAGGTTGATACCCAAGGTAAATGTCAGTTCCATTTGTTTAAGCTCAGCAAAGTTAAAAACCACCGAAGACAGGTCTTCTCAATCTCAGCAACCTTAACGACCAGCCTCTCCGGTAATGCAGAGGGACAATTCTGAGCATTTGAGATGGATCAGGGGAGCTGGCAGAAGTGCTGTGCTGCTGCCTGTCCCTCTGAGCTGAGTAATCCTCAAATATCCTTGGCAGGGCATCAAGCCAGGCACTGACTGCAGAGCAGAAAGGGGAAAAAAACAAAAAGCCATTTTGAAGCCTTAGAGAGAAGAACTTGAGAGTGGAGGATAGTCCTGGTGTATGGCCAAGCACTCACTCACAAAGTATGTGATACTGTACATAGCCTTAAGGAGAAAAAGATGAGTGAGTGCTGCCTGCTGGTCTTGCTGCTCCGATTTTTGAGTCCGTCTTCAGGATAGGAATGTTTCTGTAGCAAGCTTCTAAACGTTTTATGTACATTAATTCATTCTCAGGAAACCACCATGAGCTGCCTTAGGTGTTACTCTGTTCTTCGGGTATAAGAAGTAACAAAATTAGCTAACTTAAAAAAGATATAGAAACCTCAGGCTGGCACAACACAAGGGAAATACAATATGATGAATAAATGCCAGCACTTTTTAGTATATACTCTTTGGGCCTGATCCTAGGAGGGTGTTTAAATAGCATGACGTGGAAAAGTCAGTACCTGGGACCGGATTCCGCTTGCGGAAGGGCTGTAGGATACACCCTGTACATACAGTTTGTTTGTAGAGGCATAAGTCATTTTAAGAATTTGACGTAGGGGAGTTGTTCCCGTGAAAGCCTTGATGGTGACTCTTCAGTAATTCACATCTGCCTGCTTTGTGAAAGAACCTTGGTGTTTTGGAGTTCAAATATGGCAATAAACCTGCTCGTGCAGTGTTCTGTTGTCACTGTGTGTACATAGAGGTAGGACAAGGGGTAATGTTTTTAAAGAGGAAGAGGGGAGATTTAGATGAGATATTAGGAAGAAATTCTTTGCTGTGAGGGTGGTGAGGCACTGGAACAGGTTGCCCAGAGAAGCTGTGGCTGCCCCATCCCTGGAGGGGTTCAAGGCCAGGCTGGATGGGGCTTGGAGCAACCTGGTCTGGTGGGAGGTGTCCCTGCTCATGGCAGGGGGGGTGGAACTGGATGATCTTTGAGGTCCCTTCCAACTCTGACCGTTCTATGATTCTGTATTAGGAATCACATAAGCTCAGATTCTCCAGCTAACATGTTTTGTGGTTTGTTTTCCCTCCCCCCAGAATTTCCTGCCATCCTTTGGAAAGGAGACATTACGGACAACGGTGGTTACTCCACAGTTTGAACGCAACATGGATTACGCAGACTTTATTCACTTAAACATTTTAGAAAAGAAAGTTCTTAACAATTCTGAGGTTTCAGTTCAGTATTTATGTTCTAAGCCTTGTATTGTCAACCTGGAAGCAGTAGCTTCCTCCGAATTCAGGACTGGTGTACCAGTGTACAGAAGGAGATGGAAGGATGAGAAAAACCTTTACGTCAGCAGAACCCGACAAGTACCTTTGAAATTTCCCAGCATCATGGTTTACAGAGATGATTTTATCATCAGAAACTCAATAATAGTGCACAGCGTGGTATTGTATGCATGGATTACACACAGATCTGTCAGCAGCTGTGACGCTGAGCACAATGAAGACTACCAGGATGCAGTTGCCAAGAATTACACTTTTTTAGAAGCAGTTCCACCTTTTGAACGCCCGTATAAGGACCACAAAGTTTGCCTTCAGTGGGGTGCTGACTATCTGTGGATGCTCCAGGCGAACAGGATACCTCAGTGCCCTCATGAAAGCGGTAGGTGCAATGTCACTGTTGTGTTTTTTCCCCCAGGAAACTAACAGGACCCAAAAGGCACCTTTGGTAAGCTGTCAAAAAGTGCACAACTGCAATAAATAGTAAAAGTTATGTAGAATGATTTACTTGGTGCACGTGTAAGCTTCTTCACTGTGGAGTTAGAGCTGCAAGGGACTGAAGTCATTGTGTCCTTCAGAGCTGGCCTGTTTCCTCACAGCCAGCCCGGAGGTTTGTAGCAGCACAACCTTCTATTTTCTAAGTTTGTTCAAAAAAAGCTTTATTTAAAACCCACTGATGTCAGTGGAGCATCATTCCTTGGTCTTCAGACAGAGTTGTTCAGTCCCTTGTTGAGTTAGTTCAGTCAGTCCTGGAGTCCTTACATAGGTGATTCTCACACAAATAGTGTGCTTCTGCTTAAAATGATGGTCACACACTCAGAAACACATTTTTAAGTCTTTAGAGTGCAATATAGTACTTTTTTTCTTTTTTGGACAATTCCTTTTGTTTTAAAAATGTATAGTTTTAAATAATAAATTGTCTTGCCCAACTGTATAAATTACCAAAACTCACAACTTTGCTTTCTAGATTTTCTCAGAGTTCTCTTCTTTTTTCCCTGTCTGCTTCTCTCCAGCTTTAGACCTGCTGACAGTTCTTTTTATCCTCAATATCTATTTGAAGCAGAAAGTAAAAGCAAAAAGGTTATTTGCTTCTAAAGGATTCTCTCCCAGAAAATCCTGTAATGGTGTTGATGTCATTTGTTTTCACTGCGTTGATGTGTAAATGCCCTGGAACAAACTGGGAAGTGATGATGTTGCTGCCTTCAGGGGCTTTCTGAAATACTTGTTGGAGACAGAGTGTGTGATCTCTGACAACAGCAAGAAGCACCTTGCACATTATCTCATTACACTGTCAATGGAAAAACTGTAACAATAAATGAAAAAATAACACTTTTTATTCAAATTTTTTTTTAAAATACGCTTGTAACAAATTGCTGGGTTGTTTTGTTGTTTTTTTTCTAGGAAAACCTGATGATACGTAATGCCTTGAAGATCTTTTTCTTGTTTCTTAGCAGAGACAGCATTAGCAGATTTTATTACAGGATTATGCAGATCAGTTAAGAACAGAATTGGTATCTCTCCCTGTATACAGTATAAACTGAAGAGCTGAAAATGGAGATTAAGTCCAAGAGCTGTGGAGTAATCTCATGTAGGTTTAACCAAAGATAGGATGAGATTTAAAGGAATAACATAAATGAAGATTTCTTCCTTACTAACTGGTCCTTCAAGTATCTTGGATTTAAATGAGTCTGTTCTTTCCCTGCTTTTAATACCAGCTGGAAACGGATTCTGTTTCACTTTCCTGAGGATTATTCAGACCAGGATTGTAATGTGTTTAATGACAGTGACAGAACTTGTGTTTATGGGCTTATTGAAGGTTTGTGTTCATTCTTGATCTGTTGTGTGATGCAGATGTTTGACTGTACAAGTGTAAACTCATTAACTAGTCACCAATGCTTGTTTTCTGGCAGATTAAGATAAAGATTGTGTTTTGCAGATGGTGTCCAGGTTCTCAACTTCATATATGCTTCCAGTGGGGAGAAAACGGGAATCGTGAAGAGATTTGAACAATTTGAGAACAGAGAACTTGAGACAGTCAGGCAGCATCAGATTGATTTTCCCATGTAAGTATAGGCAACTAAACGAAGCGGGCTGTAATTTTGATTATTGAAGGCTACAGAATATGCTTAAAGTCTTAGGCTGTGCCAGAGATTAAAGGAATGCTGCCTTACTAATTTGAGAAGGCTGAAACTAGTGAGCAATTCCTTCTGTTGTCTGATTTTTGGAGTGGGTTAAACTGAACCTCAAGAAGATGCTTAAGGTATGTGTTAGTGCTGTGCTGCCTAAGAGTCCAGTACAAGGTAAAACTGTGCTAATTAGTACAGTTAGGAGGATGGATTAGCTGTTAGGTGCTGTCATTATCAGACTGCTGTCTCATGAGTAGCCTGAGGTTTTCTGCATTACAGAGGGATCTGCATTTCAAACATAATATCCAGACCCAGTGGGGTTTCTTGCAAGGGCAGGCAGGGTAGAGCAGCTTTTCCCCTATAAATTCACACTCTACTTGATGTTACAGCTGACTAACCCTTAGTGATAAAGCCCCCTGCCTAAAGAGCCTTCCAGCTTGAGCTTCTGATGTTTCCTCCACCATCCCTGTGTAAGCTCCCGATGGGAGAGGAGCAAAACCCCTCAGCCCCTTCCCACAGTTTGGTTGCAAAGGAATCACTCTGTGAAGATCACCTTTTTCTACTTTTCTCCCCCTCCCCGAAACTGTTGCATTTTGCAACTTCAGAGGAAAAAAATTGTATATAGGGGTACATAAATGTGTCTCCCTTCCACCAGATGCTGTTACCCCACCAGTGTTATTACAGAAATAGGAAATGATGGCAGGAACTGGAATTTGCCTGCAGGTTTCTGTTTGGCCTGTGACCACGAGAAGACTGCCAAAGACAACTTGCCAGATGGTGCAGCTTGGGTACAAATTACTTGCCCTCAAACTCCGAAGCCGTAAGCAGCACAGAGCCAGTTTGAACTCCTGGCTTCTTCAGGGCGGGTGGCTGCTGGGTTTGTACAGCTGTCTGCCCTCTGCTCACCAGCATGGCTGCATTCTGCTGCTGGCACTGAGGTGCTGGAGGTCTGGTTGAGCACAAGTACAGACTGGGCAGAGAATGGCTGGAGAGCAGCCCTGAGGAGAAGGACTTAGGGGTGTTGGTGGATGAGAAGCTCAGCATGTGCTGGCAGCCCAGAAAGCCAACCCCATCCTGGGCCGCATCAAAAGAAGCGTTCCAGTCAGGGTGAGGGAGGTGATTCTCCCCCTCTGCTCTGCTCTCATGAGACCCCACTTGGAGTGCTGTGTCCAGCTCTGGAGTCCTCAGCACAGGAAGGGCATGGACCTGTTGNAAGGTCCCTTCCAACCCAAACCACTCTGGGATTTTATGATTCCTGGAAACAGAGTGTTTGCCTGAAGGTCATAACCATCAGTTTACAAGTGCTAGTGATTTACAAACCCTTCTGCCTCATCCCTGTGCCATCTGTGATAGGTACAGTTTTATTAGCTTATTATTTAAGGTGTAGACTCTATTGGGGAAAACTTCACCACTCCTGCATTTCTTGTTTTAAGCAGGAGAGAAGTTGTTAATCTTTCAGACCTACAGTGGTTTAGTTTAGGAGAAGATACAAGGTACTGTATGTTTAGCAACTTCTTGAGAGAGAGGGAAGGCAAACTGACCCATTTCTAAGGTATTATAAACAAATATTTATTTTTCTTAAATATAGAAATAAAAAAACACCTCAAATTACATCTCCTTCTAAATGTCACTAAGAAAAAGGAACTTCTTTGTTAAAGATGATAATAACTGTAATGCTTTGCTGGGTTGCACAGTGGATGTTATAGAAATAAGTGGTGAAGTTCCTGTTAGCAGCACCAAGGCAGATTTAGTCTGGTGCAGGGGTGCTCCTTAAAATTAGATGCAGTGGTATAAATTCTGCTTTTAATACTTCAGCCTGCTTTGTACAGAAATTTCTCAGGAGGTAATGTTGTCAGGGCTTTGGGTTTTATTTTGCACTGCTCCATAGTTTGCACAGTCTCCACCTTTATTTGTCCTGTTACATCCGTGACTGGACTACCCAGAGCCTGGGTTCGTTTTTATCCGCCTCTCCCAGGCACGTTTTCACAAATGATGTTTAGTACAGAAGACACAGCTTAATTTTGACCAGTTTCCAGGCTCAGGATTACAAGACTGGGCGTTTGGGGGATTTTGTTCCTCAGCCTGCACACGGGAACCTGGCTCTGAGTTGTCTCAGTTGTGTTTTCAGTTCCCTATTGATGTGGGATCTGCCACGTAGCTGTGACCCAGCCTTCTGGAATGTGTTCAGATAACACTCCCCAACTTTCTTCTCCTGTCAGAACCACAAAAGTGCACAGTTAAAAGGAGATCACAGATCTAGAAGTACTGTTCCTCTTGGGGTTTTCACTGCAGAGCATGTGTTCTGTTCTGAAGATTGCGTGTTGGAAAGGGGGTTGCTAGATGAAAGTGAAATGCATGCTTATCCAATTCTCTAGGGAGACTTCTCATCAGGAGTGGATTTTCTTTTTTGTTTATTTTTGCTCATGCAGGTTCACCGTTTCAATCTGGCTGTATTTACTCCGTCACTGTGGAAAGGATCTGTGTGGTATACTCTATTTTATTGACCTGAAAGAAATGTATAGCACACCAGCTGTGTTTCTAAGTGAGGAAGGTAAGGGATATTATTAACAGCCTTCAGAAGGGTTCTCATATAATCTTTATAGATCTGTGCCTAGGAATAACATTCATAAATATATTATCAGATCTATTTTGTGAAACATCCTTTGCAGAATGCTTCTTTTTGACTCTGGTGTCTCAGTAGGAAGGTAGCTACTAAATTAATAGGGTAAAACTGAGAAATCTAGTCTCAGCTCACTTCAGAAAATACCTGCTTTGTCAGGAAAATAGGCTGAATCAGGTCAGGAACATACACTGGGATTAAATACCCTTACCTCAACGAACAACCTCTGTTATTATTCTTGAAGTATTATTTTGATACTGTTCTCAATTCTTATCAACATACCTCAAGAAAAGTTTTGAACATTTGAAATAGCCTCAGTAAAAGTCCACGTAATTAAAGGTCTTGCCTATATTACAGTGTTCAAGAAGCACTGACTATTTCCCTGATCCAAAAAAAGAAGCCAAGAGGTAGGGCTGTCTCAGTCTGGCAACATTTAGAGTAGAGAAATGTTCCTGCCAGAAGAAGCTCTTCAGCCTCTGATAGAGATTGAGGATCAGCAGCTGGGGGCTGGCTGACAGGCTCACAGTGGAAACAGGTGTGCAGGGTTTTAAGAGTGCACACCTGGCTTTCTCATAAGACATTACATTTTTCTCCCCTTCTTTGCAAGTTTCACAACTCATCTTTCCCTCTCTATTTTTTTTTCTATTTCGGTTTCCTCTGCCTTGTAACCAATATAGATAATTAACCTGTCCATTATAAACTGGCTGATTTTCTTTGAAGAATGAACAAAACCGGCAGCTCAGCTGGAAGTCATCAGCTTGATACCAGGCTTGCTTGGAGAGGTTTTAGGGCCAGTTTTATTCTCAAACTAGATTATCATAACAACAGCCTATTCTAGTCTTAAGAGCTCAGAGTCTTGCCTTCTGCAGGTCCAAGTAGTGGAGGGTAGAGTCATCTTGAACTTGATGGTTGCACTCTGACGTGGTGGCGCTTGAGAGCTGAGTAGATACTGTTGTTTGCTGCAAGTTGTATCTGCTTTCTGGTGTTGGAGATCAGCTGTGGCACCCTCCCCATTTGTTTTAAGTTTAGTGTGTTTATCCCTCAAACAGTTGATTTTGAGTCTGCAGTTTCATGTGGGCATTAGCATCCAGGAACTGTAACTGAAATATGGAGCACGGAATTGTCCTGGTTGGAAAGGAGCTCTGAGACCCCCCGAGTCCAGCTGTACACAGAAACACAACCTGCACCCTACAATCTTGGCCCCTAGAGCATGCCCTGAATCACTTCTTCCAAAGGTGATATTCCTTCTGGTTGCACATTTCCCTGGGATTCTGTGAGAACTGATGTATGGCTTCGGGGAGTGCCAAAATCTCTGCTGATGAAGAGGATGAAGAAGACAGAATCACTGTGAATAATACATTAGGAAGCCCATTCTTAATGTTGATATTTCTGTGATTTTTATTTCCTTTTTCTTCCTGTTTATTTTTTTTCCTCTCTTGTCAGGTTATGTGCATGTTCAGATGCACCTCATGAGAGGAGATGACCTTGCAGTGAAAACTAGCTTCAGCCTTCCTCTGAAGCAGTGGCTACGACTGGATATCTCTTTTAAGGGCGGACAGGTAAGTGTGCTACTGAACTACAGGATCAAGGCTGAGATTTGTCTAATTCCATCATGCCTCTGCCAAACCTTTTAAGAGCTGAGGCTGAGAAAAACTCTAATTTGTACATGCTCACATAGCAAAAGAATGGAAAAATCTAAAACTAGAAATCACCCGGGAATGTTCAGACCATCCAACCTTGGGAAATCATAGAATGGTTAGAATTGGAAGGGACTTTGAAGATCATCCAGTTCCAACCCCCTGCCCTGAGCAGGGACACCTCCCACCAGACCAGGTTGCTCCAAGCCCCATCCAGCCTGGCCTTGAACCCCTCCAGGGATGGGGCAGCCACAGCTTCTCTGGGCAACCTGTTCCAGTGTCTCCCCACCCTCACAGCAAAGAATTTCTTCCTGAGATCTCATGTAAATCTCCCCTCTTTCAATTTAAAACTGCTACCCCTCATCCTGTCCCGTGTAAGCTACAATTTCTGGAGGAGACCAATATTCTTGTCATTTAACCTCTCTGCTCTACAAGAGCAAAACAGCCTTTTACACTTTGGAAGAATAAAAGCTTCAGCAAAGTACAAATATCTCCTGACTGAACACAGGAATGAAATAGCTGTAGTAGACAACATCTGTGCTATTTTTACTGGTTTTTGTTGCTTGTGGTTGGCCAAGGTTGGATACCTGATGCTGTCCTCTTTAGTGCAGAGGAGATACAACAAGCTGCAGCTGTTGTCTTATGAACTAAGACTTGAAGTGGCTTAATCATAGAATGGTTAGAGTTGGAAGGGACCTTAAAGATCATCAAGTTCCAACCCCCCTGCCATGGGCAGGGACACCTCTCCCTAGAGCAGGTTGCTCGGAGCCCCATCCAGCCTGGCCTTGTATGTGCCTTGTAACATTTTGTTTATTATAATTAATATTTTGTGTTCTTTTAGATAGAAGTAAGCACTGTTGGGAAGAATTTGAAACGACATCATGGCCAGTCTTTTAAGTAAGCAGCACCTTCTCCTTTACTGAGTAATAAGTGTGTTTGTGTTCAGATATGGAAAATGGAAGGAGAGCGTAAGTTTCTGAGATTGCAGATGATTTTCCAAATGTTTGTGGTCTTTTTCCACTCTGTGCTTTCAAAACCAGTTTGCATTACTGTGCTGGCATTGAGCATGAGCTGAATAATTTTGTTAATGCCATGAGGATAACCCTCACCAAAAACTGATTGGGAGGGCAGTGGCATTAGGATCAGTCTTCAAAAGAAGTCAAGGGATGTTTTGCTGTTGCTGTCAGAGTGCTGGGATTTCACCAGTGAAATTGTTGTCTGCTTTGCTTAGGTAGAAAGCAAAATTTCTACCCAAAATGTTCTTGCTATATCCTTTGTTCTAACCAACTGAATATTTATTTCTTTTTAAAGTGGATCTTTAATTGTTCTCTTTGACTGTAATTTAATATTGACTCTTTCTTGTGCAAATCATTTAAAAAACCTCTTTCTATGTGGAAACTGTGTAACAGTAAATTTCATGGCAGACTTCAGTGAATTTGTAGATAGTAACTCTAGGAGACAAGTAACTTAAATTTCCATATACCAGTTTTAGAAAAGCACAAGGAAGGGGTGGAACTGAAATCCTTGAGGTTGTGTAATGCCACATAAATCACCAGAAGATACTACAGGTCAGAAAAATACGACAACCTGCTGGTTTATTATGTTTGTAGACAATTTGTTAAATTTATTACACTCAATTCCAGAATAGATTTTGGGATTAAACAGATAAGAAAAGAAAAAAGATACTGGCAATGAATTTAAGGCTGTCAGCTACAGAAATTCTGAGATGCAAATTTCCTTTTCTTTTTTCTTTCATAGTACCTCTCGGTAGCCAGCTTACTTCTCTCTCATGTTCTAAAGTTTTAGGGAAGATTTCTATTACGATGACACTGCTGGATACTTTGTTCTTGGAGGCAGTGGATATGTAAATGGTATTGAAGGTTTCTTTGGACCTGTGAAATACTATCGTCTCAATGTGTTGGAAACAGAACAGGTAAACAAAAACAGTATTTGGAAATGTTTAAATATTAGCTATGGCTGTGTTTTGGGGGTTTTTAACTGAATTTCTTGCCAAGTGATAAACTTGCTATGAAGCATAAAAGTACTTGGGAATACAGAACCAAAATGTGATAATTTTCTGTTGGTATCTAGGAATGTTGATTACCACTTCAAGTGCCAAAAGATAAGACTTGTGGAACTATGTAAATCAGTGTTCCTAAACCAATCTTTAAGGACTTATTTCAGTATTGCTTTGTTTAGCAGAGTTTTTGATGGCACAGGATTGAAAACATTTGATTAATTTATGGATTTGTTGAAATCAGTGGTATAAGTCACATACGCTTGGTCAGTTTTCGAAGTTCATCAGTTCATCCATGGTTTCTTGGATTGTGCTGACTGTTTGAAGTCCTGGTCTGCTGTGGTTGCCATCAGGTTGTCTGGCACATCACATTAATGTGTCAAATAACAGAAGGAAACAGATTGTTTACTATAATCAGCTTATTTGTCTGCAACACTTCTTTCCAGCCAAGTATCAACAACATAGTGTAGGTGGCATTTATTCATCGTTTTCCTTTTTATAGATTTCCAACCCTCTTCATGACAAAGAAACAGTGGAGCAAATTGAACTCTACTACGAGAGATGCATGGATATTCAACAAATAGTTTATGAGTACAGAAATATTGTAAGCCAAGGGAAGAAACTGCAAAGAAATTGTAAGTTTTGATCTATGAGATATAAATTTTAGGCTGTCATCTTTGGAGAACCATATTTTTTTTCCTTTTTTGGTGATTGCTATCTAGGATTCTGGTAAAATGAACTTAAATTCAGCCATAATAAGAAAAAAGACAGTTGGTGGGTTTGTCCCTGCAAAGATTTTTGTGCCATGGAATTAAATCATGTTCTGGGTATTTATCCAGGTGCATAAAGGGACAAATAAACACTTTCAAGTTTATGTGTGATCTGTTCGATTGCCTTCCTTCTGTTTCATTCCCAAATGACCTTAAAGGCACACGTCTTTTAAGCCCTTTCCCAAAAATGGGTGGGTTTTGNTCATTACCCCTCTGCCACATCTCTGCCACCGTTGCCTAACGCACAGTAATTGACAGATTTACACCAAAGCAACCACTTTAGTGAAAGAAAAATCATAGCTTATGTGTGTGCAGTGAAAACTAGCCTATGTTTCCAGTTAGAATTTGTTCTCATGCACTGTTACCAGAGTGTGGAAGAGAGTAGAAGAAATATTCTGTATTTGTAAGGGGCCTGTGCTGTCTGTATGAGCTTTTAGCACTACTTTGTGTTCAGGATGTGCTCATCTTGCCCATGAATTTTTAGTTTACCCTAGAAACATCTTTGCTTTTTCATCAGAAGCTTGTTTTAAAGATCAGCCAAGTCAGTTTTCATGTCTTAAATATGTTCTTTTCTTTAGGTTACTACAAGAGCTATTATTCAGAGCTGGTTCACAAATACGGAGAAAAACCCCAATGTGATGCCTTCACGTGGGGAAAAGAGCTCAGGGAGAAGTATCACACTTTGTTCAAACTGTTACAAGAGATGGATTTCAGTGCTTCAGGTGGCAATTTTATTTTATTTTATTGTTCTTAAACAACTCCACACTATATGTCAAAGTTAGTATACTTTGACTTCATGTTTTATACATTTGTTTTTTTCATATCAGCTAACTTTGAGTGTCATGTGGCTTGTATGTTGTGCTGCAAATGAAGGATGGCTTATTATGTAGAGGGAAATAGTGATATCCTTACATTTTTAGTGGTTAATTACAGTCTTTTGGATTTTTGTTCACCCATCCTATTCAGTAGTACCTTGTATCTCTAGGAATCCTGGTTATCTGCATTGAGAATATCATTCGGCATGAGAAATAGTGGAATCTGTCTCAGTCTCATTAAATTGAGGAGAAGAAATAACTTCCTGATTTTATCTCTTGCAATAACTCTGCATCTTCTGTTTTATTTTTAGTGTTAGAATACGGAAATGATACAGTTCTGGAAGTTGGCCAGAGGATATTTGAGAAGGTTGTGAAGGGTCTGTCCAGCGCTGATGGCCTCAGCAACATGGGCTCCTCTGTTCCTCTCTTGGTGGATTCCAGTTGTTGTGGATACCATAAGGCTTCCTATTTCCTGGCAGTTATATTGGAAACGGGGCTCGGTGTGCCCGTGGATCATCCAAAGGTGGTGTATTTCATATGTTTGGTTATGCCTGTGAAATTAATTACTTTTAAAGGCAATTTAGCAACGGGATGTCTTTATGCTCAGTTGAATTCAAAGATGTGAAATGAGCTCCAGATCCAGGCTGGGGTTGAAGGGATTCCTCAACACAGCTTCTCCTAAACAGCCAAAGTCTTTATGAAGTCCTGATGGTGGGAATCTTTTATCCTGTCCATCCAGAAGGAAATCAGGGATTTAGTAATACCTGAAAATGATGATAAAGTGAAGAGCATGGAACATTCAGCTTTTCCCAGTCACCGAGGAAGCAGGATGAGGTAAAACCCTCAAGTCACCCACAGACATTTGTAGATGGGTATAAAAACAGCCTCACATCAGGCCAATCTCCTCAGGTGGAAAGGTTGCATTGTACAGTCAAGGAAAGAAGTCTCATTTTGCAACCAAAGCAGAACAATTTGCTTTTGGAAAAAAACCTGACCGTGCTTCAGCCGAACAGCCGCAGAGCGTGTGAACTCCTGACCTTTCAGGCAGGTTGCACAGAACTGGAACGTTTCCATGTGATTCCATTGCAAGGTCAAATAAAAGGGAGGTGTTTATATATCACTGGAAGGCAGCTACACTGAAATTGCCAACAGGTATTTAATTGTGATATAATAGTGTAATATAAAATGCTCGTAAAGAACAGCAGAGCTGCCAAATGTGGTTACAGGACACCCAATCAGAAGAACCCCCGAGGGGCCGGTTGGAGACCAAGCTCACTCCAGTTTCTCAAGTGCAAGAAACCTTAGACGGGAGCCTTTTTTTATAGCCTAATTCTGGAGTTTACCTAGTGCTAATTATGGAGGCTGACTGATTTCGCTATTGGATCCACTTCAGATAGTGTAGGAAATGATTTAATACCCAGTGCAGGTAGGACACCACTGTTTTTGTTACTCTGCAGGTGAAAAATAGCAGTAGTGCTGGAAATGCTTTTGGGAAACATACGGTACCAGGACTATTTCTAGCAGCAATTTACGTGTTCCTCAAGGGAACTTTGTGCTGAAGCCTTGTCAGCCACAAGTCCCATCCTTCTTAGTCCTGTCAGATCCTTAGGGTAAGATTTTCCAAGTGCAGCTTGTTAACTTCCGTATGTTTCCACTGAATTCAGTGGGAAAACTCCAGCTGACATCTGTGAGGCTGGTTAAGTCACTGCTGAGTATAAAAAGTGTCAGGGTATAATTAACACTGTAATAACGTGGCATGACAAAGTTGCTGCACACTTAGTGGTGGCAGAATAAGTGCAGTACTTGAGAAGTATTTAGAGAGTCTAGTTTTTCTTTCAGCCCTTTCTATACACATTGAAGATATTTTTAACTACTTTGGGGCTGTGCTTGATTCTGTAACTGTATTTACGTGGTGTAACTAGTATATCAGCTACCAGTATGCACACTCTTTTCCCCGTAAATCTCCACCAAAGTGCTAAACTTGTGAGGAGAGCAGTGAATTCGCTCTTGTTGATGTTTGTTGGGTGTTTTTTTTTTTCCACCAGGGACTGCTGTACAGTTTGATTGGTGCCCAGGGGAGTGAGAGGCTTGCTGTGATGAATCTTGGCTACAAACATTACCAAGGCATTAATAACTATCCACTTGATTTGGAGCTATCCTATGCTTATTACAGTAATATTGCAATAAAGACATCGTTGGATCAACACAATATAAAAGGGGAGCAGGTAAAAGAGTTAGAAGTATATCTGAATTTGTTTTCTGTGCAAATGACTTTCTATGTATTAATATTAATTATGTGGCCAGAACATTTTTGTCTTGAGTTACAAATATTAGCTCATCTAATTGATCTCCCTGCCCATGGCAGGGGTGTTGATCTAAAACATCTTTAAAGGTCCCTTCCGACCCAAACCATTCTATGACTCAAAGATTGTTACAAAATCCCTCAAATTATATGTAGATATTATTGTTCCATTTCTTAGCAAGGAGGAACCAAATCAAAGTTAGGCTCAAATCCTGAAAATTATCCATATTCCTGTCTTCTACAGAAGTCTAAGTCTTATTCTCGGGCCCTAACTCCTCCCTCAGATATTTATTAGTATAATTGGATGTATTTATTAAGCAACATTAATTGTTACTATTATTAAACAGCAATCTTCTGTTTCAGTAGCCCAACAGCATTAAGTTTGTGCAGAAGGTGAGGTCTTCTCTTCATACTTTTATGTTTTCTATAAGCAAATCATAGAATCATAGAATGGTTGGAGTTTGGAAGGGACCTTCAAGATCATCCGGTCCCAACCCCCCTGCCATGGGCAGGGACACCTCTCCCTAGAGCAGGTTGCTCCAAAGCCCCATCCAGCCTGGCCTTAAACACTTCCTGGGATGGGGCATCAACAACTTCCCTGGGCAAATGTAAAGATTTGGCTGTTAAATACCTATCTGTTGAGATAAGTTAAAATATTGTGGCATATTCTTCCAGTGTAGAGTGGATGTAAGGATGGTTCTTAGTGCATTTGTCAGCAGGCAGCAGTGAGAGGTTTAAAACCCAGAACTGATCACAGACTTTTAGGGATAAACAGGAAATGGGCAAGATTTTGGTGGCAAATGTATGAATTCATTGTGCAGTAATGTGGGGTTTTTTTTCTGTTCACCTACTCTTCAGGCATTTGTTGAAACTATAAGGCTGATGGATGATGAACTGCTAAAAGCTCAAACAAAAGAAAATGGTGATGTCTTTATGTGGTTAAAACATGAAGCAACAAGAGGAAATGCAGCTGCACAGGTATAAAGTAATACATTTCCCCTTTTGTGGTTTTATACACACATCACAGAATCACAGGATGATGTGGGGTTGGAAGGGACCTCTGGAGATCATCTAGTCCAACCCCCTGCCAAAGCAGGATCACCCGAAGCAGGTTGCACAGGAACGTGTCCAGGTGGGTTTGGAATGTCTCCAGAGATGGGGACTCCACCACCTCTCTGGGCAGCTTCTTCCAGGGCTCTGCCACCCTCAAAGTGGAGAGGTTCCTCTTCATGTTTAGATGGATCTTCTTATGTTCAAGTTTGTGCCCATTTCCTCTTGTCTCCTCACTGGGCACCACTGAAAAAAGATTGGTCCCATCCTCCTGACACCCACCCTTGAAGTATTTGTAGACATTGATCAGATACCTCCTCAGTCTTCCCTTCTCCATACTAAAAAGACCCAAGTCCCTTAGCCTTTCCTCATCAGAGAGATGCTCCAGGCCTCTAATCATATTTGTGGTCCTCTGCAGTGCCCTCTCCAGCAGTTCCATGTCCTTCTTGAACTGGGAAGCCCAGAACTTTCCCAGTGCAGTTAGTGTTACACTCAGACGGTGTAATACTGAGCCATTTCTGTGCATCAAATCCACCTTTAACACTTAAATCAAGCCAGGCTTTTGTGGTACTGACAGCTCTGAAAAATAACCCTGCTGGGAGAATTAATATCAGTTCATTTCACCACTGGGAAGCCCTCTGAATATTCTTGATGACCAGTTGTTTTCAAACTAGTTTCCTCGCATATTTAAAATCCATTTAAACCTGCAAAAGTCTGCTGCTGCAGTTCCAGTTTCAATACCAACACCTATAACGTTCCTGTTTCTGTTATCTTTTAGCAAAGATTGGCTCAGATGCTGTTTTGGGGCCAGCAAGGAGTGGCAAAAAATCCCGAAGCTGCGATAGAATGGTACGCAAAGGGTGCCACAGAAACAGAAGACCCAGTGCTGATATATGATTATGCCATTGTGTTATTTAAGGTAAGCCATGTTTCATATTTCCACCTCAAAAAACATCATTCCTGTGACATGGATGTTTGGAAGTTATCTACAGCGATACGCTATGATAGTCTATGTAAGTGCTTTTAGGTTTACTCCAGAAAATGAATCAATAATTATGAAACTAACGTTGATTTTTGCCAGGTATGCACAAAAACTTTAAAAAGAGCAAGGTAAAGGCACTTTAGTCACTTTGTTCCTAGTCCAAAATACCACATGAATCCTAATTTCTCCTAATGGCTTGTCACCTCAAAAATCTAACCAGCTGGTAGGCATAGGCCTTGGTGTAGAGATGTAGGTGCAAGTTCGATCCTTTCTTAGAATGCCCTTTATTAGATCTCTGGGAATTTGGGATTTTTTGAGTAGTAATTAAATAGTCTCTGCATGCAGTTGATTTTCCCCTGCTAGAAGCAGTCGAGAGCAGAGGCTAAACTCGGGCATAGCCCTTGGGTCTTCATCTCATTCCTTTGACAGTGAAGGGCTGTTTTCTAGGAAATACTTGCTTAAGTTTGGCTTGTGTTAGTTTTGAGCACCCATAGTCTGTTTGACCCGTGAATTAATTTGTAAGGACATCATCAACATGATATCTGGGTATTTCCTCTGGAATCCTTTTGTGGGAAAGCTGAGAGTTCTTACTCAGTGGCAAATCGTGAACAATCTGTGCACCTTCAAATGCTTTTCCTTGTCAAAAATTAAAGATCTGTGATACTTTACCCATAAAAATCACTCGGATTGGCTGGTGAAGTAACTTTTCCTAGACTGAATCACTGAGATTTTGTGAAGCTGTCAATGAAGGATGAGCACAAAGCTGCTTTATTTTTTTGGTTGTAGCTGTTTAGAGCTGAATAGCACCCCATAAATAATAGTGTCAGAGTTAAAATGCATTTTAAATGTGTACATGTGAATTTTCAGCAGCCTGTGTTTGACAACAATGATTGTTTCACATAACCATTCCCTAGGGCCAAGGTGTGAAAAAGAACACAAAGCTTGCTTTGGAACTGATGAAGAAAGCAGCAGCCAAGGTAAAATGTAGTAAATATTTTATGGTAAAAGTCCTATGCCAGATGCTAATAATGAACACATATTAACATAATTCTGCTTAAATACTAGTTGCTTCTCCCAGTGTCTTCACCATGAATGGTGAAAGCCTTATTTCCCCAAACTGGGAGACTGGACCACTCAAAATCAGCCAAAATTTCTGTAGAAGGAAAAAACAAGTATCAATACTTACATCTTTTTGGAACTTGATGATTTTTAAGTGACTTACAGAGCGAATAGTTGATCCGGGAGTATGTTTTTGCCTCGTATTCCAAAGCACTTTTTTTCTAGACCATACTAGGTGTGTTTTTTCATGGGGGTGCCAGCCAGCCTTGAGCTTTTGACCTACTAGTCTCTCCAGAGTCAGGCAGGGAAGTGAATTTGTGACCTGAGACTGCTGTTCTCCTTCCCCAAGGGCTTGCCCCAGGCAGTGAATGGACTGGGATGGTATTACCACAACTTTAGAAGAGACTACGGAAAAGCAGCCAAACACTGGTTAATTGCTGAAGAACTGGGAAATCCAGATGCATCATACAACCTGGGTGTCCTTTATTTAGATGGGATTTACCCTGGAGTGCCTGGTAGAAATCAGGTGAGTAAATATTTAATAGTAATATTTCTTACTTTAGGGCCCAGTTTAGAAGTTTTTGCTTCATTCTCGAGACTACTGTGTTCACTGCATGTTGGATTTTGATGCCTGATATCACAAAAAAGGGTGTTCCTGAGGAGATTCAATCAGATGACTGAGAGAGAGAGATGCTACTCAGATATCTCAGTCATACTTATGTGTGTGTGCTTGTGTTCCTTTGATTTAGAAACAAGGGAGAGGCAGATTTAGCTCCAGGCACTCCCTCTGCTTTCCTCCCAGTTTCAAATTGGAAAGTATATAGGGAAAGGATGTTTTCCATTCATTTTTCCCCTAATAGGAAGGATCTACTTGGGTTGTATTTCTTTTCATTAACTGGGTTGTTTACAACCAACAGCACGAGCATGGTGAGGTAGGCTGTGATAAATACAAGCAGACCTTGTGCTTGGGGCTAAAAGATGTTTCCAGTGTGAATCCTGAGATCCAGATACGCTTCAGACCGTGAGCATTTCTGCTCACGAACATGTGTGTTTGACAAATGCATTTTCCCTCCCCAGGGACCAACACAGACATTTCAGAGTGGACTGATTGTAAGAGTACACCTCAAAATGCCCAGGTTTTTCTGTTCATCAAAGCCAAATTCCTTCGTTACAGCTGTGCTGGGTACTCACAAGCCCACATTCACTCACAGAAAACATATATCAGTGATTAAAAATGTCCTGAAATAAGCAATTTCGGGCTGTATGCTGCTTTGATTTACATGACAGGTTATTGTTTCTGGGAGTAAAAACTCTCAGAAACTTGTTAATGAGAGTAAAACATAGAGGGTCACCCAGCCTCCTGCTTCTGTGGCTCTGGCCCTGCCTGCTCAGATATCTTTTACAAACCAGTTTCAGAGGCTTGAGCTCTGCTGGAGATACTGAGCAGTGTCCCCAAGAGATGTCCCATTGAGGGTTTCATCTTCAGGATGCCTTATTCATCTCTCTGCTGGTGAATAATTAATTTTATTTCTGTCAGTGCACGCAGGACTTGTGCTATCAGGTGTTAGTGACACATTTAGACACTCTTCTTTCTTTCCCCCACCCAAACTATTAAAAAATTAGAAGAAAGGAATTCATTCCACCTAAATGCATTAAAAGCAGTTAAAGCGGCTTGCCCTCAGCAACCAATTGCCTCTTTTAATTCATTTAATTAAATGAGTCCTGGCAAACGAAACTCAATATTAACACTAACAAAGCAGAGTTGCTGATTTTTTGCCTTGTTTCTTCACAGACAGTTGCTGCACGTTATTTCTATAAAGCTGCCCAAGGAGGACACATAGAGGGGACTTTACGATGTTCTCTCTACTACATCACGGGAAATATGGAAGACTTCCCTAGAGATCCAGAAAAAGCTGTAATGTAAGGAATGAAACCATTTGTTAAAGGAGAATATATTTCTGCTGGGATTATGTTGATCATTGGTGATTTTTAAGTCCATAATCTAAATATCTTGTACTTCACAGTGCTTATCTCTTGAACAAAAGGTTCTTCTGCGGTAAATTTCAGTCCACATGAATATGTGTATTATTTAAATAACCAGTAGACTTTGAAAGATACTGAGTACTTTTTTGTACTGATTCTTCTGGAACAACATAGAAAGGACATGGAACTGTTGGAACAGGTCCAGCGCAGGGCCACCAAGATGATCAGAGGGATGGAGCACCTCTCCTATGAGGACAGGCTGAGAGAGCTGGGACTGTTCAGCCTGGAGAAGAGAAGGCTCCGGGGAGACCTTAGAGCAGCCTTTCAGGATCTGAAGGGAGCTCCAGGAGAGCTGGGGAGGGACTCTTGGTCAGGAAGTCTAGTGACAGGATGAGGGGTAATGGTTTTAAATTGGAAGAGGGGAGATTTAGATGAGATCTTAGGAAGAAGTTCTTTCCTGTGAGGGTGGTGAGGCACTGGAACAGGGTGCCCAGGGAAGTTGTTGATGCCCCATCCCTGGAAGTGTTTAAGGCCAGGCTGGATGGGGCTTGGAGCAACCTGCTGTAGTGAGAGGTGTCCCTGCCCATGGCAGGGGGGTTGGAACTTGATGATCTCTAAGGTCCCTTCCAACTCTAACCATTCTATGATTCTATGAACTTGGAAAGGTGTTGAAAGATACAGCTCGGAGAGGTTGTGCTTAACAAAGCCACGCTTGTTTGATTTTCAAAAAATATCAGGCTCCTGATGTGGTAGAACTGGGGTTGAAAAAAGCAGGTAATTAGTTATTAATTAATTAACTTCTGCTCATGGAGATGAATGAACCAAACATTCTTGCTCACTCAATAGTTACAAAGACTGATGCAGCAATTACTGTGAAATCCCATAGTTTGTCTTCTGGAAGAAGTCAGAAGGTGATTCCTTATGTCCTTGTGTCCTTTGAGCCCAGGGTGAGTCGGGATAACGTTACTGGAGCTCAGCTGTTCATGTTTTATTCTTTGTTGTTGTCTACAGCTGGGCAAAACACGTTGCAGAGAAGAACGGCTACTTGGGTCATGTCATCAGAAAAGCTCTCAACGCTTATCTGGAACTTTCATGGTATGTTTGGGTTTGTTCTCTTCAAGTTCATTTTCTCCTTTTTGCTTACTTTATAGCATGATAAAATAATTAATGTTGGGGTATCGCCTTGGAGAACCCCACAAAGAGTAAGCACCGGTGAAATTGGTAGCAAAACACCTGTTGACATAAAGAGAAGGAGGAGCTGACCCAAAGCGTCATTCAGTGGTTCTGGCAGAATCGAGTGAAAAAGAGGGAGTCTGCAGAGTGAAATAATGTTGCATCTGTGCAATCTGTGTATCTGTTGCTGCCTGTGATTTTACTCCCACAGTACTGTAGCCTGTAATGTGTACTGGATTAGCCAGAGGAATGCCTTTTGCTTTGAATATTAGACTTAGAATTGCCTGGGTTGGAAGGGACTTTTCAGATCGTCAAGTTGAACTATCAACCTGACACTGACAAAACCTATCACTGAGCCATATGTTCCCTCTGTTCCAAAAAACATACTTTGTTTTCTCCCTTCTCTATAATTCCATGTCATGAAAACTCAGGCTGCTGGATCAGATATGTTCTTTCTTTGTATGTGGTTGATACTATCTTTTCTGTGAAGTGTAGCAGTGTCCAATGAGCCAACCAAGAGGTTTCAAAATAGCCTCCAGGGGTAATGCTCTGTTTTGGCAGTGACCTCTCAGCAGGTGCAGGCATCACTGTCATATGTCATAGTGACAATGGCTCCTTTAGGAATTGAGCCTCCCCCTGCTGGTACTTAATTAGTGCTTCAGGCTTAGGAGGTCTACAAGAAGCTCTCAGTGGTCTGTTCTGGAGTAGCCTGTTCTGTTTTATTCAGTCCATCACTGACGTTTCTCCTAAGACCTCTCACTTTTCAACACTGGAGACTTCTCAGTTAATATTTTTGTAGTGTGTTCTGATGTACAAAACTGTGACTGCCCAGCTGTGTGAAAGTCCTGTGTGCAGGACAGGTAGAGCACTAAGATCCCAGAAGGTCTGGTCTCAGTAGGCAGGAGGAGAAATCTGCTGCAGTCCCACTTGAGATGGGACTGGGAGTGTAGGGGTAGTTACTGGTCTTAATCATCTCTGGGTTTAGGAGTTATTTTCACGTTGAAATCTTTTGCTCCTGAATTGCTCAGGGCTCAGTGTTGGGACTGTTTCTGTTCATCAATGGAGATGTTAATCTTGGTAAGGACATAGTGTGTGTCATCAGTAAGTTCGCAGATGACACCAGATTAAGTGGGAGTGTTGATCTGAAAAAATTCTTCAGGGAAAGAGTGATCAGACACTGGAGTAGGCTGCCTAGGGAGGCGGTTGAGTTACCATCCCTGAATGTGTTTAAGAGTGGTTTAGATGTGGTGTTGGGAAATATGGTGTAGGGGAGAACTTTGTAGAGTAGGGTTGGTGGTTGGACTCGATGATCCCAAGGGTCTTTTCCAACCTGAGTGATTCTACGATTTTTTTCATGTATTGTTGTTAGCAGCCATGTGTTCTACACACCTGTTGGTCATGGTAGTTTGGTCTTCAGAGGCTGATTTAGAGGCCTCAAATGTATTTTTTTTTCTGAGTTGCTCTTTGAGACTTAAGGATCAGAAGAACTAACTTCTCAGCATAGGTATCCTGAATTCCGTCTGTGGTGCCAGATCTCCATTGTCCCAGCTGTTTTTACAGGGCAAGCACAAGGCAGAATTTGTAATTGTGCAGAAGCAGTTGGGAAACAGGAGGTGACACCTATTTATTCTGTGAGGGCAACTGCTTTCACAATTTCATTTAAAGTTTCTTGAAGTCAGATGCCTATTTAACTGTATCTGCTTCCAGTTAAACCAGAGAAACCTTAAACTTGCCCTGGTTTTAGCTTTGTGCTGTGGAGAAAATCACTTGACCCTTTATAAGGAAGATTTAGTAGGAATAAAAGCACCCCAAGTGGGTTTTTAGTGTTGTAATTTTAATTCTCCTCTGGAATCATGACCAGTGCTGCACCACTGCACTGTGGTAGTGATTTGCTGTCCTGCAAATGCCAAGTTAGCTTTTATTACTTGTGTTGCAGTCAGTGGGGTACATAGAGGGACCAAGAGTGTCATTTTATTCACACGTTCAAATGTGATGAGAGACAATTCCTGTTCCAAAGAGCCCATGGTTTAAAAAGACAAGATGAACAAGTCATAGAAATAAAAGGGTAAAGCCTGCCAAAGAAGTACCCAGATGAATGTTTGAGTCAGGTGTATACACTGCTGAGCGAGTTACAGACTGTTTTTTAAGTGGAGGAGGGAAAGAGTCTTTGAAGAACGTTTAATCTGAAGCATTTAAATAAGTAATTTGGCTTAATATCGATTTGAGTTTGTCATCAGTCTGGCAGTCAGAGTAAATGCACATCAGAGCCAATCTGGCTTCGTCACAAGAGAGAGAAAACACTGCAAATTCTTGCCATCCAGTATCCTGTTGCACCAGACACTGCCAGGAGATGTAGCTGTTGCCCGTGTCTGCCAACCTCTTCCTTTTAAACCTTCTACCAAAACTTTGCTCTTAGGTGATTTTATCATTGTATTTAGTGGGTGGGTTTATTTTTTAAACTGTAACAAAAATGCATGTTATTTTTGGTAGGTTTTTCACTAATTCATTTTATCTAACCCTAGGCATGAAGCTCTGCTGCATTACGTTCTAGCAGCTGAAACTGGGATTGAAGTGTCACAGTCAAATTTAGCACACATCTGTGAAGAAAGACCAGTGAGTGAATGTATTTCCAACTCCTTATCCTAAAAGGAACATTTGTTAATAATAATAGTGTGATCCAAATCTCTTAACTGTGATACAAACAGATCCATTCTTTCCTTTCCAGGACCTAGCGAGGAAATACCTAGAAACTGATTGTGTTTGGAGATACTACAATTTCTCTGTTTCTCAAGTCAACGCACCATCAGTTGGTATGTGTAGGGAATTCTTTCTGGATTTTAATTATACCTTGTGGTTTTTAACTTAAAAAACTGTGTTTCTTACAACTTGCATGCGAATGAGCAAGTTGAGGGAAGAGTAATCCCCTCTTATCATACATTTCCTTTTCAGTGTTTTGATAACAATATCAGAGGGGGGAAAGAATATATTTTAAGCATTGTATTTCAGCACAGATTTTCTGACAATTTCCATTTTGTGGCATAAAGTGGATAAAATTTGAATCAAATCAAATAAAAAAGCTAAAATAAAGGGGCTAGGTATTTAGGAGACCAAGCAATTGACTCAAGGTCTAAGAAAACAAAAAGGGTAGTAGATTTTAGGAGCTCATGCTGTTCAGTTTATCACAGGGAATATCCAAAAGCAAATATGAAGGCTAAAGGATTCCTTATCTGATTTATTACAAGTTTTTTCTGTTAGTGTACAGAGTTTATCAACACTGACACAGCTTACCTTCAGGAACTAAAGGATTCTCTGTTTAAAAAAAGAATAAAAATGTCTATTTCTCCAGCCTTAAATTTTACTGTGACTTTCTCAACTAAGTCATTTTGATGCCACTGAAAGAATTATTTAATATTTGAAAACATTAATTTGATTGTCCCACAAAAACATTTAAGTGCTTTGTGGAAAAATGGACTGTAAAAATAATTCAAGCTGTTCATTTAAATACACAGCAGGGAGGAAACTGAACCACGTTGATGCAGCCTGAAGCCTCAGGAGCTGAGGATCCCTGTTAGCTTTCGTGAGGAGGCTGTAGACACCTTAGCAAGGTGCAGTTTGGTTGACCCTTTGGCAGATCCATGCTGCAGTCTTACATTAGAGAAGCTTCTGAAGGTCAGAATCCTGGAGTGAGATTGTAATTCCATTTGAGTAAAGGAGAGAAGACTCACTGGGTTCAATAGGGGAAGGATTTTATTACTTTATTACTTCCTCTCATGAGTAACATATGAGGAGATGTTCTACTTTTCACAGAATGATGTGGGGTTGGAAGGGACCTCTGGAGATCATCTAGTCCAACTCCCCACCCACAGCAGGTTGCACAGGAATGTGTCCAGGCAGGTTTGGAATGTTTCCAGAGACAGAGATTCCACCACCTCTCTGGGCAGCCTGTGCCAGGGTTCTGCCGCCATCAAAGTGAAGAGGTTCCTCTTCATGTTTAGATATTCAAGTTTGTGCCTATTGGCTCTTGTCCTCTCACTGGGCATCACTGAAAAAAGACTGGCCCCATCCTCCTGACACCCATCCTTTAAGTATTTATAGGTATTGGTCAGATCACCCCTCAGCCTTCTCTTCTCCAGACTGAAAAGATCCAAGTCCCTCAGCCTTTCCTTGTAAGACAGATGCTCCAGGCCTCTCATCATCTTGGTAACCTTCTGCTGCACCCTCTCCAGCAGTTCCCTGTCCTTCTTGAACTGGGGAGCCCAGAACTGGACCCAGGACTCCAGATGGGGCCTCACCAGGGTAGAGTAGAAGGGGAGGATGACCTCCCTCCACCTGCTGGTCACATTGTTCCTGGTGCACCCCAAGATGCCATTGGCCGCCTTCACCACAAGGGCACTATGCTGGCTCATGGTCATCCTGTTGTCCACCAGGACTCCCAGATCTTTTTGCTGTTGGGTCAGTGGTAAGTGAGAAAAGAATGCAGCATAAAGTCCCGAAGTCTCAGATTTTATAGAAGTAGCAATATCATTCACTAAATTAAAGAGAAACCATGAGAAATTTCCTCTAGAATAAATATTTTCAGAGAGGATAGAAAAGGAGCTGCCATTTGGGAGGCAAAATCAAACCTAGGAGGTAGGGTTGATAATCATAACTCTTTAGAATTCTGTAGCCTTTCCTTTTCTCTTTTATAGCCTTAAGCATTATGAGTCAAAATTCTTTTAGCCAATACTGATCTTCTCAGGTTAGTCAGTGAGAGACAAGAAATTTGCCCCCTAAATGAGAGCAGGACCATGGGCTTGAGTAATTAATGCTTTGGAGTGGTTCAGGTGTTGCCACAGGAAGTTTGACCACTGGAGGACAAGAAGTAGGAACCCTAGTAAATTAGGAAGTGGTATTTTCCTTGAAGACCAGTGCACAAAGTTTGTTTGATGTAAAGTTACCACAGAGAAAACCAGAGAGGAAAGAGTCCCTTTTTTATTATTATTATTATTTTTTTTCTACAATGAAATTACAGTTAACTTGTCCATCACGTTAATAGTTGGTCACTTCTATTTCTACAAACACTCCTGAGTGATCTGCTACTGGTTTCTTCCCCAGCTTATCTGAAGATGGGTGATTTCTACTACTACGGTTACCAGAACCAGTCTAAAGACCTGGAGCTGTCCATGCGGATGTATGCGCAGGCTGCCTTGGAAGGGGACTCACAGGTAGGGGCTGTGGTCCTAACAAGCTTGTAAAACAGCAGTGTCTGATACATTTGGAGGATTTACCCAAGACTGGTCATTCTGCTTGGCTACCTCTGCACTTAAGAAACCAGCTAGAATGAGTTATAATGATTTCAGAACGCTTTGTGGGTCAGTAGTTGCTGTTTCCTGATAACAGGAGGTAAATGTAGGTGGGCAGTGCTAGAGTGAGGCTGTTTTGGAAGGTGAAGGGCCTCATTCCCTTCACAGAGTTGATTTGGTTGTGACCTTGGTATTTTTGTTGTGACCTTGGTATTTTTGTTGCATTTAATAGACTGCCCAGTTGTATTTCAGTTATTTTAGGATATAAACAAAGAGACTGGCCTGTTTCCCTTGAATGAATCCCAGGGTGGATTTTGTTCACTCCACCAACAAAAGCTTCATCTTAAAGTGCTTTATAATTAAACAATACACCCAGGTCACCTTGCCAAAGACATGCAGTGTTTGAATGTTGAGTTTACTGCCCTCAGGACCCTCCTGAAATGTCCTGGGTGCAATATCCTGGTCTCCCTGTCCTTCTGACAACATCCCCAGGCAGTGTCTTGTATGTGAATTTATTGGAGGCAGCACAGTTGTGTTGTGTTTTGAGGATAGCGGGATAAAACACAACTGCTAAACTAGCCAAGGAAAGAAGAGTTGGACAAACAGCTATTTTAAAGTATGAAAGCCAAACCGGTGGGGAATCCTGTAACACATCCCATGTGTGTTCATCTTCATGGCTTTGAAGGAGCCTAAGATTCACCAGGGTAGGCAAAACTGTAAGATTAAGGAGTCTGGAGGAGATTCCTGCTCTCAATTTCACTCCTCAGATTGCTGTTGACCTATAGAGTTGGGTGGAGGGGAATCAAACGGTAAGAGAAGAGGAATCCGTTTCTGCTTTCAGTCTGGATCTCCCTACCAGATAAAAGATTATGGTTTGATATGGTGGCTGTGTTTAAAGAGCAACTAAAAAAGAGGAGAAAAAAGCTCAGGTCTTTTTCCAGATGGCTTCTAAGGAAGCGGTGTCATGAGAAATGAATGCTGATTCTTTTGCGTTGTCAGTATGTACCTGGGTGTGTGGTTAGGAGAGAATGCTCTCATAATTATTCAGTGAAGATCACATTACACAAAATTAATTTACAGAAGACAGTTGTAATTATTTAGGTACTTGATGCTTACCTTAAATACAGATTTGAAAATGTAATGGTTAAAAAGAGTGTATGTTTCTTATTGTTAGGGTTTCTTTAATTTGGCTCTTGTCATGGAAGAGGGCAACTCCATACCTTCCTACATTCTGGATCACTTGGGAATTGATCAGGCATTGCATTCTAGTAACACCTCACTGCTCCAGGAACTTTACTACAGGTGAGTCTTTTTTTTCCCCTTAATCAGCATCTTCTTCTTTTATTTTTTCTGTGTGAGTAACATTTACTCTGGGAGAACAGCAACTCCTGTAATTATTAACTTTGTTCACTTGTGTGAGTTAAAGCAGGTTAAGGCCAACATGCTCAAATGATTAAATGACCTAAATACGTTTTAGTTTATGCCTCTTAAAGAGACCTGATTATATGTGATTGCCTGAAGTAGCAGGGAGTGGATTTAATGATCCAGGAGGGCTTTTCCAATTCAGTATATTGAAATTCCTAAGTTAGGTGCTGTCCAAAACAGTCTTTTAATGATAAATACAGCATAATTTAATACAAAACATAAAAGTATGTAACTGGAATAATAGCAATCCTTCCTACTTATTCCACAAAGATGTTCCAGCCTGGCACAGAATAACAAATGTGTGAGAAGGTTTCAGGGCTGCTGCCTGTGCCAGTGCTGCTCATGAACAAATCACCTTGAGACCTCTAGTTCTGGCACAGAACTTGGGTTTCCTGTGCCTGGGTAAAGCAACGCGTGTTGGAAAGGACAGCATGGGTGGGAAGTGTACACAATATTTGGTGGCTTGGTGCAATTGCCTTTCAGATATTTAAAGGAGGAGGAGGGAATGCTTTATCCATGAGGCTGTGAACTAAGAAGGAGTGGATTTTTCTTCTGTTTTGCTCCTAAATGTCACCCAACAAAAGCAGGCACGATGTCAACATTAAAACGTCATTTGTCAATTCACCAACTATCCCTTGAAACTGTTCTTCACAATTTCACAAGTCAGCCTCAACTTAACCCAAAATTACCTCCACTCTACGTGAAATTGCCAGTCAGATAAGCAGGGCCTCTTGGACCAGCTGGTCTGTCTGGGATTGTAAGCTCGAGCCTGAAATCTGCCTTCAGTTGGACTGAATCTGCCTGCTTTGCAGTGAGAAGAACTCCAGAGGTGACAACACTGCAGGCTTTCACCTTTTTCCAGAAGGGCACGTGATTTTTTTCTAAAAAAATATAAATATATGTATAAATTGCATATGATTTTATATATAATTTTTAAATAAAAAAAATTTTGTATATATATATATATACACACACCAATCTTAAATCAAATTCTCCTGTTGACTCCCATTAGAAGCATCTCGAGTATAACCTTGTAACGTGACTGCTTGGCAAGGGTTGGCTAGCCTGGCTGCTTAGATTTGTTGTTGACTAATAAGAAAAGAAAAATAATAATATATGTATAGATAGATATCTATATACTCCTAGGGTAAGGTATTCTGTGCTTAATGAAGTTAATCTCATATTTCTATGAATTTTTCCTTCACCATCTGTGGGACAGTGATGATAATATCTGCTTGTTTTCCTGGGCTACTGAGGTTTGCTGCAGACCTTCTGTAGATCACCAGATGGCAAACACCACAAAATTGTAGAGGAGGACTAATTAGTTGTTTTAATCTTCTTGTTACAGGTGCTGGAATAGCAGTAACCAAGAATCAATTAGTCCATGCTCGTTAGCATTGCTTTATTTTTATGCAAGAGTTTTCTGGAACAATATTTTACAGTCCACTCTGGTATGTATTATTGCTCCTTTGGTACCTGCATGGTTTATTTTGAGCATCATCTTGGCTTTACATTGCTCTAATTATGTTTATTTTAAATTTACTGTCACAGATCTACTTCATGGGAACCTTTCTTTTATCTGTTCTGGTTGCATTTGCGGTACAGCACTTTCAGTCTTTGCCTGGTAAGTATTTGCCATAGTAGAACAGAAGAAAGGGGAGTGAATTTTTTATTTCAAGTAAAAACATCAAAAATTAAAGGAGGAATTTTAGATTGGGTGGAGGTACCTCTGAACAGCAGCTTCTTTGACACACAAGTTGTTTTCTGATCACCAAAAAAGTGGTGAATGAAGCAAGGCAGGTTTAAACCTGTTGGTGTCTGAAGAATTTTCCCTAATGAAGGAGATTTTTAATAAAAGGTGGGAGAAGGGAGGTTCAGAGAGTTGGTACTTGTGAGGAGGCAGTTTAGCCTCTTCAAACCAGTACCAGAATGGGTAAATACACATAATCCTCCCATCATAAACTAGAAAGGTTTGCTCTATGTTCTCTGTTCTGATGGGCCAGAGAATATCTATGGAGGGACAGAAAACCCAATGCCAGGTTTCAGTCTCTTAATACTCCCATTATTTTCTTACCACATTGAAAGAGGTTATCATCAGAGACAAAACTAGATTGTGCAGGAAAAGGGGGAAAAAAACCCTACCCTCACATGCAAAAATATAGGACTTATCTTTTAAAAAGCTTCAACCAAGTGTTTCCCTTCCAATCCCAAGGCAGGATCTTGATTGGGAAGCTGTGGAATAAGATTATCAGTTATAAAAAGAATTTCTTCCACTAAATCTGTTTTCTTAAATTGTGGTTCAACCACAGTGAGCAGCTTAAGCCTGTGTCAGAAAATACTGGGTTTGGACATATTTCTGAAGTAAAATACAGAAATAAATTACTTTCCACATGGAATAGTATTTAAAAGAAAAAACAAAAAACAGAACACAATAAACCACCATGAAATATAGAAAGACTATTTGAATTTTACAATTCCTGGATAGCAGTTAAGACATGTAACTGTGACTAACGTGCTGACTATGGAAATAATTCTGAAACCATACTTTTTTTTTTCTTCTTACTAGCTCTAATTTGCATAACTTTGCAATCACACTACATATGTAAGAAGTATAAAGTTAGAGTTATTCTTCTTTCAGGATTTCCTAACCTTGAAGTATTATCTTTATATGTGATTTTATACCCACAAAATACTTAAATATTGATTCACAAACTTCCTAGATGCAGTGTGGGGAGGTCTTTTTATAATATCTTTTGATGCTTTTTTTCCTGAAGCTCATAGTTCTCCTGAAGCTCAAAGTTCTCCTGAAACACGATCAGAACCATCATCAGATGAACCTCCCTCCTCAGAAAACAGCACCACCAGACTCGTACAGCAAAATGAATCTACTTTTTCAAACAATTCAGCACAGCAGGAGCCAAACCCTCAGAATCCTCTTGTTACAAGTTGAAGTGGAGTTTGCTTCAGGTTGGCGTCCCGTCGGGAAGGTGGGATACGAGCAAGTGCAAATTAAAGAACTGGCAACCAACCCCATTAGCAGCATTAATAATGCAGTCCAACAGCCAAAATTGTAGGGAAATTCACTGATCTGACTTCTCCACTCTGGGAAAAACATCCTTATAATTTATTTAACACCCTAAACAGAGAAGGGAGATGATCCCACGATACACAACATACAGTCATACTGTATTTCATTGAAGGACTAAACCAAAACCTGCAAAGTCTTTGCCTAATTGAGGAATGAGCAAACCTCCCATCGGTTTTGATGAAGAATTAATTTTACTCATCATATTAAATTGCCTTTACTGCATTTGAGCTTATTTTACTGGCATTACTGTACTTCCAAGCTGGAAGTACAGAAATTATGTAAAAGCAAAACCCAGCCACCAGTGGCACATCCAGCGATAGCAATTGCTGTTTTGGCATTTTATAGTCCATCCTAACCCTTTTATGCCAAAAAAAGTATCTTGTTTTGAATGAAAAAACACCAGGAAGTTTTGCAATATGATCATAAGGCAGTAGTTCTGCTGGTTAACCCTTGGTCAGAGCTCCACAAGAGCCAGCAGATCCCTGGTGAGCATGACACAATGGTTCCTGCCCTGCCAGGAGCCACGGATTCAAGGAAGTGGCTTCCTCAATGAATAAATAAAAGAATATTTAAGTGTGAATGGGCAGCACAAAGTGAATGAACAAGTTATTGTTTGATTCTTCCATAGATAACATTGGCCAGGATTTATCTCATGTTCTACAGCAGTTTATCTACGGATAAAGAGCAGATGGGATATATGGATAACAAGTATGGAGTGCACATGCCTCCTGTCCCTAAGTGACTGTAGGAAGGGTCTGACCTTTAAAGCAGGTGTGCAAAGTGAGGCAGATCACAGCTGATAAATTGCATCAATCTATGCATTACTGAGGGTTAAATCCACTCTCCTTGCACTACATTATTTACTCTTGTAAATAAAAATATTTTTCTAATTCAGCCTGTATGTGAAGGATTTATTCATGCAGGTTTTGTTTTTTTTTTTAAGGCCACCCACCAGGTGAAATCAGCTCTCAAAACATTTAGGTTGTCTGTTCTCTTAACTCCACGTGGGACAATCAACCCCTCGCTTTCTTCAAGGAGCGCAGCACGGCCTGCAAGAGTTTGTTTGGTTTTTCAGTTGAGGCATAGGCTGAAAGGAATGAAGCAAAAGGAAAAAAAAGAAAACTTTCCTACATTAAACCAGTGCTGACTCTCAGAGGGTCTGTGCTGTGCGTTGGGGACCCATCGCCCACGGATCACCAGCATTTTTGAGTCAGTCTTGAGTTGCAGACACTGGTGCAGCTAAATTCCATCGTGTTAAACTGCTTACCCACATGTCTGTGTTATCTCAATACAGGACAGGCTGAGAGAGCTGGGGCTCTTCAGCTTGGAGAAGAGAAGGCTTCGGGGAGACCTTAGAGCAGCCTTTCAGTACCTGAATGGAGCTCCAGGAGAGCTGGAGAGGGACTCTTTGTCAGGAAGTCTAGTGACAGGACAAGGGGTAATGGTTTTAAATTGGAAGAGGGGAGATTTAGATGAGATATTAGGAAGAAGTTCTTTCCTGTGAGGGTGGTGAGGCACTGGAACAGGTTGCCCAGAGAAGTTGTTGATGCCCCATCCCTGGAAGTGTTTAAGGCCAGGCTGGATGGGGCTTGGAGCAACCTGCTCTAGGGAGAGGTGTCCCTGCCCATGGCAGGGGGGGTGGGACTGGATGATCTCTAAGGTCCCTTCCAACTCTGACCATTCTACGATTCAAGCATTCACTCCACCTTCATCACCTAATCAAAGCAAACAGGGCGCATTTAACCTTAAAACTGGGGCAGATTTGGGTGGTAAACCCAGAAGTATTGCAGAAAGTTGAGTGTAACCTTTGAAAGCAAATAGAGAATCCTCACAACAGGTACCAAATACAGTTAGATGGTCACAAAAAAAAACCCCAAAACAACTGTTTGGACACACATATGGCAAATCTTACTTAGCATAAGCTACATGTGAGCTGTATTTTACTACATAGGTAGGTTGTATTTAGCAAAAGTGAAGTACTTGGTGAAATATTAATCCCACAGGAGGTTTCCAGGGGCAGCAGGTTTGTAACCGAGGTGTTGAAATCCAGGGGCTCTTAATTCTCTTAGAATTAAGCCTTAGCGGTCGGGCTGTCAACTGCCTCTTCCTCTGCAGAGGAAGCCCACCTTACCAACTTTGGCAATGAGCTCTTGTTTCTTGCCAGGAACACAATTCCACATCTGTATCTCAGCAGACAATTGGTGAAGTTGCAATGTGGTTCTTGACGCCAGCAGTTAATAGCTGGCTCTTTGTTTATTGTCAGCCATTACATCACAAGTTCTACCAGAGCATTCTTAAGGTATGTCAAGATAAGCAACTCCTCACAATAAACTGGCAATACTTAAGGCTTGAAATAATAATAGTTACATTATTATCCTTCATTTCTTATAAGATCTAAGGAGCTATTGTTCAACACCCTGGAGAATCAAACAATTCCTGGAGAGAAAGAGGATGGCTGGTTCAGCAAAGCAGCCACGTAGTTCTACTACATCCACAAGAAGGTTAAAAAACATTAATAATAAAACAGGAAAAAGAAAAAAGAGCTGTTGTAATAGGAATTCTTTTTCTTAAATTGAAAGAAGACCAAAGTTTATAGCTCCTGCAGCCCATGCTGAGTGGTCAGAAATGATTAAGTCACAAGTAGAGAGCTCAAATGCTGCTTGTTTATACACATTTCATGGAAGTTCGTCTGTCTGACCACCACAGGCAGCACTTAAAACAGAGGAAAAATGGCCATTACTTACCCTTTCTCCCTCGTTTGAGCCCAGAAAAATCTTTAGCAAATTAAATTAGAGACAATAAAGAATTTCAGGGTTCTTATTCTCAAACTAAGTGCAGGCTGACAGAGGTGATTCTACCCTTCTATTCTGCTCTCACGAGACCCCACCTGGAGTATTGTGTCCAGCTCTGGAGTCCTCGGCTCAGGAAGAACATGGACCTCTTGGAACAGGTCCAAAGGAGGCCACAAAGATGCTCAGAGGGCTGGAGCACCTCATCTACAACAACAGGCTTAGAGAACTGGGGCTGTTCAGCCTGGAGAAGAGAAGGTTCCAAGGAGACCTTAGAGACCTTTTCAGTCTCTAAAGAACCACAACCACTTGCTGTAGATTAGATATTCTGAAGCAATAAAGTTCTCAACTCAAAATGCACTCATTGACTTCAGCCACTTGGGTTGTTTAGCAAGTGCTATCAGATACTCATCCACCTTTGGGCACCTTAATGACCCCTTGGAAGAAAGCTGGGTGCAAGAGGTTCATTTATAACTGCCTTCAGTGATCTTTCCTCTCTGCTAACGTATTCCTTGACCTTGCTTCCCTCTCTGCTTCGATTCATAGAATCATAGAACAGTTAGAGTTGGAAGGGACCTTCAAGATCATCGAGTTCTAACCCCCCTGCCATGGGCAGGGACACCTCCCACCACACCAGGTTGCTCCAAGCCCCATCCAGCCTGGCCTTGAACCCCTCCAGGGATGGGGCAGCCATCCCACCATCCCTGTCTCCAACATAGGTGTTAAACAGCACTGGTCCCAGTACCAAGCTCCGAGGAGCACCACTCCTCACTGGCTGCTACTTGGACATTGAGCCATTGACCACAACCCTTTGTTATAATATGTAAGGCCTCATCCCCTACCAGCTCCATATGTCCTACCCAGCTGCCAAGGTCTAGAGGCTTGCAGTTGCTCGTCAGCATTCAGTTGCCCTTCCAAGGCAGCTCCAGTTGTCGTAATCGAGTCAACCACAGCAAAACTAGTCCCAAGAAACAAGTTCACCATCTCAACCCAGTGACAATACTGAGGGGAAACCCAGGTATACCCACTGTGATTAAATTAGCCAAAGGTGCCTGCATTAATTAACATAAGAAAATGTGGAGGATCAGAAATCTTTCCTCTAGATACTCTTAAATCTTTACTGCTCAGCTGTGTCTGGATCCAAGCAACAATAATTCATTAAAAACCACCAGCAGCCTTCAAAAGCACCAAAAGGCCAATATTGCCTGTTAATTGCCAGGGTTAATTTACTGATCTGGAAAGCTGCAATAGAATAGACACATGAATCCAAGCACCCGATAGCCTAGAGCAATTCTGGCCATGTTCTTCAGATACCCAGCTCTGACTAACGGCATTAAAAGCACACAGATATCCTCAGCGAGGCCGAAATCCACAGGAGAAGTGACAGCCAAGCAAGAGATAACCATGATGAGCGCGGGGGTGACATCAGAAGCTCCTGGGGCCAGGGTCCAGAGGCAGCCTGGCAGGGACATCGCTGCTCAGCCTGTTTCTCGGGCTCTCCCAGGGCAAACTCTTCTGTCCCGCCTGACACTGCCTCGTTGCGCTCTGCAAACATACCCTCTGTGCCTTTCCAACGTTAAAGGAGATAAAAAGCTCCACTTCCTTGCGTATTCGGCCAGAAGGGACAGGAGACCCTTGCTGCTTGGACACTAACAGCCCCACACGGGTTTGCACAGAGGAACAGTGGAGTCAGTTGCCGGTGTCAGGGACAGGAAACACCTTAGTCAGCATTCCGAGTAATAAAAAAATTAAATATAATCCCTACGCACCACCTTTCTAAGGAAGCCTTATTATACCATGTGCTAACTCGGTGAGCAAATGGGGAAAATGTGTGGAAATCAAGCAAGCAAGCAATCAGGCCGCCCTCCAAACCTCTACCTCGTGCATATTTACACCTTGTGCCTCACTGAGCCTCACCTTGAGTGTCTCCAGGGAAGGGGCCTCAACCACTTCCCTAGGCAACCTGTTCCAGTGTTCCACCACCCTCAGAGGAAAGAACTTGTTCCTAATATCCAACCTGAATCTGCTCTTCTCCACCTTAAAGCCATTGCCCCTCATCCTGTCACTGCAGGCCTTTGGAAACAGACTCTCCCCAGCCTTCCTGGAGGCCCCTTCAGATACTTGAAGGCTGCTCTTAGGTCTCCTTGGAGCCTCCTCTTCTCCAGGCTGAACAACCCCAGCTCCCTCAGCCTGTCCTCGTATCAGAGGTTCTTGAACCCCCTGATAATTTTCATGGCCCTCCTCTGGACCCGCTCCATCAGGTCCATGTCNCCGGTGTCAGGGACAGGAAACACCTTAGTCAGCATTCCGAGTAATAAAAAAATTAAATATAATCCCTACGCACCACCTTTCTAAGGAAGCCTTATTATACCATGTGCTGACTCGGTGAGCAAATGGGGAAAATGTGTGGAAATCAAGCAAGCAAGCAATCAGGCCGCCCTCCAAACCTCTACCTCGTGCATATTTACACCTTGTGCCCCGACACCATTATTCTGAGAGTGTTTAGGTTCTCTCCTGATGCATTAAATGCTTGTTAAGAGTATGGGCAGAAAAGAATAACCCCTTTCTGCTGGAATAATTCTTACAGTCATAGAATCATACAATCACCCNGGTCTCACCAGAGCAAAGTGGCAGAATCACCTCTCTGGATCTGCTCACAACACATCTTTTGATGCAGCCCAGGATGTGGTTGGCCTTTTGGGCTGCAAGTAAACACCTCATTGCAAGTTAACAAGTCTTTAAGTCTGCCTATAAAAACCGTAACAGATAAATTCCCCAGGCACCCACCTACCCCAGGGCCACTTGCAGATGAAAGCAGAAATTCAGACATCTACCTGCTGCTTTGGGTTCTTGCCTTAAATTATCCCAGAACTATTTGAAGGGCTGGAGGCAGAAGGCCACGTTTAATAAAGGCCCCTACTGCAAATATGTAAGGGTGCACACAGTCGATTCTTTCACTGAATGCAGGAAAGAAAAGAATTTTCTTTGAAATATTTAAAAGGCTGTGCTAGCATTAACAACTACACTCCTAGGACAAAGACAAGTTTAGCTTATAAAATGCAACTTTCGGGGATACACGGTGTCAATGCTACTGAACTGAAGAAGGATTCATCTAAAAACTCTTAGATATTTGTCTCACTCTCCATCTCCTCCACATACAAAACCATCATGCCAGGCTCTCTGTGCTTTAGGATTGAGGTTGCCTGAAAAAGAAAGCCTTTTTTTTTTGTTTGTTTGGCTGCAAATAAAGTGAAATAAGGGAAAAAGAAGAAGGAAGGAAGACGCACATGCACAAAACACTCCGAACAGCACAATCACTGGACTCCTGAGAGTCTTCCAAAAGATTTTACAGTCTCCATATCTCTTCAATACAGGAAAAAAAAGAAATAAAAAAGAGCAGTTCCCTGGGTCTTTACTGAAGTTCTCTGATAAATGCAGACACACATTTATTGGTACAGCTGAAATAAGTTGCATGAGGTGCATGATCTACCCTACAAAACAAATGCATTTTTACCTCCAACAGATTAAGAACACTGAGTCACTCTCGCTATCCTCCTCCAAGGCTTCTGCTTCTACAGGCAAACATAAGAGCATGTCCTCAAGACTTATGTCTCACCAATAAAAATAAATAAGTAAATAAATAAATCAGAAGAAAGCTAGTGAATTATATTGTTCCCTTGGACATTTGACTTCCAGATGGAATATTGCATATGTTCAGCAGGACAGTTTCTGATAGGAATGGGCTATTGTTGCAAAAAAAGCTGGACTTTATACCACCATGCAAATAAAGCAGAGTGCTCCTGAGAAGCTCCCCTCACTGTAGAAAGAAACATCATATGACTGTCCTGGTGGTTAATGGCAGAAAACTGAATTACTCTGCTAGACCCGACTGTAAATATGAACCTTTACAGGAATATATTTCCTACTCAAAGACCATGAGAGAAAGGTCCACAAGCCCCAGCATGTGTGAGCATTCAGGAGTTAGAGGACAAATCTGGGAGCTGATTGCCCAACTTAATAAAAAACCTACTATGTCTAAGTTTCTTCCACATGAAGAACTCAGGTTGTTGATTTTTTAATTCAGAATAATTACATTCTCAGTCCAAGCCTTTTCCCGCCTTACAAGCTGGAATTTAGACACCTATTTTTTGTTGATGTCTGCAATTACAAGCCCCCAAATCCACTTGAAGTATCTTAGTTTCTTCGCCTTATTTGCTTCAGCACCCCTTAAGCTTCAGACAAACAGCAATAAGGAACTCCAAAATCAGAGATGTTTGTGGTACATCTTTCTGACTAGCTTCAATTACAGCCTCTGGTTACTGCAAATGCCAAAAAAAAACCCAACCCTGTCCACTTGAAGGTGTCCAGGTGCCCAGCATGTCCAAGAATCTGCTACTCTACTGCTGCCTCATATCTATAAAGATATAAATAATAGCAACTTTTTTATTATCAAAACCAGCATTGTGACTGGAGAACCTACCCAGGATGATGGAAAACTCAGACTCTTAGTCCAAGGAAATTTGTGTCTACATCTCTCAACTTCCGAAAGAGCTACCCTGCCTCAACAGATTTTTGATGCATCAGAGAGAAATGTGAAAGTCGCACCAAGGCCATCTATATTTGTGCCATAGGAGATGTGAATAGAAGCCTGGCTTCACAAAATATCTAGTCCACAAGTATTCTCAGGAGTTGTTTCCCACTCTGGTGCTACTCTAACCCAAAGCCAGCATTTTGGGTGCTGCTGGCATCCATGAGTGTTTTCTCAGTTGCTACCTAGTCCTGTGGAAACCACTAGAGGGGTAAAACTTCTACAGGCGGCTACATGCAGAACTAATAGCTTGCTGGAGGGACCAAGGGGATGTGCAAGGCACCAAATGCATGGACCCAGCAGGGTGATATCCCCCATCATTTAGGGTTTGGTCTTGGGGTGGGTTTTTTGATGGTTTTCTTTACTGGTAAGGCCTGATCTGGGACATGTGCACCTAATGCTTTTCCCAAAAGACTAACATGAAAGAAAGCAGCCACCACCTGCCTCTTACACCAATAATTCCCAATTCAGCAATATGGATGATGGATTTCATCGAATCCCATGGACTTCCATACCTTCAAGTTCCTTAGAAGGTCAGTATTTCCTATGAAGACAGGATGAGAGTGTTGGGGTTGTTCAGCCTAGAGAAGAGAAGGCTCCAGAGAGACCTTAGAGCACCTTCCAGTACCCAAAGGGGGACACAGGAGCAATGTGGAAGGACTCTTGATCAGGGAATAGGGCAATAGGATGAGGTGTAACAGCTTTAAATTGAAAGAGGGGAAATTTAGGTTAGATGTTAAGAAGAAATTCTTTGCTGTGAGGGTGGTGAGATACTGGAACAGGTTTCCCAGAGAAACTGTGGCAGGCCCATCCCTGGAGGGGTTCAAGGCCAGGCTGGATGGGGCTTGGAGCAACCTGCTCTGGTGGGAGGTGTCCCTGCCCATGGCAGGGGAGTTGAAACTCGATGATCTTGAAGGTCCCTTCCAACCCAAACCATCCTATGACATGATTCTGAATTCCTATCTCTTTAGCTTAGAGCTGCTGAGCCAGCCCTAGGCTGGAAACATCCAGTATTGCCACCTCATGTCATCATGGAGGTGACAACCCACACGTGCAGTATTGCTGTGCCACCTGCATCTCCAGCAGTGCCTGCTCATCACCCAGCTGGAGAATCTCAGCGACACATTGCACTAACCCTCAGCTCATTGTCCTCTCCCATGGGTGGCTTCCCATGCTAGAGAGGTGTTTCCTCTCTCAGCTAAGCAGTGTACTGCCAAAAGTTATTTTGCTTCAGCTTTCCTTCCAGCACATGGATTCAAGGCAAAGAAAAACAGGTGGGATTCTTGCTGTTATTAAACATTGTACTGACTCACAAACTTCAGCAAACTGTGAAATAGTGCTCATCAACTCCATTATGTGATGATGCAGTATACTGTAATCCAGTATACTGCACGTATTTCTAGTGTAAAAAAGACTTCCAGGTAATAAATAACAGGTTATGATCCTCCAGCAGATCAAGACCTTTGCTACAGTAATATTTTCTGCACATTTATCTGTGTGATAGGTTTATCTGTGCGTAATACATTTAGTATAGTAGTTCCTGTAAGGGACCATCTGATTATCAAATGATTTGGTCAGAACCTGGCCTAGTCTCCTGTCAAAGTACTTCCTACTGCTTTGCAGCTTCGATTAAGGGTCATATCCATTTTAATCCATCAGAGAAAACAGCATTCCCTCTGAATCACTTCACAGCTGAGAAAGCCACGTCCTCTTTAAGCATTTTATCACAGCTTTTTATGGACCTCCAGAGCCCTAAATGACACTGTTCGGGTTCAGATCCCCTCTCCCAGCATCCTATGAGCTGGGTCTGCCCAGGACGATCAACTAAAGTTGGCCCAGGCTATCCCCAGAAAAGAAAACAGGCAGCTAAGGAATAGACACCGGCCTGCGTCAGGGTGATTTTTGGTGGAGTTTCTTCATGGGGTTCCTTGTTGAAGTCCGTCCTTCCCTCCCTCCCACATTTCCCTGTTCTACCAAGGCAAGTGCTGTTGTGGGTTGGGTGCTGATGGAACAAGTGTAAAGACACAAGGCCAGATAGAATTCCCCCTTTGGACTTCAGCTGGCTTTTCTGCAGGATGACAACTAGATGGACAGGAGCTGTGTCCCCAGGATCAGCAACACCTCGTTTCACAGGAAAGTTCCTATCTCAGGGCTTCTCTGAGGAGTTCCCATCCCTTCCCATCCAGGTGCTCCTGTTGCTGAAGGCCCCCTGGCTGGGTCTCTCAATAAGATTTCTACCCAACCTTTGATGCCAGGTACTTCCAACCATACTCAACTTCCCTTCCTCTGCTTCAGCAGCTCTGGGGTCAGGGATTGCACCCCATTCCTTATCTTCTTTTCCCCTGGGCTTTCTCTGGGTTCATGAGAAAACACGAGGGACTGTTCTTGTCCTGTCTTGTCTCTGGCTTTCCACTGTCCTTCACCCTATCTTGGGATGGGAGAGGAAGAAAAGAAACCCTGCTCAATAAACACAAATTCTCTGCCACAGCTCTAACTCAGCTCTAGAGACATCTCCTCCTGTCCTCCTGCAGGTTACCTCCTGGTGGACAGCTGGCAACCGGCTCTTTATTCCCTTGCTGGTGACTCTTCTTACCACTGTGTCCTGCCTCTCCCATCACCAGGCACTGTCTACAGATCCTTCACATGCCATTTTTCTGGAGAAGTGGTTTCCCTGTCCGTTCCCACCCACAACTCTCAGCACTTCGGCTCCTGCAGCAATTTTTTAGGTAACTTGTCCACGTTGTTCAGTAAGGGTAGGCAGAGATAGCCAAGTTTTATGTCTCCTTTCCCCCACAACAAAAAGTTCAAGCTTTCCTCAGAAAGACAAGCATTCTGCTCCATGTTTAGAAGCACCTAAAGCACAGAAATCCAATACATCTCTCCTAAAACATTATAGCAATAACAAGCCATAAGCACATATAGATATCTATCACCCCACTTGTTTTTCCTCTCCTGGGGACAGAGTAAAGTCTTAGCTAATGTTTATCCATCACATCCACTATACAGCTAGCACACAGAATCACAAGTTTTGCTTGTATGTAAAACCTTCACAGAAATTAGCTCACAACCAGGGAAAGGGAGAAATTAATAATACTCCTACAACAAGATCGAGGAAGACATCCTCAGTGAGCACATCTTTCAGAGTGACCAAGCCAAAACACCCTCCCTCTCCCACAAACCTCCTCTGCTTCAAGCACTCACTCACTCTGAATGGAAACCTCCTTCCCTTCTGCTATGGCACGATGGATTCAGACTGAGTAACTGGAGCTAAACAATAAAATAATTAAACACTTACCTCCTCAATAAACAGCCACAACTGTAGATTGTGTGCCTCCAAGACCATCCTTGCCTACCACAAGGTAATCTTCAGACACCAAAACATATAGTAGCTTCTGGCTCATACTCTTAAACCAGAAGCTGGCTGCCCGTAGCAAGTTTTTTCTTCTTTGGTCACTTTTCAGCTGATTTCTATCACTCCCTTTTGCTTGAAAGCATCACCAGCTGTGCCCCAGGAGCCCTGATTTTGCTGTTAGAGGTACTTTGTCTTGTTAGGGTGGGTTTTCCCTGCCCTTTCTAAGCNCGGTGCATCTTGAATGGCATCAATTTTTAACCCAATAGAGATATCAGGTAAAATTTTGAGTTCCCATTTATTATTTTCCATTTCTGCTCCATTTCCTCAGTTGCACGTGTGGAAATGCACGTGGGTATATATTAAAACAATTACATTTACTTGTGATCTCTTACACGGCACCAATTACCCTACTAGTCATTGGCAGACCTAAGATGAAGACCCACCACCCTGCAGAGGGAGAGAGGTCTCTTCCATCCCTCCCTGAGCAGTGCCCAAAGTGAAGCCCAGTGATGGGATGCCCCTGAACACTGGGCTCCTTTCTCTCCTTGGCAACCTTAGTGAATTCTCTGAGTCTACTCTGTTGAGAGCTTTGTTGAGACTGTGAACGCACAGCTGGTGGTCTCCTACCTGACCAGGAGGTATGGACAGGAGGTGCTCCATCACACCTGTGACCTAGGGAAGGACTGCCAATTCCATGAGACAGGGCTGAGGATGCCTCATTGTCCTCACCAAGTGTTTTGTTTCACTCCAAAGGAAGTAAACTGAATTTTGTTCCCTGCGTTTCAAGCTACTGTTGAAATTGCTGGTGATGAATCCAAACTAATCTCTTCCTGCTGCAAACTACATTCAGTCATTTAACCACCAGGCCCAACCTGTCACCTAGCCCCAGCATCAACTTCACCTCATCCGACCCCCAGAAGTCTTGCCCTGCTTTGCAGCTCTGTTCCTCCAGCCCTGCTCCTGCTCTGCCTGTGGTTCCTCCACCCCCATCACCCCAGGCTTGCAATGCCTGGATCGCTCCTGCCTCTATTTTTCACAAGCTGACTGAACATCATCTTGGGTGTTCCTTGGTTCAGCAGCACCAGTATGTTTGAAAGTAAAGGAGAAGACATGCCCCAGGTACACAGGACTGAAGGCAGAGATGAGATCCCACCTGAGCCATAATGAGCTCCTTTCCATGAGAGATGGCAGCTCTGAGGGTGGCGAGGACATGCCCAGCCTGCTCAAAGACAGCAGCCAGGCTAAGCAGATTTTCCCAGGACACACTGAGACCTCCTAAGTTTCTTTCAGCTTGCAACATATGAGCCCACAGCCTGAGCCATTGCGGTGCTATTTTCACCAGAAATGTCCTCGTGTCACACCGATTCCTCCAGCACGGCCCAAAGGATGCTCTGCATCATGAAGGTAGGAGTAGCCACACAGTCCTTCATACTCTGCCAGGGAGGGTCTGAACTGTGTTCTAGCACAGTCTTTGAGGAAGACAGAGAAATTACATCCATAGAAACGTAGAATCATAGAATGGTAAGAGTTAGAAGGGACCTTAAGGTTCATTGAGTTCCAACCCCCCTGCCATGGGCAGGGACACCTCCCACCACACCAGGTTGCTCCAAGTCCCATCCAGCCTGGCCTTGAACCCCTCCAGGGATGGGGCAGCCACAGCTTCTCTGGGCAACCTGTTCCAACCTGTACCAGATAGGTACCTTTAAAAATATCTTTTCAGGCAATACAAGAGCTGGAAGCAACAAGCAGGAGTCAACACTATATGTTTGGATTATGCAGCAACACCAGAGCTGACCTTCTGCTGGCAACCATCTGAGATTCAGTGCCCAAGGCCATTGCATTAGTCAGTTAAATTAGAGTTTAATGCCACCCTAGTTCACGCATGCACTGATTCTCCTCACGTCAATTATGGTTGCGTGTTGCCTAACCAAGGGCAGCATGCAGTCCACAAATTGTTTGCATGCCCTGTAATTTATGCTTTTTGCATTGTGTAAAAACAAAAAAAAAACAACAACACAAACCCAATCTATCAACCGTGGTGTCGGTTGCAAAACATCTTCTCCTGTAATTACCCTGATTGTTTATGCCACCGTAATGTGTCCTTAGAGGCTGAGCAGCATAAAAAGATTGATACACCCCAAAAGTGTAAATGGCAATTAGGGAATTTCATCAGGTGCTGAGTAATATGGAACGTTTGTCACATTTTAATGCTAGGTTTCTCTGTCTTTGTTGAAACACTCGCATCTCAGCTGCTAGAGGGAACCTGCTTAGGGACATCTCAAAGAAAATCAGCATAATTACCATCCACTATGCAGGGTAAACACTCGGCTCCCTCACGTGTTTCCTTTGTAGTAGAATTGTAATAAAGGGACTACAATCTGCAGCGTGTTCACTGTAAAAAAATTGTGAGTGGGTTTACACATACGTGCAAAGTCATGCCTCTGGCATGTGGCAACACCAGGACCGGCTGGAGAAGAAGAAACAACACCCGAATGCAGATAATGTGCTTGCATGGAAGTACACCCTGGTGAAATGATGCAACTGGAGCATGGCCCAGCCTTCCCCGGTGTCCACACAGAGTGTGTTCTCCCTTTTGAAACAGTGGATTTTTACTCAGTCTCACCCGCTATTTAAATTTAACTGAGGGGGTCAGATCCTTTGCTCTTGTGTGTTGGTTAAGCCAATGCCAGTGGTACCTCACCAACCTGCAACCCCAAACAATTTTCTGTAAATCAAGGAACAGCCTGTCTCTGTGGTACAGCCAGCAGCTGTTTGAGGACCTGCCGACCACTATGTGGTAGGCTGAAGAAAGAGACTTGGAGTTGTTCACCCTGGAGAAGAGAGAAGGTTTTGGGGAGACCTTCTAGCAGCGTTCCAGTATCTGAAGAGAGCTACAGGAGAGCTGGAGAGGGACTTTTTGCCAGGGAGTGGAGAGATATGACAAGGGGTAATGGCTTTTAAACTGAAAGAGGCAACATTTAGATGAGATTTTAGGAAGAAATTCTTTGCTGTGAGGGTGGTGAGGCACTGGAACAGGTTGCCCAGAGAACTTGTGGAAGCTCCATCCCTGGAGGTGTTCAAGGCCAGGCTGGATGGGGCTTTGAGCAACCTAGTGTGGTGGGAGGTGTCCCTGCCCATGGTAGGAGGGTCGGAACTCAGTGATCTTTAAGATCCCTTCCAGCTCTAATGATTCTATGATTTAACCTGCACTACTAACTAAAAAGACCCAAAGATTTCCCATCAGTGCAGCACTTGGCATATCTGCCATTAAAAACCTATAGGCACTGCTGAACTCAGCCCTGGTTAACTCTGCAAGGAGTGTGGAAACACTGGGATGGGTGGCACAACCCACGTGTCTTTACTAGATGGGCTTCAATTTGCATTCTAAGAAATACTTCTGTTATCTTCATTTCACAGTGTGGTTGGGAATAATAGTTGCTTTTGGGCCTGGTTCCCCAGTGTCTGTTGAGCTTATAGTTAGGAATTCTAATGACCCTTTTTAATATTCTGTAAGGTATTTAAGGAGTACTTTTTATTTCTCTCCATCTGTTTAGTTTTAAGCAGCACAGGTCATGGGATTTAAAAAAGAGCAAGATGGCTATTTTTGCCTACTTATAAGCCAGGCATCACTCAGGTCATGGGATACAAGAAGCATTTTGTAAATGCTCTGTTGGCCATCTTCCATGTAGAAGGGGGCATCTGGGCCTAGAACAGCAATACATATAATTTGCTATAACTCATCATGCATCATGTTGTTAAAACAGCTCTGTTTTTTCTCTCCCATGCTCACTGAGGACGAGTCTGCAGAACCCCACTGGAAAATATCTAGACCTATGCAATTGCACTGAGCAATTGGTTTTATTTTTCTTCATAGGAAACTCTCTCACTCATATGAAAATTGGGCACTGAAGCGACTGGTGATTTCTTCCCTCATTCCTTGTACGATGGAGAGACTAGAGACCTCAGACTAGAAGTTAAAATCATAGAATCATTGAATCACTCAGGTTGGAAAAGACCCTTGGGATCATTGAGTCCAACCATCAACCCCCAAACTCTACAAAGTTCTCCCCTACACCATATCCCCAAACACCACATCTAAACCACTCTTCAACACATCCAGGGATGGTGACTCAACCACCTCCCTGGGCAGACTATTCCGGTGCCTGACCAAAGGCGGGCAAACTTGTCCTCATTCTTATTTTTCTGCAAGCTTCTGTGATATGTATACAAACAGATGTTGTGAAAAGATCTTTTTTTTTTTTTAAAACTCCTCTTTATTTTTACATTCAATGCACGAGGACAGACAAGATGAATATTCACGATGAAGTATAAAGCCATACAGTTAAAAGGTACAGTGTTTAAGAGTTTAAAAAAGTGTTTTAGAAACCTAGTCTTTCCAAAATTCCTCATTGCAGAAAAATTCAAATCTTTTAGAAAAGTAGAGTTTTATATCCTTGTGCATTAAGCCATATTATGAAAGTATGTAGGTGTTTTTCATCCTTCCTTTGAGAAATCTGTCTCTGCATTGCTAACAATCTTCACGTAACCCACTGATGGAGCCAACAGCCTCCGTAATACACAGTATACACAGTTACAAACAATTTGAAAAGTTATATTACAAAATATACAGTAGTTCCTTTTTACATTTTTATAGATAAACATTGCATAGTTTTCAAATATGTAATATATAACACAATCACGAGCCTTTTTCTGTATAACTTACTAAAAATTCTGTACACTCAAATAATTATAAATAAAGTCTAAATATCTTTCAGTAAGGTGGGGTGGGATGGGGGTGGAAATTATGCCAGGATGTGTTGTGCTGTCGAGTGTTAAACAGAAATCTTTGTCAGAATCTGCCTAAAACAACAGTCCAGTATTGCCTGGAGCGAGGAGAGAGGAGAGTAAGAACCTCATAGATCACGGGGGAAACGTTACAGTGAAGAACCATAAAGTAGGGATAAAGTAATAATTAATTATTACCCTGATTCTTTTCTAAGAACTGCTTTCTCACAGTTATTATCACTGTGCTTGACGGTTTTGCCTCAAGACACAGAACAAGGTGCACGTTGTTTAAGAAAGGAGTAAAAAGGCAACTAAAACGTTTCCTGTTCCAGTGGTGGTCAACAGAAACTTGGTATGACTTGGAAAGAACTCTGGATATATTTGTCATATTTTTTTTCCCCAGAGAAACAGAGCATGGGAGAACAAATGCTGGGATTTAAAGAAATAAATTCTGGAAGCATCAAGAATGGTGAGAATAAAGTGAAGAATTATTGAAGACATCAAAATTCCACTTTAAAAATAAGACGCTGACAAAATTCTGTTTCAACTAGGAAGGAAAAGGAAAATAATTTCTAAAAGAATGGTTTGGCATAACTCTGCTCTCTGCTACTAAACCCCCCAAAAGCAGAACTATACCAAAACTAGATGCTTTTGGAAATTCACTCTGGTCCTAAGCATTCTGTCACTGGCTCACAATTACAGAACCAGTTGGAATCTCGGTGTGACTGCGGTTTGCACACACGTTTTCAGCAATGTAATTTGCCAGTTGAAATGTCAGTTTAAAAAAATAGATTAAAACAGATTTTTGCTTCTAAAATGTACGCATTTACCTGATAGCCAAGTTCAACCTCCTGGATTCCAGAGCTCTGCAGAAAACAAACAGCTGTTGAGAAGTAAATGTGTTTCAGCAGCACTGAGTGGCTGCATTAAACTAAGGGTCTCCTCGGCATTTCCATTCCAAATTTAATCCACAACTCAGCCATGGAAACTGGCTTTAACTGACACTTGGCCTACCTTCAGCCACCTAATTGTCTTTTTTTAACGTTAGTGGTTGGTCTTCAGATATGATGCCATCCTTAATGGTATCTAAGCTATTGAAGGCCAGCAGAAGTAATCAGCATGTCTTTGAAATGCTCTCTTTCCAGCATTGAAATTATGCCTTTTGTCAGCCTGTGATTTGGGGCAGCCTCATGAGCATTTCCAGAAAAAAACATCAGCAATGGCAGGATTTGAGCACAAGCAGCTTCCCACCAAGTGCTACACTCCCTATGGATTGACCACACACGGTTGTGACTACGCTACCTTTGCGTTTTATTTGGGATTGGGGTTGCTACATATGATTGCCAGTAAAATTCACATTATTCCCAAGGAGGGTGGTTCCAAGCACAAAGTGATGGTGCAGAATGAACACTCTTTTCTCTCCAGTGAACATTGCCATGTGTCCCACACTAGCCACAAGCTGCCCTCTCCAGGTTCCCTCCTTTAAGGCTCTAAAGCTGGTCGCCACGTGACTCTGAAAGGTCATTTTGTGGCTCAACCAAGGGGACCCACAGTTGGACGCAGATCCCTTGGTGCCACCCCAGGTGTGGGTGGTTCTCTCCTCCTCTGCACTGGCCACTTGTCCTCCCTTCTGCTTCATTCCTCTGACTGAGAGGTTACACGGTGAACAGGACTGGGGAGGACCATCTAGAGTGAGAAGAATGGCCACACAACCTGAGTCCGTAGAGCCCTTTGGTAGCTACTCAGTGTCTCCAAACCCAATGATTAACCTTCAGCAGGCAGAGGGATCAGCAATGACTTTTATGGCCTTCAGCTTGAGATCATAAAAGAGTGCAAGTCCTGTCCCCAGTGTTAAAGGAGACAAAAGAGGGCTCAAAATGGGCTTATACATACTTATACATAGCCTTATGCCAGAGCAGGACTCCCAGAGCTTCTGAAGGTTGTCCCAGCATTTCAGTTTCCTTCACACACATAAAATAGATTTTGCCTGTACTGGGAAAACTACTATTTTCCACTTTGACCACTGCAAACAGGCCAATGAAAACATTAGGATTCTCTATTTATTTTTTTTTTCCTTCTCCCCCGCCCCATCAATTTCCAGAGCATATTAGGTATTATAAAGTAATTTCCGCTGAATAAGGCAGTGGGTCAGAAAGGCTGTTCTACAATTGCATTGTTTGGTTGGTTTTAAATTAAGTTTGAACTGATCATCGCTCCTTTCATCCCTCTCTTTGTGGGACTACATCAGGATTTCTTTTGTTTGCTACTGATAGCATGGGACGAAGATACCGCACAGTAGATCCTCCGTAAGCAAATCTGTCATTAGCTTTTCGACTGATCATGGATTTTCTAGGGACTCTGTCAAGCTTGCTTGACTCCATTCCTTGATGAGTGATAGATCGATGGCTGCTTTGAACCTAACAAAATGTTCACTCTGTCCTCAGTGCATTGTCCAAGGTGGTTTTCAAGAGCCTGACTGTCCTGTGCTGTATCTCTGCTAATGTGGGTTGATCCTCTACTATAAGGCTGTGTTGTTGGTGCCTGTTTTCTCGACGCAAGCTACGGATGGTGCCCTTCTTCCACCTCTCTCTTCATCAGTCATCGCGATGGTGTTCTCATAAACCTCCATAGTTTTTAGCTGCTTGTCTTTGGCACCCTCCTGTTCTGTGTTGACTTTGCAGCACTTGCAGAAGCCGCAGCAGTGTTTCCCACAAAAGGCGAGCGAAGACATAATTATATTGTCCCAGGGCTCCAGGGAGTGCATCCAGACGGGGAGGAAATCCCAGTTTTGGAGCTTCTCAGGCAGTGAATGTGGTTTCCTCTTCTGCATAACATTAATGACAATCACAGCAATACAAAGAACAAGCAGGGGAAGGCAAACACCCAAAAGGACTGGCCAGCCTGCCAGGGACAGCCCAAACACAAACAAAGGGAAAAGAAAGAAGCCGACGAGAAGGTAAAATATAGCAAACCATCTGTACTTGGCTGTTATGTTTCCCAAGGTCTTGCACATGCGGATTGGCAGCCGGGTAAAAGGCAGCGGGTAAAACAGAATAATCCCAGAGACATTGAAGAAAAAGTGGCACAAGGCAATCTGAAAGCAAACACATTTGAGAAGTTCATTAGCCAAGAGACCTTTAAATGCTCCAACCCACACGACAACAGCTTCCAGATGTACTAAGGCTCTGTAGTTTCCCTTCCTTTGCTTCCCACTGTTGTTTCATGTCTTCCAGGTTGTTTCACAGCAAGGCCTTTCCTAGCGTGAAGCAAGGACTCAGCAATACCTCAAAGATTACTGCCTACAAAGAGGGGACAGCATTTGGACACAAGGCAAACCTAGAACGGACAACAACACATTTCCCTGCAGCTGGAGAAGTCTTAAAACGCAGCTTTGAACTGCAAGAAATGGAGTCCATCAGAAATAAACCCAACAAACAGAGCAGCTATCAGGGAAACAGTCCTGGTGTTAGTAAGGCATTAGAACAGCACAAGAACTGTTCATTATTGGGCTCTGCATGGACAAGATGTCAATTAAAAGATGGAAAATGTCAATCAGATATCGCACACAAGCTATTGAGAACTTACTAATGGTACAAATTTGCATTTTCCAAAAAATAGCTAAAAGTTCCCCTAAAGGGGATTCCTGGAATGTGACTTCACCTAGATCTTTTATATTAATATGATTTGCATACTTCAAAATTGTTTTTAAAGAGCAAGTGTGAAGAGACACCTTCTTGCCACAGATTTCAGAAGTTGTTTAGGCAGAATAAGCATATACTGAACAAAACAGTACGCTCCCTGCTCGCCTTATCTTATTCTCATTCTGTAACTGTTATCAGCCTAAAGTAAACATGAAAGTACAGGGGTTTATTTTTGAAGCACGTTATAAAAACAGCGAGCTATCATGAAATCTGAGATTGGACAAGATACTATCTTCTCATGATTATATCTGTTCTGTCTTGCCTGAGGACAATAAAATGACTTCTGTAATTTTCTTAATGTATTGTGGCTAGTGAAAAAAACATTCATCCTCTTCACAAAGGAAACTTTGTTTTCTTTTCACTCTTTGATGTAGAGGGTTCATTCAAATGTTATCTTCTGCCTGGAATGTTCTTTATTGGGTGGTAAATGGGAGCCCAAAGCCAGGCTGCCTACATTTCAAATAGTCTGAGGCAAGATGGAATTCAATAAAACCCATTTAGATTAGATTTGCAATAAAAAAATGGATGCCAAGATGCTCGTTGCAACCTCAGGTAGGTAGACAGCTTGGGTAGTACAGCCTTCACTTAGGCTACAGGAGTCCCTGTACATCCAGAGGAGGGAACTTACAGAAATTAGTAACGTTAATTACTAACAGACTACCCAAGAGGGTTGTCAGAGATGTGAGTACTGGATTCCAAGCTGCAAAGGCCCCACACTCTGCCTTGTCTCGGTTCAGCATTAATTCAGTCAGATCAAGCCCCATGAAAGCAAGATTTTAATACAAATTGGCATTCTGTATATGTTTAATACAAGCTTTTTGCTCTAGTAGTTGAAATTAATAAGCTATCATTAACAGCACACCCAAAATCAGGCGTGACACCCATGGTATATTCACATCAGAGCCAATTTTCTCAGTTCTTTTCTTCCAAAAAGTTGCAGCCTCTAAATGAAGTCAAGGAAGCATGGGTTTCTACTGACCTGTAATGAGTGTTTTAATGTACTCCCAGGACTTGCTAATGCTGCAAGTATAGCTGTTGTGGTTGTGCCAATGTTAGCTCCTAAGGTGAGGGGGTAAGAGCGCTCGATGCTTATAACACCAATGCCTGGGAGAAAAGAAACGGGATTGAGTGGTTTCAGAGTGATGGAGAAGACAAAACTTGAGGATAAAGAAGGCTGTATGGACAACTTACCAACAAGGGGTGTAATAGCAGATGTGAAAACAGAACTGCTTTGGACAACGAAGGTCATACCAGCCCCTGCCAGCATAGCCAGGTACCCAGCTAGCCAAGTGAAGGGAAATGGGAAATCTAAAAAAATAGGAGAACATTGTCTTTAGGAAAACAGGACAGTCTACAGAACAGTAACACAACAGTGAAAAGATTATTAAGCGTTTCAATTGCAGATATATTGTTTACATATTGTTTCTTTGATGATGATTTTAAATGAGAGTCAATTCTACTGCATCTAATTTACCCTGTTTGCCGTACTCCTTCTCCAGCCTCCCACTGCTGGATACACTTTGAAATGAATACTAGACTAAGTATCCCGACTCAGGATAATATTTATGTTGTAATGCAATTAGGTACAAGATCTGTTTCTACAGAGGTCGACACAACACCTTGCAGGTGCCTTCAGTGCCTTGGTTTTGGCAACCAGGCACCCACTGCATGAACTGGATCTTCAGAAAGCTCCAAAGAACATCCTCAGAAAAATCAGGTTGTTTGTTCTGACTAGTTTCCTAAAAATTCATTCGTTAACTCTTGCAAAGAAAAGCTAATCACACTGGCTAGAGAAACTGGGCACAATGGTCCCCTGTAGTCTGCAGATTGATGAGATAGCCAAGAAGTCAGGACTTAATCAGTTGGGAATACACAAAGAAAGACAGAGAAGATCACAAATGAGCAGTAACTGGCAGCTAATTAGTTTCTGCCCCTCATTTTTGATTCAGACAATGCTCTTTGCCCAGGAGAAGGGAGAACAACATGGGAACCACTTTGTTACCTCCCCAGTTTGAAAGAACAGCTTTGGTTGGAAGGGACCTTAAAGATCATTGAGTTCCAAGCCCTCTGCCATGGGCAGGGACACCTCCCACCACACCAAGTTGCTCCAAGCCCCATCCAGCCTGGCCTTGAACCCCTCCAGGGATGGGGCAGCCACAGCTTCTCTGGGCAACCTGTTCCAGTGTCTCAACATCCTCACAGCAAAGAATTTCTTCAGCCCCTTCTTCAACCACAACCAGACACATGCCGGGACTGATTTTCCCTGCCACAGGCTGTCACCTCTCCATTCAAGGGAGAATGAAGAAAAAGCAGCAAAGTGGGGAAAAAAACCCACCACCTCAAAACAAATCCATTTGCACACAATGGATCCAGGCTGAAAAAACAGTGGGAGAACACAAAGAAAGACAGAAAGTGCAACTACTAAGGGTTCCCTTATCTTACTGAAGAGGGGGTTAGGGGTTGAACAGGGCAAACAAAGGAAATTCGATCATTAATCACTACAAACTTTTTTTATTTTATTATTTTTTCATTCCCAACTAACATGCAGGCCCTGTGCCAGAGCCAGCAATCGTAATCTCAGCACTTCAGCGCTATCTTTTCAGGATGGGAACATTACATTTCTAACAGCTAATGATTATACATCAAGAAACAGAACCTGGACTTTGGTCTCTGTTGCTGTTAATCTGCTGCAGATCACAAGCAAGCTGTTCACTAATAGATTAAAAGAAAGAAAATAACATGCTGAGGAGGAAAACCGGCGGGGTGGAGGCAATTCTGGTTTAATACTGTTTTCTTTAAACTGTTCTATAATATCTGCCAGAAAAGGGGATATCAATAAATGTGCTTGCTGTCCTTGTCATTCCTAAAAACAATCTTCAAGAAAAGCAGATAATTACCAGTGTTGATTGTCTTCTTGATAACGCTTGCCACTTGTCCTTTAAGCACAGAGTTTAATAGCTTAACGATCATCACCAAACAGGAGCACAGAACAAGCAGGGACAAAGCCAGGAGGATGAGACCGATGCCAAGATCGGGCAGGTCTGAGTTTGCAAAGAGATGCTGGCCTGAAAAAGAAAAGGAAAAATGAATTGGCCTCTCTACATTTAGATCCTGATCCCAGAATCCCAGAATCCCAAAATGATATGGGGTTGGAGATCATCTAGTCTAACCTCCCTGCCAGAACAGGTCCTCCCAGAGCAGGTTGCACAGGAACATGTCCAGGTGGGTTTGGAATGTCTCCAGAGATGGAGATTCCACCACCTCTCTGGGCAGCCTCTTCCAGGGCTCTGCCACCTCTTTTGCTCCACAAAAGCCATGTCTGAGGGGGGCAAGGTGGGGCTCTTGTACAGAAGTGCTCATAAAATACACATGGGACACCCCTGTGGGGCAGGCAGGAGCTAGGTGACCCTGTGCAAGGTGGGGCAATACGGCAGCATGAGGAAATTCTGGTGTGCTCCCAGTTGGATGGTAGGTTGGCTCTTCCCAGAGGTGTCTGAGAAGGGCTTCTGAAGGTCCTGAGTGGCATGCATGGGGATGGAGATATCCAAGCAGCCATGGCAGTAAAGTAACTGTAGCTCCAAGTCACCTGAACAGTGAGGGTGACATGATACTGAAGACCTGACTTACTGATATCGGGGAGCATGGAAAGAGATCCACCAGCAGCCAGATATCATGATGATGCTGGTAACTCCAGCTGTACAGCTGGAACAGAGCTCAGGCTGCTCTGACTGGGTCCATATACAGGTGAGTGACTCTTGATGTACTGCTGAGATGGTCTGTTAACACCCTTAGAAGGCTATGTACATTTGTAAAGATACTACCAAAGGAGAAACGGTTCTACTACTTACATTTACTGATATAAGTTGTTTCAGTTATATTCTTGAGGGTCCATGTCGTATTTCCTTCAGTCCAGCAAAATTCAGGAGATGTGCAGTTTTCTGAAGGTGGAATTGTGACATTCTGCAGAGTCTAAAAGTTGCCAGACAAAGCAGATACTTCAGTCACCTACGACCCTTCAATAAGCGCTCACGCGAAGTCCCAGGTCTTTACTGCAACTGAGCATTCGTCAACTAAAGGCAGATTTGTAAACTGGCACCACGTTGTTGGCAAGGCAAAATTTCTTGCGTTCTTAAAATACTTGGTTGTGCTGTTGCTGACACTCCAGTCAATCAATGCAACATTTAAAGATTAAATTTTCCTCCCCAAACCTTATTCACTGTAAGAACCAAGTCATCGGTAGCTCGGAACCTCCACAGCTGATGCCAGGGTTTGTGGGAAGAGGTTCATGCCTGGTTTATGCTGGGATGGGGGGGCAGTGTCATTCCTTTTCCACACCTTCCTGGGGTCAAAGAAAGACCTCTTCACTGTTGTCTTAACTGCAGTTAATGGCCTGGACAGTACTGGGTGAATACTGCGTGAGGACTGGGATTCAGAATACTCCCCTCCTCCTGCAGACTCTGCTGCTGGCTGAGCACAAGCTGCTCACTCTGCCCTTCCGTAGCTCTGTTCTCCTACCTGTCGAATCAGAGTGACTTGGTACTGCTTCCCTTTCTCAAGCTCCAATGGTATCCAAGGGCTAATTACAATCATTATGATTAGCACTAATTAGCATTACCGGGCTGAACCTACATTTCTGTTTATCCTGCAATAAAACCTTGTTTATACGAGCTTTTAGCTCAGGTGTATTGCGTTCTGACACTAGGTCCATAAGTCCTCAGGCAGATTAAGGAAGAGTTTGCTGACTGAACTGTACCATCCTGCAACAGGGGCTACCAGCCAAATGGACTCTGAACCACGCTGCTGAACAGGAGGCAGCTTTAGGATGCAACCAAGTGATTCTCCTTGGCAGAAATGGGGAAAGAGGTTGTGTTTTCTCACTGGGCAACACCTGTGGTCAGCCACGTTCGCCATTCCCCTCCAGCTGATGTGGGGTGGATGTGGTGGCAGTGCCTCCCACATCTCCAGAAGTCACCGGGTCTCCAGCCTGCCCTGACACATCAGCCTCTACAAACCCAACGCGATGCTGTTTCTTGCCATCCGGAATTAGTTTTGGTTTGTTTTTTTTTCAGATATCCAAGTTTCAAAGCAGCTGCCTTAGATCAAAATGTTTATCTTCATATTTCACTTTAAACATACGGGCTCTGATATGTATTTATCCCTGCCATACATCTGTTTAATCGTTTTTGCCAGAAATGAGTTTAACCCCCTAGGAATGTAAATCATTTAAAAGATCTTCCTCTTCCCCCACCAAGTTCAAGTCAAGCTTGCAGGGGTTCCGAGTGTTTTTGCCATTTGACTGTATTGTTTGGGCAATAGTGAGGCAGCCAAAATGTAGACAAACATGGTAAAAAAAAAATGTATATATGAAAATGTGACTCTTAGCCTACACTTTCTACACAGATGTTTGTAGAGGCTGTTCATTCCCTAGGAGCTGGGCTCCTCCAAAACCCCAAGTGATTAATTTTAACCTCCGCTACGTGTCCTTAAGTATCTTCTGCCTCAGAACTTCAGGAATTACCTACTAACATACTAACAGGTGGAACAGTCTCATTAAAATAGTCATCTTGGAGACCTGAGGGATATTTAATGGTCCAATTGTTAGTTAGCTGAACAACACAAACAAAACACTCAGCTCCACAGTCTACCAAAATACTCATTGGGTGTCGATTTGGGCAAGAGACTCCTTCCAGCTGCAGCGTTGTTTGGGTGGAGAACAATGGGATTTGGCCCCACACAGGCTTTCTCCAAGGGCAGTTTTCCAAGAGAACTGCAAATAACCAGCTGCCACCAGAGCACACTAACCCACAGAAGACTAGAGCTGGTTAGATCAGTAGATAAATGATAGGCAAAAAAGTATTTTCTTTGGCTGCTATTGCAGATGTTTTTTTTTTCCACTTTCAGGGAGTCAGTAGGAGTGTCAGGGTTTAAAGGCATTTGGATATGAAAGGCATGGTGCCAAACCACCAGTTCTGATAAGCAAGAGACTGCATGGTACTGAAAGCAACCAGGTCAAGCCCACCCCTCCTGGGACATCCTTGCTTTAAGTGGAAAAAAAACCTACATTAAATTGTTTTCATTCTTCTTCCATTGAAAAAAAAGAAAATACCCATTTAAAACTCTAATTTCACAATCCCATGATAAGGACTGCCAGCAATATATTTCCTGAGGAGCCTGACAATTAATTCATCATAATACTCACCACGTTGGTTTCAGTTACACACCAAATCTTTACCAGGCTTTTGTTTTTCGCCAATTCATCGTTTGTAGCAATTGCATTTATTACGGATTTATCAAGNAAAAAGAGAGAGAGAGAGAAAGAGAAGAAAAAAAGAAAGAAAAAATACATTATTCCAACTTGTATCACATGCTTCTGCCCAGCTTTACTCAGATAACCCCCTTTGGAAGCTCAATCACATAAAGCCTCCATGACCACCTCTAGTGCTGGAGCTGCTGCCCCACGAGGAGAAGGGGGTTTACTCCCAGAAAAAGAATAAAAAGAAGACTCCATCTGCTAATGAGCTTTACCCTGAGGACAGAGAGAGGTGAGTGGGAGCCCCCTTTCCATATTCAGAGCATTTTGATCAGCTGTGAGTGAAGCAAGCAAGCAGCTTCCTTGAAGAGGGCAAGAACTTACCTCGATGATGAGCTTTGTGAAGGGGTCTGTGATAACCTTTAGTAGCTCAGGGGCATCCTCACCACTTTCAAGATGAAAAGACTCAACTATAACGTTGGTGAGATGGTAAAGATAGCCAGAAATAACCTCAATAGGCAACAGGGCAAACACAGCGAGCCAGTTAAAGAAATCGTGGATCGTTGCCCCAGCAAAGGCCCTGCAAGAAGAAATTTAAAAACAGAGCTGCTTTTAATTAAACAGCATCAATTAAATATGAAATCATAGAGGTGGGAATGAAGCCTGTTTCAAGATAGGAAACATTTCATCTCTGGGGTCACAGGACACGTCTACTTTGCTATAGAGATCTACATTGCCTCCACACTGCTGTCTGGGTGAAAGAGTCAGACAAGTGAGTGAAATGAGTGACTGGAAGACAAACGAGAAAAGGTAAAAGTGATCCTTAATACTTCTTCAGCCAAGAGTACTTGTCTGAAGATAGAACTGGCTGTACAGCCTTTGTTTGTTTTGTTTCTCCCTCATTTTTGGTATGTTTTTAATCCTCAGCCAGGCGTTGCCTCTAGGACCTGTTCTCCTTGACTCATGGAGGAAGATGGCTCTTTGAAGCCCTCCCACATGTTCTGGCAAACCTTTGGTGTACAGCTCCCTTCCATCTTCTTCTCCACAATCCAACCACAGCTCTTCCCTCAAGGGCACTCTTTCCCACTTTCCTAATAGCTGCTTGTGGTACTCTTAATTCTCCACAATCTGCCTGCATTTGTCTTACAATATAGCTCCTTAAATTATACCTTGTGAAGGAAGAAAATGTGGAGGGAAAAATTCGTTGAAATGCTAATCCCGTAATTTATGTTCCCACTGACAAACTGCTGAAGGGGAAATCAGGGCCAACAAAGAATCAGGGAAAACATTCAAAGTAGGCCAACAAAATTGCCAGTGCTACCACCTTCAGTCCACAGACTGAAATGATTGTTACTGACAACTTCTGATTATGATTTAAATTAACTTCCTGACCAGATACTAATAGGTTACTTTGGCAGTGTAATTTAAGTGAGAGAGGATAGCACAGCCAAAGATGTAGGACAGTAAATCTTGGAGATATCTGTTTGGGTTGGGTGTATTTCATGTGTCTGGTCTGCCATAAAGGACAAAGTACCAAAATCTCGTATCCCTCCCAAGTTTACTGCCCATCTCCTCCAGTAAGTTCTGACCTCTTTTGGTAATAAGTGGCAGTCGAGAAGTTCTCACTGTACATATCTGACAACCCAAACACTTCAATTCTCTACAGTTAACAGCTCTTCCTTATTGCAGACTTAAAAAACCTTCAGCATCAGAGTCTCTTTCAAGGACATTAGACCAAAATATTGTTGTGTTAACTTCTTGTACAGCCCTCCCATAATTAAGAGATAATCAGATGTGGGTGGGATAGAGGGAGCAGTTGAAAATACTTGGATCTTGCACACCCTTTTGCAAGATCCAATCGAAAATGGTGGACTCCGATAAAAACACAAAACTTTTAGAGGAACCCAATATGCCTTTCTTCAAGTATATTAAGCATTATATGGCCATGTTTGTGACTTTCCTAACTAGACATTCACGTTTTGGTCAACAGAAAGGTTGAAGGGCTGTAGTAGTGACAGGGAATATAGAAGAAAATCTACAAAGAAGGAAGAAAATCAGCTTTTCAGATGTAGCATTTAAATACGATACCTTCTAAATTCGTTCCTGTCCCCAGCTTGCATGAGTGCCACAATCGTGTTCGTGACTGAGGTGCCAATGTTTGCCCCCATTATAATGGGAATAGCTGATCGGACAGTCAGCACTAGAAAGCAGAAGAAGAGGAATTGAGTGCAAAAAATTAGCAAGCACCTTGCTGCAATGAAAATTAATAACTATTAATGTCACTGGAACCCTGACTTCCTTCAGTGTCACTGGGTTTAGGTGCTCCAATACAGATAAATTTTCTTTAATCAGGCCCCCTGGGAACATGGGGCTCCCATACTCCCACAATCGCCACCAAAACTGCAGCCCATAGCTACCCCTTTTCATCACATGTTAGAAGGACAAAGTAAGATAAAGTCTCTTCTTTCCCAAGTGTTTTCCTGCGTACTGCAGAATTTTGAAATGATACCACAGAAACAAATAAAGTTCAGTAACTGGCTAATATGAGGAAAGCATGGAGATACTTCCAAAATTAGGGCATTCAATGCCAAGGCTTCCAGTGATTTTCATCGCAGTTATGAACTTATCATAACTTACCAAGTTATGAACTTACTAAAACTAGTCTATTACTACTACTTGTAAAATTTTATTATATATCATAGAATCATAAAATGGTTAGAGTTGGAAGGTACCTTAAAGATCATTGAGTTCCAACCCTCCTGCCAGGGGCAGGGACACCTCCCACCAGACCAGGTTGCTCCAAGCCCCATTCAGCCCGGCTTTGAACACCTCCAAGGATAGTGCAACCACAACTTCTCTGGGGAACATGTTCCAGTGTTTCACCACCCTCACAGCAAAGAATTTCTTCCTGAGATCTAACCTAAATCTCCCCTCTTCCAATTTAAAACCATTACCCCTTGTCCTGTCACTCCACTTCCTGACAAAGAGTCCCTCTCCAGCTCTCCTGGAGCTCCCTTCAGATACAGGAAGGCTGCTATAAGGTCTTCCCAAAGTCTTCTCCCCAGCTCTCTCAGCCTGTCTTCATAGGAGAGGTGCTCCATCCCTCTCATCATCTTTGTGGCCCTCCACTGGACCCGTTTCAAAGGGTCTATGTCTTTTCTGTGTTGAGGACTCCAGAAATGGACACAGTGAGGGCAACGGCTTTGAGAATCTTTTCCTGCAGTCTGCACTTACACTAAAAGTTTCTACAGCTTCAACCCAGGCGGGAATGTTTGCACCCCAGACCAAGATTTATGAGTGATTTGTAGGAAGATGCTGTAAGAAGACTTACACGTGGAGGACACCATGCTGACCACAATGGATGAAGAAGTGCTGGAGCTCTGGACCATAACGGTCACCAGAACTCCGATCACCAGTCCCGCAACAGGATTAGACAACACTGAATCATCTTGAAAAATGTCCCCTGCTGCTTTACCTACAAAAAACCCCAAACATGTTCTCAGAGAGAGGAAAGTGCAAGGTAAAGTCCATAGGAACTTTCAGAGCGTTTAATTAAAGATCATTCAACCATTTAATTGATACATATGCGATGCTTGCCAGTCAAAATAAGTACAATGTGATGTAGCCCAGGGGCCCAAATTCAGGTCCTCAACTCTCAGCTTCTCAGACACAGAGAATACTTTATATTCTCTCATTTCAGAGGCTGAAGAAGCTCTACTGGACTCTGCAGCGAACCCTATAAAGCTACGGCCATCAGAGAGAAAACTGTAGGACACAAAAAACATGTACGTATAGATTTAAATGCTACTTCTGCCTTGATATTTTTGGTTACTACATCCAGGGAAATTATTTTGATAATCCTGAGTAACGCTGTTCCTGCAGCTTTCTGTGTCGCCAAAAATCCGGACTACTTCCACAGAAGCTCACATTTTTCTCTGATAACCACTTTTATATCAGCAGAATTCAGCCCTTGCTGACAGGTAAATGTAAAAAATATATTTCAATAATTTTCATCTTTGAAGGGTTTGGGGGCCATGTCAGTGCTGGATGCTTCTATCGAGAGTCCAATTTTCATATTTCACCTTGTTGAAATGTCTTTCACATGGGGCAGATTTATGCACAGATGTATTCTTGTCCAATGTCACTAAAGCAACAGGAGCCTAATAAGAAATTGGGGCAAATAATCCCTACACCTACAGCTCTTTGGAATTTGAGAAACAAAGGCCCTTTCAAACAAATGAAGGTCAGTCTTCAATCAGAGCTACTTCCTTCCGAATCTGTATCTCAACACAAACCTATGGAGAATGTTTGTGAGGAGTGATCCTTGTAATTTAATCACTGAGGTTAAGTTTACTGCCTCATCCATTGTTTATTCTTGATATTTTAGACATTTTCATACCTCCTACCAGTTGGAAAGCAGAGCTCAGTACATCCAGAGAGCATACGAACATGTAGAGCAGTCCAAGTAGCATGACAAACTTCCCTATCCCGTAGAGTACACGAATGATTTTTCCTTTTCTATCCAGTTCTGCAAAACAAACACATTATGCATAAAAGACTCATTTGATGTACCTGGTGTTTTCTCTGGGCACAAGCTACAACAGACTATGGAGTTAAAGAGAGTGTTGTGACCCCAGCCTGTGATTAAACCCAAAAGAATGTTCTTCTTGATCAAATTTTAACTGCAGAAGCAGGTAGTTTGTTTGCCTGGTTGTACCATGTAAAAGCTTCTGGTGAATTACAAAAGCCTTATGAAATTTGAGACTGACCCTCAGTTTTACACAGTTGTACTACTGAGTGAAGAAAGACAGGTAGGAACCTGGATATAAAACTGTATTAGTTTTGGATTGCTTTCTATACATCTCCTTGTGTTTTAAGGAGGGTAAGCAGCATGATTTCCAGATTCTTCGTCACTGACTAAATATAATAACTTCATTCGTTGTTGGAGAAGGTGAGACAGAGTGTAAATCCTGCATCTGAAAACTCCTCCTTATATCCAATTCTGCAGAAAATACCATTTCAGAAAAATAACTGAGACAAAGAGAGCAGAAGTGATGGAAAAAATAAATGCAGGTAACTCATTTAGTGAGAAATGGCTACCTGACCACTTGACCCCAGTGTCTTGCAGTTCTGGCAGAGCCCATGGGTCCTCCTCTTCTTCTTGCCTTGTCTCATCTATCAAGGCTATTGTGGAAAATGCAGGTTGAATTTCCCCTTTATTTCCAAGTGAAGACACGTTGCCTGATGAAATAGAACATTAAAAAAAAAAAAAAGTTTAATTACTTTCCACCTTCTCCAGGGAGCCCCAAAACTTATCTCTCTCTGTAACCCACAGGTGAGCACATGTTACCTTTGTGATTTTCTCCTTCTTTCCCAGCCATGTTCTGGTTTTGTTTGGAGGCGTCCCCAATATAGTTATTGGTTTCAGGCTTTTCCACCTCAGGCCAGGGAGCCATGATCTGTCAATAACAAAGCAGGGCTGATTAAAATCCATGTGCAGTCAAAAAACATTCAAGTTACAGCAGGGTATGTGAGAAATATAATTAAGAGCGAACGAGATGGTAATGGAATGGAAGAAATTTGTCCTTGAACACAGCTTTTTAGTAATCTTTATGAATTATTCCTCTATTTGCACAACTGATGTCTCAATTATTTTTAAAGTGACACAGTTTATTTATTTGTGCAATTTACACAATTAAAAAAATCTATATTTCCATCTCACGCCTGTATTTTTCTTCACTTTTAACTGTCACAAAAGCAAAAATCACTCTGCTTTCTAAACCTTAGGCATTTCTTTTCTTTGATTCATTTTATCTCGTTTAAGCAAAAAGTCAGAGGACTGCTTTACTTTCTCCCATGCTCTGGATTTAACTGAACACCTTTACCACACTGGTAATTTCATATACAGACCTTAGCAAAGAAAGTTCTTCCCTAAAGCACTGCCTAGTTTGGGTCATGTATGTTAAACACATGTGGTCTCCAAAGGTTCATTCCCATGGATGCACAGAGGATATGGAGTCACAGAATGTCCAGAATTGGAAGGGACCTTCAAGATCATCCAGTTCTAATCCCCCTGCCATGGGCAGGGACACCTCCCACCAGAGCAGGTTGCTCCAAGCCCCATCCAGCCTGGCCTTGAACCTCTCCAGGGATGGGGCAGCCACAGCTTCTCTGGGCAACCTGTTCCAGTGCCTCACCATCCTCATCATTCCCATGAAAGTATGGAGGGGAATGTGACCTTGGCCAAGGTGGAGGAAGACCTCAGAGTTTCACGCTCCAGGCTGATGCTTGCTGAATGACCAGAGAAGAGCATAATTAGACAGCAGTGGCTGTTGACAGGTCTTTATGTGCCTGCTACTCAGAGCTGATAACTGCAAGGGAAGCTGAGATAGGTCAGGCTCACCCATCCCACGTAGAGTCTTTCTCTGAACCTCTTCCTTCCTAACCCCATTTGAACACATTTGACATATATTGCAATATTAACAAATAATAGATTAAAAAAGTAAAGCATCACATGGTCAAATCCTACCTACGCAGGTATAAGCACACGTGACAGACCTAGCGCAGGTACAAGAGGAGGAGGCTGCTGTTCCTTGAATCAAAACTTGGAATCACAGAGTCATAGAGTGGTTCAGGTTGGAAGGAACCTTAAAGATCATGCAGTTCCAAGCCCCCTACCATGGGCAGGGACACCTCCCAATAGACCCTGTTGCCCAAAGCCCCATCCAACCTTGCCCTGAAGAGTCCTACTTACTTACTCCACCAATATTGGAAGCCAGATGGAGGGACATGAGAGAGGGGGAAGGTGACCACATGGAGGAATAGTTTCTACCTTTCCAGGCTTGTAAGGCCGTTGGTTTGCTCAACCAGCGTGATCAAAAACTCAGTGGAAAGGATGGGAAAAGTGAATCCTACCCAGAAAAGCCTCACCTTTGGGTCTGCCTCTTCTACCCTCCACTGCCACAGGGGTCGGTCAGTGCTGTGGACAAAGCTGCCCCATGGCCACCACGTTTGGCAGCCTCGGGGCTGAAACACCAGTGAGCAAATTGGCCTGCAATGCTCCTCATAAACAGGGTACCCACACCCAGCCTCCAAATGTCAGCATCAGAGGTGGTACACAAAGGTTCACCTGCATTTAACAGTCACTCTAAGGGAGAATAATTAGTCACTCATCTTATCACAGTCCTTTATGGTGAAAACGTTGATGGTGAAAATGTCTTGTCCCTGCCCACGTCAAATAAGCCACACATCCTCCTCCTTCAGCTGGGCAGGAAATGTCACAGACAAAATCATCCATATCTTATTCTAACAGAGGAGGGCATTGTTTTCTGGCACTCCACAAAGAAAAGATTACCTCCCCTTCCACATTAGCAGGAAAAAGCTATTCTATAATCCTATTAGCAAAAACCATGCTTTTACACATTCTTTATCTGTGGCATCAGATCCAGAACAGCTCCCAAGATACACAAAGAAAGATCTCAGAAGAGATGGAAGAAAATTACTTTTGCTTGTTTCAACAAGGGTTTCCATTTGCTTGGAGCAAATTGTCATATTTTCACCCGTGCCAGAGCAGCCTCCAGGCCCCACCCATGCCAGAACACCTCTGTCTTGTTCAACGAGTTTCACTTATACATGTTCAGCATTTAAAGAGTTCCAAACACACAAAAAATATCACTACTCAGCACATGTGATTCTTAAGTGAAATGCAACCGTGAAAAATGCATTGGAAAGTCGGATGTGAAGTTGCATGGAAAACATGTTCCCACCAAGGAGAGGCACAGAATATGCTGGACACCACCAGCCCTAGAGATGCCAGCAGTGCTTTTACAGCTCTTCTGTTACATTCCGTATGGAAATGAAGAATTCAGCCTGCAAGATTACTCTATGGAAACTGAACTGATGCCTTCACTGGAGAGAGCGGAGCTTGAAAACTTCAGCAGAAGGACAAACAGCCTCTATGTCTCCTAAATAAACTCTCCCCATTCAAGAATTCGGCAGGGCATTTTTTCATAATAAGCATCTCCCACGTTTCTGAGGCGCTCAGGATCCCACAGGTACGTCATGTATTATTACTGGTTTTGCTTTATGTGATTAAATACCATAGAATGAGAGTTGACCACCTCTGTGGAGGAAGGGTTTTTTTTTGTAGGTATGTATATAAAGTTATTCATCTGAGTCCTAGGCAACCTCTGATTTGGGAAGGTAGACTTGAATACTGGAGGTCTTTACAGTATTTGCCTTGTGCATTTGGGTTCCCAGAGGTATTGGTAGAACAGTCCGTTCTATGTGATTGGTATCAAGGACTGCTGAAAGCAGAACCATCTAGATCCCTGAAGTGCTACCAAAGCCATCAGCTTTCTCCAGATCCCAACTCTTGTTAAGAGGAGCAGCCGAGAAGATAGTTTACAGCCACCTGATACCCTGTTTGCTAAGAGCCCTGGCCACAGCTACTTACTGTTAATTAATCGCTGCGCTACAAGGATAATCTGCATGCTGCCCTTTTCCCTCCGAAGAAGTTCTCCCTTGGCCCAAATACAGGCATTGACATCTCAAGAAAATACAGAGAGGAAAACCTGGGTGACAAAGCCAGCAGCTCATCTGGGAAGGCTGACTGACGTCAGGCATGGTGCAAACAGCCAGCATTGTTGGACAAGAGGTGGAAACGACAACAAAAATACCCCTAATAGCGGTTTACTTTTGAAGGCCAAAGATGTTAACCAAGCTGTGAAGGACACACGTTAGAGAACGGGCATGAGGATGGGCCAGTGACGACATGCACCACAAAGAGGAGCTCCGTTCAGCTGGACACACCTGTCCAGGTCCAAAAACAGGATTAGCCACAACTACTGGACAGGATGCCCAGAGTGACAAGCTCTTGCCCATCCCCGTGCCAGCCCTTCCTGTCCAGTTCCTGCCTTAGAGCAGTGGTGGAGCTGGCGTCCGGAGAAGTGGTGGCCCTTCAGGATCTCCGCCTGGCTGGAGCCGTGCTGAAACGGGAGCTGATTTCCTCCCGAAAGTGGCAGGTCAAAATATGCCATGCATATTGCAAAGGCCTGAAAACTAATGCCTGCCCGAGCTGTAATCCAGCCCGTCGCGGTGAACCTGGCGGCAAATCCTCTCACACCACGGCGTGTGCTCCTTTCGCTGTGAGTATAGTCTTTCCTCGCCTTCGGAAAATGCTAACTACGTCTGACATCCTTTCTAGCTCCCAAAGAAACTGAAACCTCCCCCTCCTGGGGGGGAGAGAGACGGAAACGATGGCAGTCAGATGCCAAAATAAAAGAGAAAGAGAGAAAGCCGAAGGCCAAGTGGGTTTCCCATGGTTTTTATAGCCATATTCGCTCTCTCGCTGCAGCATTTCAAAGAGTTAAAAGTCTCGGGAGGGATTATTTGAGCAACACGAGGTGTCATTGCATTCCTCCGTGACTCATTGGACTGTAACAGCATCACCCGAGCAGCAAGGCTAGACTCTCCCTGCTTGTCGGTTTTAAATCAGAAACAAGTTGTAAACCTATTTATTTTGCTGGACTCAACACGGAGAGTAGGAGCTACCACTTGCACATGCCTGCATGGCATTGTTTGTACCTCTCCACCCGTGACAGCTCACCAAGAGGCCACGTTGTGCCTGAAATAAGAACCACCGAGCAGTAAACCCTAAAGAAAATCTCACCTCCAGGGGAGCAGAGCCAGTCAAACCAAGATGAAGTTAAAGTACTGGAGAAAAGAGCAAGTATTTTCAAAACCAACCGGTAATAACTGCAACAACCACCAACGTGACCGTACATGTGCCTACAGGCTGCTTCAGCAGCTCCAGGTTGAGTTTTTGGGTTCAGCCAGGCTTTCCCCTCTACCCCACTTGCTCTCCTTCTCTCAGCCTTTCTGCAAATGCACATTGCTTTCTTGCCATTCACCACGGTTTTTACCTTAAGGGATTTATCACCTCATACAATCCCCAACTGTACACCTTACTGATGGCATCGTGCTGCATGACTGGATATTAAACATGAATATTTACCCCACATACTCCCAAGGAGTGAATACCAGCCCACACAGCTGCTGGAAGAAATACTGGGCTTTGCCCACTCACCCACCCCCCTCAAAATCAATCATTTCTGACATAAATCACGGAGTCAGGGAATTGTCAGAGTTGGAAGGGACCTCTAGAGATCATCCAGTCCAACTCCCCTGCCAAAGCAGAGTTGCCCAGAGCACATCCCTCAGGACTGCATCCATATCTTGAAGGTCTCCAGAGAAGGAGACTCCACATCAGCCCTGGGCAGCCTCTGCCAGGGCTCTGCCACCCTCATCCTAAAGAAGTTTTTCCTTGTATTTGAATGGAACTTCCTTTGTTCCAGCTTGTGCCCCTCATCCTGTCACTGGAAACCACTGAATAAGAGCACATTACGCAGAGACAGGAGAGAGAAAATCCTCAGCAGGCACCAAAATTCATTTTGTTGCTTTACATCAGCTGAAAATTTTGCCCCCAAACCTGTTCCACCGCAGCCGCGGAGCCCCGGGTGCAACAGACTGGGCAACGACAAATAAACCCCAGCGATGATTCAGCCTGGCTTGGAGCAAGCCTTGCCTTTGCTCCAGCACCAGCTGCTTTCTGGGGGCTTTTTCCCTGAATAAAGCCAGCAGGCTTAGCCAGAGCGTAAACTTTATGACTAATGGAGTGATAAAAGAAAAAAAAATAGATACGGTAAAGGTAAAAAAAAATAAATACAAAATAGAGCATCATGTGCTCTAGGGATCCCTGGGACTTATTGCTCAGAAGATTGAATCTAGCACACAGCAAAACTAAAAAAAAAAGAAAAAGCAAACACAACAACAACAAATCCAGCCATATTTAAAACAAACTATTAAAGAGAACTGATTTCTAAGCAAGTGCAGAGAGAAAATAAATCCCAAACATTAATTTTTTTGCTTTCACAACCAAGCAAAGCCCCGGATGCTGCCACTGAGGAGCCAGAGCCAGGAAACATCTGTGAATTAATTGAAATACTTACTAGATATTTAAGTAAAGCAATTCCTTTTTCAAAATAAAACAGCGACAACAAAAAAATAATAATCCCAGCAACGAGGAAATACGACAGATCTGCCCAGATCATCCCCAGCACAGAACACACAGTAAAGAAGCAAGAGAGGAAAAAGCAATGGCTTTAAAAAGACTTACGGATCGAATGGAAGAGCTGCTATTAAAAGTTAGTGAGAAACCAGTGGATTTCTGCCTCCTGCCACATTAGTGGAGCTAACTACATTAGACTAATTAATGTATTCCTCTTACCTCCCTGGATCAAACTGAATTAGCATAAGGAAATGTTTCCGTGGAGAGTAGGCTGGCACGGCCATGGCGCAGCGCACGGACTGCACACAGGATCTATGCTAACGCACCCACTGACCGCCTTTCCTCCCAATGTTTCATTAATCACATCACAGACATTTTCCAGTATCCAATACCACCCGCTGCTACAACTTCAAACCTCCCTTCTTTTCAACCCAAATAGCAGTTAGAACAGTGCTTTCTTATGCTACAGGTATTTCTTTCTGGCTTGGGGTGTTTTTTTCTGACAGCTAATACAATGCTTTTTTTTAACTTTATCATATTCCCTAAAAAGAAGTCTAGTTATCTGCAGAAGAAATGTAAGCCCAGTTTGGGTTTAGAGCTCTGAGGGTTTTTTTTTTCATGGCTTCCTTAAGAGCCACAGATGTAGTTGAAAGAACACGAGGTGGAAGCGAAGGGTGACACTTCCCCGTGGTTCCCCCACATGGAGCTCCCTGCTGCTTATTCCCTGAGCTGCAGAAGCAGAGAGAGGGCTGGATTTAGCACCTGAGCAAGTTCCAAAAACAAACAAACGAAAAAGGAAAAGATAGAGAAATAAAAAAGGAAAGAAGAAAACTTGGCCTTAGCTGTTCCTACTTACCACTTCTTTCCTCCCAGGCAACAGAGCAAATGGGTCGACTGGGCAGCCACGGAGACCTGCAATATATATAGACAGGTGTTGAGCAAAGTTTGCTTTCATCACGGCGCGCTAACATTCCTATTTTACAGTCCGGAGGCACTGCCTACCTGCAGCTTAACGATCACAATCAACTTGTTGCTTGCTTGCTCCTTGTTTTTTTTCTCCTCTTTTTGAGTAGCAGCAGTAGCAGCGGGCAGCAACCCAGCCTGATAAACCTGCGGGCTGTTTCACACTTACCACATTCTAAGAAACGTCCCATCAGCATTTAAGGGCACCAGTTGCTAATGTGTTGGGGGGAACGCGGGGGAACGGCTCGTTCCAGCCTGAAAAGCTGCCATCTGCCTGATCCTCCCGTAATCTCTTTTTCCAATAATAATTTTTCCCCCAAATATTTTGCAATCTCGAAAGCCTGTCAAAAGGGTGCGAGGAAGACGTAGTACTGTTATTTGTCTGTTCAGGTGCCTGTTAATCTGCCTCAGAACCGGAGCGAGGGAGAATCAGATAAAAATGTAAGTAGGAAAACACGTAAGAACTTCTCTGAGAACAGAGGATGGAGTTTCATTCTTATCGGTGCCCGGTGTTTACAATTAAGGCGAGCTCATTAGCATTTTGGCGGCGGCTTTCCTTCTCAATGAGATTTAAAGATGTAAGGGCATCTTTGGTAATCACCTCCCAATAGACCCTGACGAAGGAGGCTGTGTCACCAATTGATTATTCCATAGATCAATAGTTATTCCATAAATACTGCCCGGTACTGCGGAGCAGAGGAAGCAGTCACCAGCATCGTTGTCTGTCCTACCCACGAGCTTACTGGCGAGTCTGGAGGGCACCGTGGCTTTATTCTCTTTGAATTCTGTTTTTTTTTTTTTTTTCTGTTTCAGCAGAGAAAATAAGCTGTATAACCAGCAGCCTAATCAGCAGATCTGCTTGGTCTGCGTGTACGCGCTCGTATCTCCCGGCAGCTTGGTGACTTAGTAACTTGGAAAAAAAAATAAATAATAAAACTCCTGCTTTTTGCACCTTTCAGCCCCGCAGAGTCTCCCAGCCTCAGGAGCTCTGACTCAGAATTGACTCCTCACATGTGTTGCCATCAAAAACGTTTAATAAGTGGTCTCTGCTGCTGTCACCAATTCATCCCATCCCAGTGGGAGAACCACCACGCATCTCCCCTGTCTGTGGTGGCTCTGCTGGTGTAGACCCCACCGCTCCCCCTTACCCTCGACACAGCTGATGCTGGAGCTCCAGGACGAAAGCTCCAGCCTTCCCCTGTCCCAGATGCAATTTGCAGAGAGGTGGCTATGGAGAGGAACCCAATTTTTCTTCTATACGAAGCAGAGAAGAGTCCAAAGTAGAAAGAAGTGATGGAAAATGGACCCCAAGTCCACCTTGGTGGTTCACAGGTTCAGTATTCAGTACCCAAAGCAGGACTAGAGAAGAGATGAGAAAGGAGTTTTGGTCAGGGAGTGGAGCGGTAGGACAAGGAGTAATGGTTTTAAACTGGAAGAGGGGACATTTAGGTGAGATCTCAGGAAGAAATTCTTTCCTGTGAGGGTGGCGAGACACTGGAACAGGTTGCCCAGAGAAGCTGTGGCTGCCCCATCCCTGGAGGGGTTCAAGGCCAGGCTGGATGGGGCTTGGAGCAACCTGCTCTGGTGGGAGGTGTCCCTGCCCATGGCAGGGGGGTTGGGACTCAATGATCTTGAAGGTCCCTTCCACCTCTGACCATTCTGTGATTCTTAACAGAAGTGTACTTCATCGTCGCATCTAAAAATGATGGGTTTTCATTGATGCCCTACATGTAGGAAATCAGGTGAAGCTTTTAACTGAGAATCCCTGTGTTTCTTTGGACTGTAGCTTATTTTGTGGTGAGTCACTGCCTGTGGAACCCAGCTGTGGCAGTGAGCAGGTACAAGATGTGCACATTCCAGGTACCCGCTTACGGCTCGGCTGGAGCGTGGTGACCTCTTCCACGGCATTTTTACCCCAACACCACTCATTCCATTTGCTAAGCACAATCCTATGTGCTGACCACATTAATGTTCTAGGAATGGAACGATCCTAGGTCCATCATATTCCCCTAGAATAATTCAGGAAAGGAAAACCAATTACTCACACAAGTCTGTCTTTGGAAGTCCAGGATGGACCTTCTGGAGTCAGTCTAGAGGAGTCTCCATAAGAAGCCAGGCACAAGCGATGAAGGTGGGTGTGATTTGTCCCAGGAGCCTTTCCCTCATTCAGGATCTGAGGAGAAGGGGCTGCAATTATTCCTGGGACACCAGGGCAGTCAGAGCAGTATTCCAGGGCACTTTTCATGCATCCAGCACAGATTCAAAAGATGCTGCTGCCAAGAAAGAATAACCGCATGCTCTTTCTTTCCCTTTTAGAGCTTACTTTGAAGCAGCTGACCTGATTTCAAGAAATACTCTTGGATAGAGAACACTTAACAAAATAAAGCAAACAGGTAAATTTCAAGGGTCCTGATTTCCTGTCACAAAGGTGCTGGGTTACTCTGCAGCTACATGGAACGGTGACAGCCCAGCATTTGGCAGGAGGTGCAACCACAGAAAACCTCCCAAACACAGAAAGAGAAAAAAATTCCTGGCATGTGCAAATTCTGGGAGAGGTGAACTCTGTCCGGTCACTGTTATATGTTGCAAGAAGTTTTAGCACAGGCAGGAAACATGTCTACATAACAGAGATATGTGCTACAGGCTCCCACACAAAAGGGATACGTGCTGTGTGAGTGCCAAACCTGTTCATCTTTAACACCCAGGTCCTTGTACAGGAAAGCAAGTGCATCAAAATAAACTATTAAAATAACATAAAATAAAATAAAGTAAAATATTAAAAAATAATGAAGGGGATGTAAAATAAATGGTCATCCATCCTGCAAAGGTATCAGAGCAGCCCAAGATATATATACATTCACTGACAATAATAACGTTCACATGATGGGGTTTGCTCCTTTAGTAGACACAGCTTCAAAAGACACCATGCATGGGCAAGACTCTCGGCTAACCTCAGGAGAAAAATTGCCACTCTCACAATTTGATTTGGTTTTCAAATCCAAAGAATGCACAACTAAACACTTAACTGTGCGTTTGAGATGATGGGACTCTAGAAAACAGCTACATGGCTCTTTACTGAGGAGAACTGGTATTGCTTCTACCACTTGGAAACAACATTGTCTATTTAATTTGTTCAGAAACCTGGAACAAATGTAGTTGTCTACATCTGGGAACTACATTAGTGTAAATAACCCTTCCCTTCTCTGGACACGTAAAACACAAAACCCTGATCATTAAAGAGAGAGCCCAGTGCTCATATTCGTATATTCCTATTTCAGTATGAATTCAGGAAGAATGGTTATCTGATTAAGGACTCAGCCCTACTTGACTGAAGAACACCTTCCCTCTTGGTACAATTACCTGCAAGAATTTAAGCCCTGGCTTTCTCTCCGATCTGAAATGTATTCAGCATGTAAACATATTAGCAATGACATTTATTAACAAAAACACCCAGCCAGGTATATTTTGTGAATATTAAATTCCTTATTGATAGACACCTGGGTTTTCGCTAGGGATCCATATTTGTAGGAAGACTCTGACCTTGCCATTATGCGGGATGCTTTGATTTTCTAAATGCTACAACTTTGTTGTTGACTAATTAATTTATTTTCCAGTAAGAAGGGTATATTTGTCTTGGAAGCTTAACGCCTACCAGGAAATTGCCTGCTCTTTGCTACCCTGTCCTCTCCTGCTTTAGGTGGGTATGGCTGTGATGCATCCTCAAGAACAAACTTTTGCCCAATATTTCTGCTATGGTTGGGAACAGTGAGGAACTACTAAGGTGACTTTGACAGTGATAGGAAAACACTTTATGTACAAAGAACCTGGACCCTATTGCAAGGTTCTGTCCGACAACGCTGTGCATTCCATCTCGCATAAAAGATATGCTAAAAAATTAATAGAGATACAGCAGTTAACAATTAACAGAGATACAGCAGTTCCAAGACTGAGTAATTAATAAAGTCATCAAGAAGTAGTTTCTAACGGTGCCAGAGCCCAGAATAGGAGGGAGGGAATAAAATGAGAAGTGAAGGAGTCACAAAGATAAAAACTACAAGAGGAGCTTTCAGGTTTGAAAAGGAAAGATAGCTTTTATGAGGGAATAATAATGGCCAACAATTTTAGCCAGAGAGCTGCATTTGAAAGGTAACAGCAACTCTCTTTTGGTCTAACTGAGCAGCCCCTTCACTACAGAACCAGTTTATTCTAATTACAACCGTGCCTCAAGTGTTTTTGTCAGCACAAATGCATCCTTGGGATGCAAGTCGGTGGGGTTGTCCTGATCACATCCTCTGTGATAGCCATGTTTTTCCATTAAAGTTGCATGTTAATAATTGTTTTTATTCTTCCTGGAGTGTCTTATGCTAACTTTGTCTTCAAGCCTATGCTTGAAGTCTATGCAGCCTCAACGTGTCCCAGAAGGGATGGGGCTGCTCGGCCAGAGCCTGTGGTATCAGGGAGGGTGGGTTGGGAGCAGTGGCAGCCCTAGTGCAGGTGAAAAAACATAGCACCATCAGTAGCCTGAATTCGATTTCAGCCAGGATGCTAAAAATAGGAACCGTATCACATCCTTTGGCAAAGCCCAGATAAATTTTTCAAGCCTTCCTTATCATAGCCACCCTAAACTTGTATTGTTTTGTCTTGAATGTTCAACTAAAAGGTGTAAGAAGTGGCCGTCAAAACAAAACAACCCTCAAACGAAGGTCCACTGCTGCTTTAGGGTAAGAAATGTTTAATCACAAAAGAAACCCAATATTATTCCCCTTTTGCTAACCTTTCCTTACTTGTTTTAGAGCCTGGCCCCTCACCTCGCCCCCCACCCCACACCCTCATCTCCTCCCTGCTCCTCTCCACTCTCTCAACCAACCTTATATTCCACATCCTCCCGCTGCCTCCCACGTTGGACACATATTCATGAATGCAAATAGCATTTTCCCAGCAAACAAGTAACGGGGCAGAGGAAGAAGAGAAGTGATGAAGGGAAATGTGAGAGCTCTTAAATAAATAATAATATTTACACTCTTACGTAAACCTTAATTTACAGATCTCAAAGTGCTTTGGGAAAGTAGGAATTGTTGACTCCTTTGTTATTCACAGACAGCTCAAAGATTTATGGTGTGGTGGTTTTTTTTTTTAAGAAATCCCTTGTTTTCTTCCAAAACAATTTGTTAACCCTTGGCTGACACCAGACGTGGTGTTGCCGGCAGCAGGATGAGCAAATATCATTACCAGCAGCCAGCCGAGCATGTTTGCGCTGAGGAGAAGACTCATCTCACGTTTCCAACCTGTCCACTTCTCCTGCAGCTGCGCTGTACGGGCTGCTGGCCTCCAGGCAGCGCAGCTTCTCGGGTACAACAGCCACCCTTCCTTCTCCTGGACCCAAATGACTTCTGCCTAAAAGACAGAGTTGAGAGTGTCTTGAAATGAGGGTTTTCCCCACATATTCTCCCACAAACACCCTTCTCTGTTTCAAAGATGATATATGCACTCATTCTCTATAGAATGGTACATTCCAATTGAAGCAATAAACACCTCCAGTTTAAAAAGTGCAAATTATTTCATCAACAACACTGTTTGCTACTTACTGTTGCTAAAAGCTAGGCAATATCTCCTTTCAGCCTTCCTCCCTGAAACAGCTTTTGGACAAAGATCACCTAATGGTGATCTGTTGCCATGAGGTGAGAGAATAAGTCTCATTTCTTTGAACTTACTTTGCATCAAACCAATTATCCAACACACTAATTCTGTGTATAGCTGTAAATTAAATCTTCAACCTTAATGGCAAAATTAAGACATTTGGTATTTAATAAATCTCAAATACAGTATCTCCTCTACACTTGTGAGACCCCACCTGGAGTCCTGTGTCTGGCTCTGGAGTCCTCAACACAGAAGGACACGGACCTGGTGGAACGGGTCCAGTGAAGGGCCACAAAGATGCTCAGAGGGCTGGAGCACCTCTGCTATGAGGACAGGCTGAGAAAGCTGGGGTTTTTCAGCCTGGAGAAGAGAAGGATCCAGGGAGACCTTCTAGCAGCCCTCCAGTATCTGAAGGGAGCTCCAGGAGAGATGGAGAGGGACTCTCTGTCGGGAAGTGGAGTGATAGGACAAGGGGTAATGATTTTAAACTGAAAGAGGGGAGATTTAGATGAGATCTCAGGAAGAAATTCTTTGCTGTGAGAGTAGTGAGGCACTGGAACAGGTTGTCCAGAAAAACTGTGGCTGCCCCACCCCTGAAGGGGTTCAAGGCCAGGCTGGATGGGGCTTGGAGCAACCTGGTCTGGTGGGAGGTGTCCCTGCCCCTACAGGGGGTTGGAACCTAATGATCTTGAAGGCCCCTTCTAACCATTGTGTGATTCTGTGAAATACAATTGATGAGTGATTAGCCATAATTATCACCTAGTAATTCTCCCAGAATAATCAGTAAAGGATCTCAGGTCAAGCCAGGTGTGGGGATGGCCCTTTCCAGAGTGAGCACTACAGTCATTTTCTTACTGCATGAGGTCAACTAGTTTTGCATAATTGGGAGATCTTGCAATTAAGAGACCTTGTTGTGCCATGCATCAGAAAAATTTTCTCCTTCTGTCACAACAACTTCTCCCAGTGATGCCCATGCCACAGATACTGTTTTGGTTCAATCCTACTGTCACCTGTAAAAACAGCGGATGGTTTTGGAGGACTTTATAGTCAGAAAGATGACCCTGTGCATGGTGCAGAAGCCATCTCCTGACAGTTTAAATTGGATGTTGGTCCTCAGCCTTCACAACAAATTACACACAGAGCAACGTAAGGCTTTTTTTTTCTTCAACACAATTCTGTTCTTGTGGACTTTCTACCAACTTTGGGTGTTTCCATTAAAAAACAGAAACAGATGCCAGTGTTTTTACTGCAGTTATGGCTTTTCCAAGGAAAAGGTGTACGCTCCTTCCATGTGAGGACAAACAGAGGAGAATTCAAAGGTATTGAATAAATCTCTGAACCTTTGGGCTCAGCGTAGTGGGCTCCCTCAAGTAACCGAGGGATTTAAACATCAAATCACAGCAAGATATTCTTGGTCCTGTCCTTAAGCTGGATTCACGGAATTTGAACATTTCTTGGAAATGCAAGGGGATACTTCAAGGATACTGGACTCCATCATTAACTTTTTTTTTTCCTAAAGCAAACAGTCCCAACCTTTGGCCAATCACTCAAGTCTGAAAAGGTGACAGGGTGCAAAAGACGGGTGTTGTTAACTGTTAAAATGATTATCAACAATAATAAAATAAATTTCTCAAAAAAATAATCTCTCTCAAACAAATCAATTGATAAACCCCTTGACAGACAGTTTAGCTGCTCTATAAAGTCTCTTCAAACCTGAGTCCAAATTTTATGCCTACCGATAAACATAAACTTCTTGGCGTAATATTACCTAATTAAGCAGTTGCTGATTATTGCTATCACTCTGTAAGAGTATGGTCTTAATCATCCATTACTCAATTAACACACTTTCATTAAAAACATGGCAGTATCAATACAATGACAACATCACAAAAATAATACTTCCATTACTTTAAAATTAAGTGTTTCTTTGTTTAAGTAACAGCATAAATTAGTGCAGCAAGAAGACAAGAATTGCTTCTTAATTGTACTGGAAGGACTTTCTTTTCTTTTTTTTTTTT
>VXBW01007298.1:50095-82561 GCA_013400375.1 Thinocorus orbignyianus | reverse complement strand
TTTTTTTTTTTTTTTTAACCTGAAGGTAACAAGTGTCATTTTGCATATATTAAGATTTAAAGAGGTGTCTCCGTTACAGCTGACGCGTAACTCAAGACTCGCAGAGTTGTAAAGCTGTAACTTTATGCCAATTTCCATAAATTATGCATAGCCCATTTACAAATACCTTACGTGCTGTCCTTGATCCCCACACGGTTCTCGGATTGGGTCTGCTATTTATCGTCTCGGTCTCCCCCGGCCTCATAAACTGTTCCTGGCTGCAGGAAATAAGATTTGACTTACCAGCCTTCTCCCCTCTTAGTCCCAGCAAGGGTTTTCACATGCCGTATGCCACAGTAGCACTTTGGTTTGTTATCAGGTGAGCTTGAAATAACTCCCCAGAGCTGCTTTGTTTGCAAGATGTAGTTGAGTGAAATAAAACACGATAAAGGTTGCACAAGGGGAGGTTTAGATTAGATATTAGGGAAAATTTCTTCGCCAAAAGGGTTATCAAACATCAAAAGAGGTAGTCCAGGGAAGCTGTGGAATCAATATCCCTGGAGGTTTTTAAAAGCCAGGTAGACGAGTTGCTGAGGGATGTGGTTTAGTGGTGGTTTTGCCGGTGTTGGGTTGATGGTTGGCCTCAATGATCCTGGAGGTCCCTTCCAACCTTGGCAATTCTGTGAAATATAGAGCTTGAGGTGTTTAGAGGTATTTCAGATTACTATGTATGGGGCTTTTTTCAAAACACAGAAGCCCTTTATCAGATTTAGCTGTTCCTTGCTTGCTGTTACTCTTTTTGTTGAGACTTACCATCAGGAATAACAACCAAGACCTTTTTTCAGTCCAGGTGCACTAAGGACAGCAGGACAACCTGTACCCAGGATGTAAACCTGGCCAGAAACCACAGCCTACAGGGACGGGCAGTGCTGGAGACACCCTACAACCCATTTATTTGTAATCCCAGACTCTCCTGCTTCTGTTTTATTGACTTACTGATATTTCCTCTGGAAAGTTGCTGCTTCTTGGTGTCTTAGTCCCACCACTTTCTGACAGGTGTGGTATTTACTGTGTGGGCAGATTCAGCTACTGGTTTTGCACTTTGAAGATTATAGCAGACCATAAATTATATAAATGCAAAACCAGTACAATCTGTTCAGGAGGCACTGTTAGATACAGTTTCCAGCACCTTCGACGTATTCTGTAAACAAAATACATAAGGCTAATTATGTCCGATAATGGTATAATTAACAACATCTGATGTTTGTATAGCACATTTCATAAGGGAATTAATCTGTTACGGCATGTTGGAGATGTAAGATCGAGACAAATATGGTTAAGGGCAATTCCTGGTGAAGGACAAGTTAGTGCTGCTGGAGGCAGATACCATACCATACCATACCACACCATACCATAGCATACCATACCCTACCCTACCCAGAAATACCAACAAGTCTCTATTTTGCAATCTTGGTTTTAAACTTTCCAGATGCCAGGTGGTCCCAAGCTTAAAATTGCTCTTTGAAGGGGAGGATGGGGCGCATTTTGAACAACCCTCTCTGAGAGCTTTCTCTACTTGAAAGTCCTTTCTCAAAAGAAGTGGTTTAGTCGTGGTTTCATCTGTGCCAGTAAGCACAGGGACATTGGAGAAAGCTAAAAAACCTTGCTGGGATGCTCCGCTTTGAGCCAGAACCCTCCTCCCCCTGAAACTGCCATCAGTGCAGAGCATCCCCACCACCATGAGGGCATGAGGGCTGAGGTCTTCTCTGCACAGTCACACTTGTCAATCCCCGAGCTGGTCCTCACCCTCAGGCCACCAGCAAACCCAGCTGGGCTGTTTTTCTGTTGCCACGCGGAAATGTTCACCAGCTCTAACACAGAAAGGGGCGAGACGTGCCGATCTCATCCTCCTCCCAGGAGTTTACAACCAGCCAGAAGGAAAGTTCACAGACCTGGGAGGCTCAAGGCGTAACATGCTGAGGCTTTGTCTGGTCCACAGATCCTGGTGATACAGCAGAACTCTTCACTGATAAGAAAAGACAGGGGGTTACGAGGGTTTTGTGGGTTTTGGATTGCAGGTTTGCAAGAAATGTTTACAAGACACAGCTCCACCTTTTTTGTTGTTATTATTTTCTGTTCTGAATATGGACAATCTGGATGCTAAGGTCATTTCTGCTACAGCATTAACTCTGGCAGGTGGAACAGAGTAAATCAGCAGAATCATCTCTCTGAATCCGCTAGCAAAGCATCTTCTGGTTTTATTCAAATAATTTGTGAGTTAGTACAATCTGCCTGCACTTGACTTTCTGTTTTACCAGCCCCCATAAGTTAATAATTCTCATAACACGTTATAACATACCTGTATCAGCCTGATCACTGTTTTCTCCCTTCTTACGTGGCTAACATGCCATCCTCGCTTCTTCTGGTCCTGTTGTCTCCCTCTTGGGCTGGCAGACATTTAAGCCATCAGACCCACAATTCCTTCTGCCCATTAATTCAGAATTTCAGCTCACACATAACCAGCCTCCCCAGCACTCTGCAGCTCTTTTTCAGGTAGAGTCCACCTCTGACCCTAAGAACCACCCTATGGTTTCCCCCAGGAAGAACAGTCTTTTTCTCTTTTTCCCCACGAAGATGCACTGTTGGCTTGGTGACCAACAGGAGACACAGATACCCACACAGCCAAATTTCTTTTAGTGGGAAAGGAAGGTAGAAACTATTCGAGCAACATTTAACAAACCCACTTACCTAAAGCCCATCATGGAGTAGATCCTCCCTATGCTAGGTGTATAAAGAAAGACAATTTATCTGCTATTTAAATAAAAAACGCAAACTTATCATTTCCACAGGCAGAAAAGGGTTGTAGGGAAGATTTGTTCCATTTTACACTTGTGAGCCTTTTGAGGCTCTAGGTTTTTGGACATAATATCACTTTTTAGAACTATCTCTTTTTTTAGGTAGATGTTGGAGGTGAGAACTGCCTTATGGAGCGTGTCATCACCACAGCCGCTGTTACACCAAATAATAACACAGAAGAGCACACTGTATCTAGGGTTGCACGTGCAGCATAGGAACTTATTCACCAAACCCAGCAGTGTCTCAAAAATTCCTGAGAAACAAAACTGGGGGATGCTTTCAGTCATTACAGTAAATACTTTCCTACTTGACGGCAGAGAAATCTTACTTAGTGTGTCACGCAGAGAAGCTGGCACGGCCTTCATCTGGCGCCACCTTCATCTGGTGCCAAGTCACACAGCTTGAGCCTCTGAAGGGTAATTGCTAAGTTCAGAAATACTGCTCACAGCCAAAGACACCAGCAAATAGAACCAGCTCAGGATGGCTACTAAACTTGGAGTGGTAGGTCGCCTATGCCCACCTTGAGATTAAAAGGTCAGGACTTTGATCTGGAGGTGGAGGAAACCACACCATAGCCCTTGAGTACAAAAGTAGAAGCTGGGAAAACCCACAGGAAAGTTCTCTCACCTTTCCTGAGAACGTGGTCAGGTTAGTCGGCACAGCATGAGCCTTGCCCAGTACAGAAACCACTGAGTAGGACAACCTGGGGAAGAAGGAGGTCACTCTACCACTCTCCACTTTTAAACCCTTTCAATTAATTTAGGTTTTCTTACATTTGATTCAAAACAGTTCGTATGAGTTACTACTTTCGTGGAAGCACAGTAAATATGGGCTTGTACTGAACAGTAGTGTACGTAGAGGTAATCAGGAACTTGGAATGGAAATTAGATATGTCAAGCCACTCATCCCAGCTTGATGGAGCAACATAATACTCCAGTGTCTCACTGGCCACATATTCAGGGTTTTGTCATTTAAGCACTTCAAGAGAAACAGGACCAGATCACTCAAGCCGCCTTTTTGAAGCATTGCCTAAAACCTCAAGGACTCGGAGGACAGGAGCTGTTTGGGACCTTCCACATCTTGGGAATGCTGATTTGTCAAAACTCCTTGTGATTCATACATTTTTTAACGATCAAACTGCTGAAGAAAAGGTTTCTTGGACTGGGAATTGGATTGTTGTTCAAACAAGACGGAAGGTTTGCGGGATGTGAGCCCAAAAAGTTTAGTTCATGAGTAACTGCCAGTAAGGCTTGACTGTGCATCCTCTTCCAACCACAGCCACTCCACACAAACACCAATGGACAGGGTCATTTGAAGAGCAACTGCTGGGGTCAAGAGCTACTCAAGCTCATTTTCAAGATTAGGAGTTGGCAACCTGGGCAACTCCACAGCAGAGCTGGCTTTGGAGGAGAGGTGGCCATCCGGCAGGGGCCTGAAGAAACATCTCTCTTGGCTAAAGCAGTTACCTTTCATGCAGAGAGAAATGACCAAAATTTTCAGTTGCAGCCAGCGTATCAATTTTTTTATGTTTAATACTAAATACCAATTGTTTGGTGAGTAAGACTACAAGGAAAACATCATAAGATTAGAAATGTATATCTGGTGTTCACCTAGTGGTCAGAAAACAGAGCAAACACAGCCTTTTTATTGTTGCCCCTACCAGGTGCGTATCACTCTTGGATGCAAAAAGAACCTGTGGCCCATGTGTGAAAGGAAATTTGCATTCTAATAACGGCAAGTCACAGCAAAGGTCAGGAAATGAGAAAAACACCCCCCACCAGAAAAACCCCTAAACATTTACAGGCAAACAAAACATAAAGGTCATAATAAATGGAAGTTTAAAAGTTAGAAGTGAAGGAGGAGAGAAAAAAGATGATGGGTGTAGACAATAATTACAGTACCATGTAAAGAATGTAGTTAAATATAAAGCTTAATATGCTTTAAAAAACCCCAGCAAACAAACAAACACACACACCCCCAGAAGTACACAAGAGAGTTTCCAATTTTGATCATTTCCTTAAACACGTCTCTTCTACTGACTCACAGGAGTAATTTGAGGATAACACTTTTAAGAGGTGCTCCATGGAGACACCTCCCTCATGCTGTTGTTTGCCATTTATCCCAGATATATAAGCAAACAATAAGATAATCCTACCTTTCTTTGAACATCAATTCATATTAAAATTCCCTTTTCTCCACACTACTGCTTTTACATCCGTATGATTCAGATGTTTAAATCTGATTAGGTCTAACAGTAACTGTTTATAAGAATAACAAGCAATTGTTAGGTAAAAAGAGAGGTAAAAAGTACTTATGGATGTGATGAGTATCATCAGAGAACTCGGAGATCTGTAGAGTTTAATGGCATTATTAAAAGCTGACATTTCTAGTTCATGTAGACCAACAAGAAAGTACATGACCCTTCTAGTGCTGATCTTCTGTTTAGAAAAACGCAGCTTCTCTGTAAATCCCTTATTCCCTCTGGAGGAGAAAAATAAGTTGTTTCTAAATCTGGTATTCATCCAAATGCTGGGTAATGAGGCAAAACGAAATCAATTCTAGAAACTTTGAAACATGCAGAGCTGAAGAGAGAAGGAGGGAGAGATTTCAGCCAGTCCTTTCAGAACTGAAAATTGCCCCCTAGAAACTTCCACCCCATAGAACAGAAATAAAGGACATTGTTTTTACATGGAAACACATGTTGAGTACCCAGCTGAAAAGCAGGATGTTAGTGGTAAGATCTGTTTCTTTCGTTGCAAGATCTACCGATCTGTGCTCAGGCCAAAGGAATTACGGGTTTCTTAGCACGTAGGGTTTGTCCTGACAGTATGTACCTTCACCGCAGGAGGTCTTGGGGGTAATTTGCAAGATGCAGCAGAGAGAAAAGCACAGGAAGAATATCTGTCATCCAGAAAGAAGGGAAACACAACTAAGAATTGCAGAAGGGCATGTGGTTGCCTCAAAGAGGATCAGAGGGTTGAAGCACCTCTTCTACCACCTCTCCTGTTCTCTAATGGGCTGAGAAAGTTGGGGTTGTTCAGCCTGGAGAAGAAAAAGCTCCAGAGAGACTTTAGGGCCCCTTCCACTCCCTAAAGGGGGTTACAGAAGAGATGGGGAGGGACTCTTCACCAGGAAGTAGAGCGATAGGACAAGGGGTAATGGTTTTAAGATGGAAGAGGGGAGATTTAGGTTAGATCTCAGGAAGAAATTCTTTCCTGTAAGGGGGGTGATACACTGGAACAGGTTGCCCAGAGAAGCTGTGGATGCCCCATCCCTGGAGGGGTTCAAGGCCAGGCTGGATGGGGCTTGGAGCAACCTGCTCTGGTGGGAGGTGTCCCTGCCCATGTCAAGGGGGCTGGAACTGGGTGATCTTGAAGGTCCCTTCCAACCCAAACCATTCAATGATTCTATGACAGTGCCACCCTACAGCAGCAATACCTTTCAGGTGCCCTTGAGCTGTGACCATGTTATTGCATGGTGTCACACTCACCTGTCTTGGAGATTTCAGCTGGGAGGGCACACAGGACTTCGCAAATATCAGTAGTTATCTCCGGGGCGGAGAAAGATTGAGTGCTGACTTTTGAATTACACAGCTCAGGAAAAAAAATGTCATGGGATATTTAAACATACTACATACTTAGGAGCTCTAATTTATGTCCAACTCACAAGGATGAAACAAGTAACAATGCCCCAAACCTAATGGCACGCAAAGCATGAGAAAGGAAAGATCCCCCGTTGCTCAACTCTTCAGTGTACATGCTACATAAACCTCAGCTTTGACTCTGCTGACAAAGAGCATGCAAGGTATGAGATTACAAACTAACGCTCTATCACCACAAATCAAGTTGCAGGCACACATGAGGAACCTCAACATCCCACATTTCAGGTTACTTCTTCAGCCCTTTATTCTCATAGGAGTTCATATGGTTGGCCACTAACAGTCTCCATGTCTCTCTCTGAATTAGAAACATAATGAAATGGTATAATAACAATAATATACATACAGCATAATAAAAATAGTTCATAATAAAAAGAGAATAAAAATAGAAGCTAGCATTGTAAGAGGAGAGGCATGGATGGGGCTGCAGGCTGAGGTGCAGCTCTCCACACCTCTGTCCCATGGGCAGCAGGACTCTCTCAGAGCCACTCTTTGCAGCTCTGCAGTCTCCAGAGACAACATAGTGGATGATCACAATTAGCACCAACCATTGGTGGTGTTAAATACTAAAAACTGGTCTCCACGCATTTGCTTGCACTTCAGAACAAAACCCCCACAAGAACCATCCCTCTCCTTTCCTGTGGCCCTCCAGCCTCGCTACTCCTTTGCTTTTCACCAAACACAGACAACAAATTCACTCCATCATTTATACCACTCATATCGGGAGGTTTTTACGAAGAGCTACTTGTATTTTACCCTCTCTGCTCATAGCCTTGCAGCCAACAAAGCAGGTGGAGCTGAAATACAGGTGCAAATAAGTATGTAGAAAAGTTATATTCGTGCATTCCTCTGGGAGAAGAACACGAAAAAATTTTGCCAGAATTTAGATTTCTTTTACATCAGTTCTGCATTTCCTCTGTCTCGCAGCATCTGCATGCTTGGGATGTCTAAAGAATAGGTCTTATTTTGGAAAATTGAGAAAGTTGAGAGAGTACAAAGCAGGGAGCACCGGTTTGCATAGCACACGTGGCTGGGAAGAGGGACAAGTGAAGGGCTGCATTTTTTGTGTCCTCACTCACAGTGAGCAGCACCTTGCTCACCACAGTAGGCCTGTTTAAGTCACCTGCCCTACAGAAAAGCTTTCTCAACATAAACATCAAGGAACTGTAGACAAGACAGACAAAGAAGCTGAGAAGCCTGGATTGTTTTTCTGGCCTCTGAAAATGTCAAATTCTGTGGGCTAAGCCTCTCTGAACCATTTAACAATGCTTCATTCCCATGAAGCATCAACAGAAGACAGCTTTATGATCCAATTAAAAAAATAAAATAAAATAAAAAACCAGTGTTTTGTTTGAAAAGCTTGTTAGCCTTTCAGATCAAGTTAGCTTAGCTGCAAATCTATCAAAGTTTCATTTGACTACAGATTAAAAAAATCCAAACAAAAAGGCCAACCAAGCACCAGCCAAACCCGAAGACTTACATAGTCAGGGTTCTTGGATGCTCTCCTCATTTTCTTTGGCTTTGCAGTCGTGATTACTCCTGGCTATTTTTAGCCCCAACCACGTGCTCCTCTGAATATTAACGAAACAAGAAGAGTCGCATTCCTGCAATGAAAGGAAAGTCAAACAGACAATGGGGCACCCCAGCCAAGTCCTAGGAAGACTGTGCACAATGGAAAAGAGCAAACCCAGCTCCATGAACAACAACCCCCTGCCCCATGAAGCCGGCAAATTCCATGCCTCCATCAGGCGTGTGCAGGCACAAGGTGGTGTATAACAGGACCCAAGGATCTTGGTTCCCTGGCTGATGATCAAAGGGTGGTTTCTCCATCAGCAGGGCAGCCTCACCACCCACTGACTTCTCAAGAAAGAGCTGGAGCTTCCGCCTCTGCCACCGGGAGGAAAACAATATCCAGAGAGATGGCTCTGGATAAAAATGGCCTGGGTGAGACATGACTTACAGCCCCATAACAAATGCCAAGTTTGAGGTGGTGAAACAGCCAGAAGGGTGGGTATCTGCAACGCCGATGGATTTAGCACTGCATCTTCGGAACTAGGTCTTTTGGAAAATTGAGAAAGTTGAGAGAGAACGAAGCAGGGAGCACTGGTTTGGATAACACACGTCACAGAAAATAGGGATTTAGGGCAGATTTAGATAGGATATTAGGAATAAGTTCTTTACTTTGAGGGTGGTGGAACATTGTAACAGGTTGCCCAGGGAGACGGTTGAGGCCCCTTCCCTGGAGATATTCAAGGTGAGGCTCCATGAGGCCCTGGGCAACCTGGTCTAGTTGAGGGTGTCCCTGTGACTGCAGGGAGGTGGGACTAGATGACCTTTGGAGGTCCCTTCTGGCCTGGACCATTCAATGATTCTATTCAGGTGCTGCGTCCCTGGCAGAGGAAGAAGCGATGGTACTGGCACTGATTTATTAATAGGTTGGAGACTACTCTCAGCTCTCCTTCCTCCTCCAAGCCAGGGGCCGCAGCTGACATACTTTGTCGCTTAGTTGTGATGTTAATTTTAATTGCTTCAGTCCCTGAGAACCTGTACTACACCCTTGGAATGCATTCAAGAAAGTGCAGGGTTCTGTAAAAACAACCGAGGAAAAAATCTGTATAGATGCAAGAAGGGATGATCATTTATTATCTCCTCCGATTTGCAACTGCAGTTCCTGAATTTAACCAAGTCGCTTTGCATCAAGCTCACAAATTTAGGAGTTGAAGCATCTAGCTTATAGAAAATACTTAGTATTTGTTTAAATAACCAGATGATAACAAAGCCAATACATCCCTGAATTAACTGTTTCCAGGATAAATGATCCTGAGTTAAAAATATGAACTGTATTCCAGGCCCCTCTCTGTTCCTCTCTAAGATCTCAAGTACATTTCTTGATGCAGTGAAATTAAATATCTGGTGGTATTCAAGTTCTAGCTTGAGCATACTTAAAATAGTGTCTGCCAAATGTGTTAAACTGAAAAATTAATGCAGGAGTTTAAAAAAAAAAAAAAAGGCAGAACAAGTTTTTTCCAAAATCATTTTATACTTCAAAACTGAATGCTACGGCCAAATCCACGCACAAATGCATTTTCCATTTTCTGCCTTCGTCCTAGCACGTCTATAATTAGAAGATAAAATGAAATGGGTTCAAATTTGTAAATAGACATTCACATATAAGATTAATATAATTATGCTATCTCATGGAAGAAAAAACATTGCAAAAATTAATGAATAATTTCTGTGTCTATTTGTTTTGTTCTGTGGTTTCTCCTCCATTATTTACCTTGCACATTACTACTACCAGACCTTTTCTATGTCAAGTAAAATTTTAATTAATCTTGGGCACGTGTTTACATGCAGTGGCTGAAAATCACTTTTTCCATCACTGGTAAAACGTTAACTCATCTCCACTGTGCACTTACATTGGAAAGAGCATCACTTGTGACCAACTGACAGTGGCGATGCTGCCCGTTGGTCAACAGACCCATTTCCCAATGAGCAAACAGCCAGACCACACAAACCTTGTTCTCATCTGGCGTTGTTCACCATCCCTCAGTTGCAATGTCACCAGAGATGCACCAGAAGACCATGTCAGCCCTACCAGAGACAGATCAACATGAGTTGACAAGGTGCACTCGCAGCCCAGAAAGCCAACTGCATCCTGAGCTTCATCAAAACCATGCTTTTGATGGTTTTGGCCAGCAGATGTAGGGAGGTGATTCTGCCCCTCTGCTCCACACTCCTGAGACACCACCTGGAGTACTGCGTCCAGTTCTGGACTCCTCAACATAGAAAGACATGGACCTGTTGGAACAGATGATCAGAGGGATGGAGCACCTCTCCTGTGAGGACAGGCTGAGAGAGTTGGGCTTGTTCAGCCTGGAGAAGGCTCAGAAACAGGATTTCCCAAACTTGTCGCTACTATGTCTACACCAAAGGAGAGGGTGTTGAGCCACACCCGTTCCCATGCCAGCAGACATTCAGATGTCATGCAATATCTAATTCCATGAAACTTGTCCTGCCAAAGTTTGCAATGACCTCAGCCTCTGTGCCCTGTTCTCCCCCACCTCTGACTCAGGCACTGCCTTCCCTTTGCTACACGGCCAACCTCCTGCTTTTCCTTTTAATCCTCTTACGCTTCTGATAAAAGGTGTTCGGCATTCCAAGTCCTCTGATGCTCTCCTTCCCTTGCTGTTCACATCCTACAGATCTTGGACCTCAGTTTCTTTCTCTTCACCTTCGAAATTTCCTCCCAGAATCTCAGGTGCAAGCAAACTATGGCCACTAAGCGGCAGGAGGGATGGCAGGTAGAAGCAAGTCAGAAACTAGGAGTGGGGAATCACAGAATCATTGACTGGTTTGGGTTGGAAGGAACTTTAAACAACATCAAGTTCCAACCCCCCTGCCATGGGCAGGGACACCTCCCACCAGAGCAGGTTGCTCCAAGCCCCATCCAGCCTGGCCTTGAACCCCTCCAGGGATGGGGCAGCCACAGCTTCTTGGGACAACTTGTTCCAGTGCCTCACCACCTTCACAGGAAAGAATTTCTTCCTGAGATCTCATCTAAATCTCCTTTATTTTGGTCTAAACCCATTGTCCCTCCCCCTATGGCTCCATTCCCTGATCAAGAGTCCCTCCCCATCTCTCCTGTAGCCCTTTTAGGTTCTGGAAGGCTGCTCTAAGGTCTCCCTGGAACCTTGTCTTCCCCAGGCTGAACAATCCCAACTCTCTCAGCCTGTCTTCATAGGAGAGGGGCCCCAGCTGTCGGAGCATCTTCATGGACTCCTCTGGACCTTCTCCAACTGTTCCATGTCCTTTCCGTGCTGAGGACTCCAACCCTGGTCTCCTACACCTGTGGTGACCTCAGTGACACTGCCCACCACCAGGGCAGGGAGCGCCACTGAACCTGAACAAAGGTGTGCGGAAACAACAGATTGGGAGAGGAAAGAGAGAAGAGTCTGGCAAGAATCGATTATCTAATAGTGAGGAGCTGCAGTCAGAGCTGCTCATGGGGGTTGGCTAGATAAGGAGATTAGGGTTTAGAAATTAGTGAGCTGTCTAGGATGAGCAAGAAGGGAGACAGATTCGAGGAGGAGAACTGGTAAGGCTTGTAAAGATTGTGAGACAGAGCCAGAAAACAGGAAAGATTTGAATGGAGGTGGATACTGGGGGTAAATATCATACTTGAGAGGGAGGGAAAGATTAGGGAAAAGGGCGACTAGTTGCAGCAGGAACCAACTTAGCAAGAAAAACATGAGGAAAAAGCTATTTGGGCAGTGATGGGGAACAGGACCAGAACATCCCAGAAAGGAGACTGGTGTCTGGGGAAGGGGAGAGGTTTGCAGGTAGGAAACTCCAAGAACTTGGGTGACAATTTCCATACCGAGCTCAGGGGGGACATCAGGGACTGGTTGGAGGAGGAGACTGGTAGAAGATACCTAAAGAGAACAGAGAAGATGACAAAGCAGCCAGGATGCACAAGGGACAGGGCTAGGTCAAGCTGAGATTGGAGAGGTGGGGAGAGATGTGACCAGCCTGGGGAAAAGAGCAGTTGAGCCTGTGCCAAGTTTCTTCAGCCTCCGGGATGCAATCCAGCACTGAGGAGCCTCCTCAGCCTTTCCTTGCATCCAAGCTGCAGCATGGCTTTCCATTTGGAATAGCAGCATCCTTGCTTTGAATGGCAGTGCCTGCAGGAATTAGGGTTTCAGGTCATGTTATTCACCACCCCTGAGCCCAGAAGCAGTGACAGATCTGTTACAAGAAGGTTACTTGTTATTTTTACCTTATTGTAAAATAATATTTTGTACATCCCTTTCTGATCTTGGAGTTCATGTGGTGGTTTTTAACATAAACATAATGCTGTTTATTACACTAATGCTTGTTGTAGCAAGTGAGAACACAGAACTTAAAAAACAGTAAACAAGAACCCTCAACATTATCCAATGATTCATCAAGCCTCGTTAAGGAAGCTCATTAAGTGTATTTTGGGAATCGGTTTGTCATGAGAGATAGTGCCAGAGAGTTGACTTCTACAAGGAATATTTTTTTTAATTATTATTTTGATATCAGAAATATATTAGAATTACAGAAAAGTATAATTAATTGAATTTGTTGCTTAATTTCATTGCTGCAGCAATGAATACTATTACCGAAGCAAGAAAGCACTTCTCAAACCATGTTCATCAACAAAGACGAAGCTGAGCTCGGGAGAGATGGTCTGGACAGTTAGACACCAGCTTAAAGACAAAACCAACAAATATTTATTCAGGAAGATTTCAGGTGAAACTAGGAGACTGAAAACAAAAGTATCACAAGTGTAGAAGACAACCCTTTGGCTGGATACCTTCCAAGACGCTTTTGCCTCCCCAGACTGAGAGTTCCCAGACATATCCCATTAGCTGGAGCCGGGAACACAAGTTCTACAGCACCAATGTGTCAGCCAGGTGTGGGCTGAGCTCTGGAATCTTCTAAGGTAAGTTAGAGGAGGAGGGAAGGTTTGGTCCCACCTGCCCCTCCCTCCATCAATTTGACAATTATCACTGCAATTAAAGTTTTCATTTAGCACCTTCTTCTCAGTAGAAGTGGCCTTAATACTGATAAAGCTTCTTGACTATTAAACCCTCTTCAGCTTCAGTGTTCCCTTACCGTGTTTGGGGTTAACGATTTAAAAATAAGATAGACAAGTCGCTAGTTTTGCTTTGTAGGAGGAAGAAACTCCCTAAAAGACACCCTGTCTCTGCTCTGTGACTGTTACCTCATGCCTATGCCTTCTCATCGCCCTGAATTAGCTGAAGACTGAACTCTGACCTCAAGTAGAAGACATCACGTGACTTAGCTTCTGTTTTGGGGTCTGATCTTCTCATTCAATGGCAAAAATTCTGATATCCTAGATACAGGGCTTCATCCTACACCATTTGCTCACCCCACAGCAGTTACAGCTTCAAAACACCAGTGAAAGTACCTGTGAATTTTTCCATCTTTAACAATTTTCTTCCAATGGTGAAGTTTTCAAACTTTTATTTATTCATGACAGTATTGTTAAAGTTTTCACAATAAACCACTTGAAAATACTTTTCCTTCAAGGAAAACACCTGGGTTAGGATGTGTATTTCCAGCAGCAGATTCCTTCTAACAGCAAGCAAAATAAATAGAAATTAGTAGTACAAATCTCTAATTCAGTCTCCTTCCTGTGACATTCCTCACTCTAGTCAAGTTCCTTCAGACTGAGGCCTCGAAGTATGGGATAATGCACAGCGGTTTCCTCTCCAGAAGAGCCAGAAAACAGAAATAAAACCACCACCTGCTCTCATTTATTCATTCTCCTCTTCTTTGCAGCACTCTCTTCAGAAACAAAGCTCTTCTGTCCTGTAGGTAGGAACTTGCCATCATCCTTCCTACATGCTTAAAGCCCCTGCTGTTCCTCTGGTACCAGAGCTGCAGAAATCAGGTCATTCGTAAGGAGAAGACCATGGAGGATTGGTCCAGACACAGGAATCTGAACAAAGTTTTGTGCTTGGGTGGCCCGTTTGACGTGTGCCAGAAAGTTGCTAAAGCATCCTAAGAAAGGTCAGCCACTTCTGGGTGGTATTAGGGGATCTAGGGAACCAAGGACATGAATTAGTATTTTGAGCCTGCTTTACAATGAACAGAAATTTTTTCTCAGGATGCACTTGCACCTGCATGTAGGTGGATTCCAATCCAACATCAGAGGCAAAGAGCACTGTTGTTGTCTTCAGCACACTCAACACTGGATCAACAGAGCTTAGCAACTCTGGAAAACCACCCCTAGATAAAAAATAATTCACAAAGCTCGTGGTGTTTGGGGCTCCATATTCAAAAGGCCACTGATGGCTTCAGTGACATGGTTTAGTGGTGGTTCTTTTATCAGTTGGACTAGATGGTCTTAAAGGTCCCTCCCCACCTGCCAGTTCTATGATTCTATGATTTTCATTCACCTCCCCATCACGGCAGGCACACGCTGCCCTTCTGCTCACACTCCTACCTTTCACTTTAGCAGCATCTCCCTCCTTCGTGTCTGCACTTCAGGGATGCTGCCGAGCTCAGGAACTTAAATATTAGCAGTTACAGATTCCAAGGAAGCATCGGGCATTTAGTATACTCACTCAAGAAGCATCCTGCATCTTACCATCTGCAGCCTCCTCTGGAGAACAGCCGTACTCCACCTCTTCCTCTGGGACCACTTAAAGAAGATGAATCAACTCCTAACTCGACACACCTAATTATTACATGCTGCTATCACTCAAGGATGCTGCCAGATAAAGAAGAGGGTGTAGCCTTCATGCGAACGTGCTTTCCTGCTCTCAAATCAGAGCCCTTCCTTTAATCAGAGTCATCTAATTAATTTCGGTCCAAAGGAAGCTTCACAGGCACGGGGAAATCCAGATGAGGCATCATAAATAAGCAATACAAATCCTCATCCATCCTATAATCATTGGATGCTTTCAAAACAAGTCTTACAAGGAGGCCGAGGTCCCCTGTTGTTCCTATTAGAAAAGGAAGAAAACGATTCTTTAATCACCTTATTTTGAAATATATTTACAGAGAAGGTGACTAAATTAATAAATACAGTAACTAAAAAGGTTTAAAAAGAAAATAAGACCGATTTTAAATTTATTTAAAACAGCTAAAGCTATTAGAATGATGGGCAACCAAATCCTTCCCCTTGAGACACTTCTGGGCAATTAGTTTTTATTTCCTGATGGTTATGGGAAGAACGTTGAGGTTTTTAATTTAGGAATTTCCAACAGAGAGAATCATTAATCCACCCCAAACATCACATTTCACAGCAGTCAGAGATTTGTTCTGGACAAGTTTACACATGAAGTCCAAAACTCAGTGGTGTTCTGGTACCAGTAATGGGTCAGCTGCCTAACTCTGACCCTCCAGCGGGGCAAATAACGAAATTCCCTGCCCTTGGCTGTTCTAGCAATAAGGATAAGCAAGGGCCTCCCTGCACACCATCCCTTGGGATAATCAGCTCTTAGCACTGTGAGAGTGAAGAGTTTTCTGAACAATGTGCTGTTAATTTTGGAGTTTAGTCAGTTAGAAGAGCTAAAAAAGTAAAATTGTAAAAGAGAAAATCGGTTCGTTTTACCTCAAACCAAGACAATGGTTTTGTAGGATGAAGACTCATTTTTAGGACACACCGTGAGGGAGGATTAAACCTGTATTTCTGAAGCGCCAACAACGCAGCCACAGCATCTCAGACAGCACAGATTTAAACAGGTACAAAGTGCTTTTTCTCCAAAAAAGCCCTTTTAGGATGAAACCCACACGGTCAAAGCAGGGGAGAAGGTTATGGACACCAGCTGACCTACACACCTCGGTGTCAGGAGATTCCCAAGCACGACGAGTAGGTCAATAGTGAAAGTGTAAGGAGGCCCGCGGCGGGTCATTAAGGAGAAGACACTGGCATTCGAGGCGTGCGTCTGATGGAGTGAAAAACATTGCTTGGAGGCTCCCAGAAACACATGTTTACCCAAGGCGAAGGCAGAGAGGAATTCAATAGCTGCTTTTACAGGTAGAGAACAATGAATCCCGCAAATATTTTCCACTCGATTAATTTAAAAAACAAATCCGCTTAATCTGCCTTCTCATTTTCCACATTTGCTCTCCATTCTTATTATTTTCAAACAATTTGGCTGGGTGGAACGTTTTTGGAAGCTGACTCTTAAGCAATTACTACAAAGAGAGCACTTTCAACCTCGGGTGCTAAATATACACACCGCAGGCAGGCTGGGCAAGCGTATCCAAAGCAAGCCTGGGGACAGGGAAGAGAAAACGATTCTTTCCACTTAAAATATTGCAAGGAATAAAAGTAATATGCAGAGGTGGCTTCTTGAGGCCCATACTCACTCCAGCCACACACTCCCCCCAGCTCCCAGTCTCCCCAGTAGTAGCCCAGTGAACCCGAAGAGGTTTTCTGAAATCAAACTTCACNTGAGGACTCCAGAACTGAACACAGTACTCCAAAGAACTGAACACAGTACTCCAATAATTCCTCCTTTTTCCCCCCCTCCCCTCCAGTTTCAAACAACAGGGTGGATCTCGTGGTTTCTTCTTCAAAAGCCTCATCTACTCAAAGAGGAAAACGCTTCTGTCTTTCTCCTCCAGTTGGGCTCTCACAGTCTTAACCATCCCAGATCTGTTCCCAGGTGGATTTAACAACTAAATCATAGAATGGTTAGAATTGGAAAGGATCTAAAAGATCGTCAGAAACATCAGAAAGCTGTGCTCTCTTTCAATTCACTTTTTTCCAGATAGGTAAGAAAGTTCAGATAGTTTTTTTTTTTTTAAAAAAGAAGCATTACATATTTGGCATTGCACTAGTATTATCAGTATTTGCCTACAATGGTTTGAAAACAAACCTGTCATTACGTCCAGACACGATTTACAGATAAACTCCTTCAAATAGAAACACTGTGTTAATTTTAAGACAAATCCCCTCTTATGTCCAGATCTGATTTACAGTTGATTGCCTTCAAATAAAAATGTATGACGCAGATTTCCATTTGCTTTCTGCCAGAAACCTCTATTTTTAGATGCAGGGCAACTTCATACTCCTTTAATGTGCCTATCACCCCTCCATAGCAAATGGTGCACCTCAGCAAGGGCTGACACATTCCTCTAGATAAATACATCTGCAGAATTGCTGACAAAACTGTATCAAGGTTGATAAGAACACCAGTGTGTTTAGACCTCCTACTTGATGGAAGTCTCCTAAAGAAAATTACTTAACTAACTTTCTTCCCTTCTTTCTTTCTTCCTTTCTTTCTCTCCTTCTTTCTTTCTCTCTCCTTTCTTTCTCTCCTTCTTTCTTTCTCTTTCTCTCCTTCTTTCTTTCTCTCTCTCCTTTCTCTCCTTTCTTTCTTTCTCTCCTTTCTCTNTTCTTTCTCTCCTTCTCTCCTTCTTTCTCTCCCTCCTTCTTTCCCTCTTTCTTTTCCTCTTCCTCTCCTTCTCTCCTTCTTTCTTTCCCTCTTTCTCTCTCTCTTTCTTTCTTTCTCTCCTTCTCTCCTTCTTTCTTTCTTTCTTTCTCTCTTTCTTTCTCTCCTTCTCTCCTTCTTTCTTTCTCTATTTCTCTCTTTCTTTTATCTCCCTTTCTTCTCTCTCTTTCTCCCTCCTTCTCCCCCTTTATTTTTTTTTTTCTTAACTGTCATTTTTCTGCATGGAAATAAAGCAGCAAAAGAACTAACTCCCTGGATACACTCCATACTGGAACCAAATTGCTCTGACACAAAACATCCATCTGCATCTGTCCACTTGGGGCAGGTCCAGAAGAAAAGACTTCACTGACTCCCATTTTCGAGGCACAAGGTCCCATGTCAATCGCTTTGCCCAATACTGTCTCCACCTATGTCTATCCCATTTCCTCCCACACTCACCTCCCACTCCAGGCTCTGCCCAAATTACTGATGACTGAGGCTCTTTTGGATTCTTTATCCACTCCCAGCTGTGGACCTTCTTACATGCCACCCATGCTGGTAGAAACAATCTCTCTGCCAGGATCTACCAAGTATTTTCCCTCCATCAAGAGCACCCAGAAAACACCAGCTTTGAGACAAAACACTCCACTGTTAGGTAGAAACAAGACATGCAGAAAACACAAAATGCTACATACCATACCTTGTGTCTGACCCTTTGTCTGTTATATGTTTGGTAACATGCAGACAACACAGATAAATATTTTGCTAGATGAAGGAAAGTAGAGAAAGAGTGTTCTTGTTCTGCTTTCCTTCTTCCCCAAGTGACAATGCTGCATTCAATTTTTCAATGAAGGTGAAAATTTGGCACAGATTTGACACACAATTTGTTTCTTTCCCCTTCCCTATCTCAATATCAACAGATAGTTCAAGGCCAGGCTGGATGGGGCTTTGAGGAACCTGCTCTGGTGGGAGGTGTCCCTGCCCATGGCAGGGGGCTTGGAACTCAATGATCTTTAAGGGCCCTTCCAACTCCAACCGTTCTGTGATGATCAAGTCAAATGGCATTTTCCTGATCAGAAAAACAGTTTCTCTACCTGTCTTGTCCTCATCATGGCCTCTGTTTTGTATTTTACGAAACGACTACAACTTCAAAAACGTGCATTTGAATACATAACGTGAGAGGAACATGCATTTGCTGCTCTTCCTGAGACTAAACAGCCTGAAGTGTGAAAACAGAATCACAGAATGATGTGGGGTTGGAAGGGACCTCTGGAGATCATCTAGTCAAACCCCCCTGCCAGAGAAGGTCTACCTAGAGCAGGTTGCACAGGAACCTGTCCAGGTGGGTTTGGAATGTCTCCAGAGACAGAGACTCTACCACCTCTCTGGGCAGCCTCTGCCATGCTTCTGCCACCCTCAAAGTGAAGAAGTTCCTCCTCATGTTTAGATGGAGCTTCCTGTGTTCAAGTTTGTACCCATTACCTCTCGTCCTGTTCCTGGGCACCACTGAGAAAAGACCGGCCCCATCCTCCTGACACCCACCCCTTAAGTATTTATAGGTGTTGATCAGATCCCCCCTCAGCCTTCTCTTCTCCAGACTAAAAAGACCCAAGTCCATCAGCCTTGAAGAAGAGAGAATGTTCTAGTTCCCTGATCATCTTTGAAGCCCTTTGCTGTCCCCTCTCCAGCAGTTCCCTGTCCTTCCTGAACTGGGGAGCCCAGAACTGGATCCAGGACTCTAGATGGGGCCTCACCAGGGCAGAGTAGAAGGGAAGGGGGATGGAAGAACTTCATTTACTAATTCCATTCTCCTCTGCAACACAAGTAATGTCAGACTGCAGTGAAGATCACACAACTCAGTTACTGGGTTTCAGAGATCTGTGACACTCCTTGCTGCAAGTTCTGGGAAAGAATCAGCTTCTTCTGATAAAGTGTTGGATTTTTTTCTGTGCGCTAAATGATTTTGAGTTATTTGAAACTATGAATATTGGTCCAAATGTTTACATTGCTGAGCAAACGTTAGGTAAATTCCATCCCAACAATGAAGCAACTTCCAGCAATAAGTAACAGAAATAGTGCCTCCCTTACATATTTGCTTCAGTAAATGTCTAAAAGCAGCCCCATAATGAGAAATGAAAGACAGTGGGAGGATTGCAACATTTGGAACAAAAAACTCTTTCACCATAATGTAGATAAAATCCATGTAGGAAGAGAGAGACTTTGTGCTACTCACTTTCATTTCTCACGGGGGTTCTCCCTTATCTCTTCTTCTTCTCAATGCTTCCAAATTATTTCCCGCTTGGACAAAACAAAACTATTTTTAGAGAATTTATCAACTCTAGAAAAAATGTTTTAAAATACCACTTGGACAGCTTACTAGAATGAGAAAGACTTCTTTTCCCTTCTCCCCAGCTTAGTCTACCTGGCACGACCCAATATTTCCCATTTTTTGTAAAAAAACATTGATAAACTGAGAGACAAAGATCCTGGAAATAATTGTACTTGAAATAACCCACCATTTTGACTGAATAGGATGTCCTTTGAAAACACAAATGCAATCTCCCTCACATTAATGACCAGCTTCTTCCAAATCACCTACTAGAGAACTGCAAATGGTTAAAATTAAGAGTTCTGTCAAGGAGGAAGACCAGATTGCTCCAAGCCCCATCCAGCCTGGCCTTGAGGCATCCTCTTGTGAAAAGAGGGTATCTTCCCTGCCTGCTCACCACCACTCTTCAAGCAGAAAAGTTCTTCTAGGCAAAGACACCTGTATCAGCTTATGCTGGACAGAAAGCGGGACAAGCAACACCAACTTTCTAACAGCTCAGCTGAGGAACAGTCACCAAACCCACCCCAGAAGTGACGGTGACAAACAAGAGGGTAACAATGAAGAGCTTGGAAAAGTAATACAGTTACCAAGGCAAAAGTATGTCCAACCTTCATTGAGGACCCATGGAAAAATGCCTTAAAACATCAGCGGTGTTCTGCGTAGCACCTAGAAGCATCTTATTCCACTCCTGCCTCACTCCAGCCATACTTAATTTCTGAGGTAGTCACAGCAGTTTGCTATAAAACGTTCTGTGTCCCGTGCCCCCAGTGCCTTTTAAGGATTGTTTGGACTTACTCACCTCCTTCATACTAGATTGGAAAAATGGAGTCATGCAATTACCTGACAAAACACACATGCTACAAATCCACAGACCTACGTTGCAAGCATAACGGCCAACGAAAAGCGATTTGAGTTTAAAAATAAGACAAAACACAGACCAAAAAACCCTCACCAAAAGGAAAACGCTGTGCAGAGCAATTCACAGAACAGTTCCGTAAATGTCTGTTGCTCTCATTCCATACTTGAGGCATTCCAAGATGTTCAAAACCACACAACTTCTAACGGTAATAAAAAAATCCCATTACCAGAACTGGTAACGCTCCAACCAAGGCAGGAGTCCAGACCTTGCAAAACACCCAGCAAGTGCTGATTTTGCAGAAGTCAAGCTGACTCGGCCTGAGTGTGCACATTCTCCTTGAAGTCCTGTGGAAGGGAGGCAAATTTAATTTCCAAGGTTTAAACCTTGCTCTGATCTGAAAGCAATGGCTTATTTTAAAATCAAGCCTGAATACAAGGTTTACTCAGTACTTGAATACAAGCTTCGGTGACCTCCCCAAGGCACAAAGTGTGCAGGAGGAGAGGAACATGCCCAGACCCGAGCTGTGGAAGGATCCCAGCCTGTAAGAGAATTAAGAACAGTAAAGACAGATTGTTGTTAAAAATATTGGCAGATACGGGCAAGTGAGCTACTTCATCCACTAAGGGCGACCTGCAGCTTCTTGGATGATCAAAATAATACACCTGGGAATGGTCTGAGGATAGAAGAGCTCCCAGAACCAGAGCTCAGGACCACACTGTGTGCGGTGAACAAGAGCTAAACAAGAGAAACACCAACTGGAGGATGCAAGGATACGTGCCTTCATTTCAAACAGGCTTTGACTTGTGCAACTGGGAACATAATATGGCCCAGCAATCAAGCAGTGCCACTTCCAGGCAGATGACTCCATCAAGAGCTACTCTTCCCCTACACAACACCCCTGGTAGTGACTTTGTGTAGCAGAAATGGGGTGCAACCACATCAAGCTGGTGTTTCACTGAAGGTCACTCACTACAGAGTGGACAATCCCAATCCAGGAGACCAAGTTCAACTCAGATGACAAATTTAACACAGCCACACGCATGGCTGGCATAGGCACATGCACGTTGGCACGTTTGCGGGATGTTATGGAATAAAAAGCATGTATCATCCCTAATGCAAGCAGAAAAACTGAAAAGGAATTTGGGTCTCTTACAGAAACTTCAATCTGACAGCCTCTAGTTGTAACACAGAGAAAGAAAAAAAAGTCAGGGGCATAGATTTAAAGCATTGCTGGCTCAGACAGCAAGAAATTCCTTAGCTGAAGGCCAGTGCATTGGGAAGACAGGCTCTGGGTTCTGTTTTTGGATGTGAGAATAGTAAAATGAGGAATTATCTGAAGGAGGCCAACAAGTAAGCTGGAGAGGGACTTTTTCCAAGAGTGTGTAGGGATAGGACATGGGGTAATGGCTTCAAAATGGAAAAGAGTAGACTGTATTAGATATTAGGAAGGAATCCTTTGCTGTGAGGGTGGTGAGGCACTGGAACAGGTTGCCCAGAGAAGCTGTGGCNCTCTTTTCCCCTTCTTCCTTCAATGGCCGACGTCCAAGGAGGACCCTGCCTGTTTGTCTGCCTTCGATCCCGATCCGAGCGTTCCTGACCCCAGATCTGGAATTCAGCTCCTGTCGATCACCGACTCCAGCCTGGGACTGTTGCCTGCTGGTGACGTGGTCGTCATCCTGGGAGCTTAATACGGTTTTGTATATACTGTATACTTTCATTTTATTTTATTTTATTGTTCATTATATTATTATTCTTTATGTTTTTATTAAAGTAGTTTAGTTTTTCTAAACTCCTGAATCTCTTTAATTTCTCCCTCTCCTCTCCTTTTTCCTTTTTAAAAAAAGGGGAAGGGGCGGGGAGGGCTATCTGTCCTTCAGTTCTGATTTGCTCAGAACCACGACAATGGGGCTTGGAGCAACCTGGGCTGGTGGGAGGTGTCCCTGCCCAAGGCAAGGGGTTGAAACTCAGTGATCTTTAAGGTCCCTCCCAACCCAAACCATTCTAGGATTCTACCTTTGGAAAAGGGAAGGTGTAAATTTCACCTATGTTTCTTCAGGATCCCTCCCCAAATTATATTTTGAAGTTCTGCCTTGGTTCACTTTGACACAACCCAATTCCAAAATCGCTACATGGCTTCACTTTGGCACGAGACAGCTTTGGCAAGCAGAGTTCCTGATGGATTTTGTTCTGCAATGCAGTGTAACTGGAGATATTTTAATGCACTTTATTTCAATATATTGTAAAGTTTTCTCTTGTATCTGTTCACTTCTCCTCTTGAGTCATTTGCTTCAAAGACTGGCAGATTTCTGCTTATGTTAATGGTACAAAGTGAATGAGATGAGGATGTTCACTGAGACCTTCTAAGCTTCGCTTTCACCAGCTGTTCAGTACAGAGGTAGGTAGGGAGGAGAGGAGAGAAGAACCCTCACCTTGCTGGGAGTTCTCCTTCCACCAGGACTTTAGAACCAGAGGCTGACCCTGGACCAGCTCTGCTGGATTAAGGACACGGTGGCACAGGACTTTGGCTGGAGCTGAGATCCTGCCAACAAAATCTCAATATACTTGGCCATGACAGATAAGGTTGTTCCTTCACTCAATAGTGAGCGATCAGGCTTCAGGTCAAGGAATTAGCAGTAATCTACAGAGATAAAACACACTGGGGAGACACGAAAGAGGGCACAGGGTATCTCTTCACTCTCCCCCAGCTGCAATTTCTTTAAACTCCATTACATTTTGGTCACCTCCATCTACCACCTCCTTGAAAACCAACTAAAACCAACTGAGAGCGTCATTCTTCCTGAGTGACCCCTTGATTTAAGTCAGATCCTGCTTTCTCCCAACCTTCAGTAACTTCACACTTCTCCAAAATACAGGCTGCATTGTTGTAAGAGGATATCACACCCGTTACTCCACACATGATCACTTCAATATCTCCACCAACTACAGCGCTTCTTCACATCAAGAAAACAAATATCCATCCTACTTTGAAAAGTATTTTAGAATTTAAAAGATAGGAAAAGGGAGAAAACCAAGAAATGTAATTAGCCACATATTTATGGATCACCAGCAAAAGTGTTTGAACATGGAACTCCCCAGGCACAAACCACTATTCCTATTTGGGAGCACAGCACACCTAAGGTTGCAGATATCCCTGCAGTTGAAATAATACTCCCAATTCGTAAGGAAGAAAGTCATCTGAGCCTGAAGCAACTTGGAAAGTGAAAGCCCAGCCACAGAGTCACTTTGGACTGTCAGATTAGTGGCTGCTTTTACGAGAAGGCAGGCACCAACGCTGACATTTATCTACCAAGCGGGGAGCTTCACCTTAGAACACGGGCAGAAGTGAAACACAGTTGGGAAACTGAAAGCCCTGGAGATGTGCTACCTGTAGGGCACCATTTTAGTGGTGCCCTACTCTTTTTATCCATTTACGGATACTCTTTTTATCCATTTATCATACTCTTTTTATCCATTTTATCCATTTATGATAAGTCATGTTATCGTTGACCCTCCGTGATCACAGTGTGTCCACTCCATAGCATAAGTTCTGGTGAGAAACCAGACCAAAAAGTAGGTCTGATTTAACTGTCCCCATAAACATAGTAGGAATTTAACAGAAGATTCTGCTTTTGTGTCCAGGAGCCTCCACTGACCTTTTCACAGGGATAATCAAAGGTGGAATTCGGCCTAGAGCAGCCTGCTTTTAAGTTGCATTCAAACACCAAGGTGATTAGTAGATACCACAGAGAAACCAACCTACCCCTAAGCTCCAGACTGGTATTTGAAGTCTTCCAAAATGATCTCAGTCATACGGTTTGCTGAAGATCTTTGCTCTCTACTTTCCCTTCATGGGCTCTTCAGAGTGGGCCCATCCTTTAAATCTTTAAAAAACACCTCCTCTTTGTCATTATTCCTTATGAGATCAAAAATGCAGCAGCAGCAACACAGCAAGCATAGGCCAGGCAGCATAAGAAGGGAAAACAATTTCATTTTAAACCAAAACCTGATTTCATTCACTCACATCTTCACACCCACGAGCACCTGGGTGCGTGGGTCCAAGTAGTCCGTGCAAAATTCAGGTGCCAAGACTCCTGAATCCAGACCTGTCTAGGACTCCTTGTGACAACAGAGACAAGAAGGGACACCAGTTACTGAGTTCTTCCCACCTTGGGCTCTTTGGTTGGCAACCACGTGCCGGTTTTGGACAGGCCTTTTTTTGTCCTCTTTAGGAACCGTCAGAAATCAGCCTGTCCATCTTGTCCTGCCTCTAGGAATCATCAGGTCCTTGGCTTCCTGGCCACTTGCACGTAGACAGAAGCTGGAATTTTGATGACCTGCTATTCTAAGTGACTTCAGCACGTGCCAATCTAAGAGCCCTTTCTGCTGCTGTTATTCCTCCTGGTACCACTGCTCCCGGACATTCCCGGTTTTCATGTGTCTACTACAATTCTCCAAAATTCCAGTGATCACCAACCATGGAAGAGAACTACAGAACCTATAACCCTCTGCAGAGAAACTGTTTCAGAGTACAGTATTTTAAGGCAAGAATAATTTGGCCACAGGTTACAAACAAGTTGTCTTCTGATGTTAGTTTCTTCTAACAAGACCATATCCATTCCATGTTCTCTGTCTCTCAAGGAATTACTACACATTGGAAAACGTTCTAGAAAATATACTAATTTAGAAGAGGTTTATTTCTAGATATCATAAAAAAAAATCACACAATCATAGAATGGTTGGGGCTGGAAGGGACCTTCAGAGGTCATCTAGCCCAACCCCACCTGCAATGAGCAGGGACATCTCCCACTGGATCAGGTTGCTCAGAGACCTTGATCAGAGTCCAACTTGACCTTGAGTGTTTCCATGGATGGGGCATCTACCACCTCTCAGGGCACCACCCTCAGCGTAAAAAAAAAAAGTCTTCCTAATATCTAGTCTAAATCTACCCTCTTCTAGCTTAAAACCATTACCCCTTGTCCTTTCACTACAGCCCCTGCTAATAAATTTGTCCCTATCTTCCTTTTAAACCCCACTGAAGCACTGAAGGGCCACAACAAAGTCTTCTCAGAGCCTTCTTTTCTCCAGGCTGAACAACCCCAATTCTCTCAGCCTGTCCCCATAGAAGTGTTCCAGCCTCCTAGTCATCTTTGAGCCCCTCCNGAATTTTGATGACCTGCTATTCTAAGTGACTTCAGCACGTGCCAATCTAAGAGCCCTTTCTGCTGCTGTTATTCCTCCTGGTACCACTGCTCCCGGACATTCCCGGTTTTCATGTGTCTACTACAATTCTCCAAAATTCCAGTGATCACCAACCATGGAAGAGAACTACAGAACCTATAACCCTCTGCAGAGAAACTGTTTCAGAGTACAGTATTTTAAGGCAAGAATAATTTGGCCACAGGTTACAAACAAGTTGTCTTCTGATGTTAGTTTCTTCTAACAAGACCATATCCATTCCATGTTCTCTGTCTCTCAAGGAATTACTACACATTGGAAAACGTTCTAGAAAATATACTAATTTAGAAGAGGTTTATTTCTAGATATCATAAAAAAAAATCACACAATCATAGAATGGTTGGGGCTGGAAGGGACCTTCAGAGGTCATCTAGCCCAACCCCACCTGCAATGAGCAGGGACATCTCCCACTGGATCAGGTTGCTCAGAGACCTTGATCAGAGTCCAACTTGACCTTGAGTGTTTCCATGGATGGGGCATCTACCACCTCTCAGGGCACCACCCTCAGCGTAAAAAAAAAAAGTCTTCCTAATATCTAGTCTAAATCTACCCTCTTCTAGCTTAAAACCATTACCCCTTGTCCTTTCACTACAGCCCCTGCTAATAAATTTGTCCCTATCTTCCTTTTAAACCCCACTGAAGCACTGAAGGGCCACAACAAAGTCTTCTCAGAGCCTTCTTTTCTCCAGGCTGAACAACCCCAATTCTCTCAGCCTGTCCCCATAGAAGTGTTCCAGCCTCCTAGTCATCTTTGAGCCCCTCCTCTGGACCCATTTCCAACAGGTCTGTGGCCCTCCAGTGCTGAGGACTCCTCCTCCTTCTCATATTGAGTTTCCCATCAACCAGGACCCCCAAGACCTTCTCAGCAGGGCTGCTCTCAATCCTTCATCCCCCAGCCTGCATTGATCAACTCCGGGTTGCCTCCACCCAGGTGCAGGACCCTGCACTTGGCCTTGTTGAACCTCATGAGGTTCACATGGACCCACTTCTTGAGCCTGTCCAGGTCCCTCTAGGATGACATGCCATTCCCAAGAGATGTCAAATGCACCACTCAGCTTGGTGTCATCTGCAAACCTGCTGAGGGTACACTTGATCTGCACTGTCTACATCACTGACTGAGCATACTGGTCCCAGTATGGGTCCCTGAGGGACACCACTTTTTAATTCAACATATGGAAAGACAAAGTTTATTGTTCTTCAGGTGATTGCAACATTTGAAAGCCTTGGTGCTATTCTCATGGAAACTGTAGGTTACTCCAACAGTCTAAAATAAACACGTGACCAGAAGGTGAAATTCCATACCTTTACCCCCGTGGGTCTTATCTGTACTGGGTGTTTCAGTGCACCTAAGGACAGGCCTTCATCTTCACTACAGAATTTATGTATGAATTCACTTGTCAATTACAAGAAGCAAAAACAATCTCTGAAGACTATTTTAACAACTCATTTAAGTAAAAAAATGTAGAGGGAAAAATTGCTTCACCTCTTAAGTTGTAAAAGAATCACTATAGTGAGGAAAAGAGGGTTGGGTTGGGGTTTTTTTTTTTTTCAAATCCAATTTTCTGGTCATTTTGGAAGGCCTTGAAGCTCACTTTCTGGGGTGGCCAGCACACATCCTCATCTCCAGACTGTGGAATCAAATATTTTCCAGCCAAGCAAACAAATAACTGGTTTGTTCAGAGCAGAACAGACTCAATAACGTAGTAAGAGAAACTCCCAACACCAGATCCAACATGTAACAGCTCCACTGCCACGAGACCGAGTTCCTTTTGTACGACAGGAAGAATAGGGATTTGAAAATAGAACCTTTTCTTTCCTACACTAGGCCGTAGGTGGTTCTTAGAAAGAACAGGCTCACTCTGGGAGGTCAGTTTCCTGGTGAGAACTGTCAGAACTAACCCTGACAGGATTCTTTGCTTTACCCTCTAAGTCAAGCGTGAGAACTGCACCAAACCACCCTGATTCAGAGGAGCAGGCGTGATTACACGATGGGCAGGGAGCTGCCAGCAGAGCTGTAAAACTGCCAGCCAGGAGGCACAGCCGGATAATACACCCTGGGGGAAGAACACTGGAACACCTACACTTGGGTTTATAGCACATTACGAGTTACTTCTAGCCCAGACTGTGTTGGCAATGATGGTCTCCAGCCTGATTTGCTGGCAGCCTCTATTTACTTAACCTAAAGTTACAGTTAAATGCATTTTATTTGCCATCTCCAGAGGTGGTGTGGGTTTTTTTCCCTTGGATTTTCTCCATGGAGATCCCTATGCCATTTTACATCTCTCCCCTTGAAACTCACCCTGCGACAATTCCTTCCATCCTCTCTCCTCATTCATCTGTATTCTCCTTACTGCTTATTATGAAGCAATCCATGGTGAGGTCTTCCTTCCCCTCTCCAGAACATCCTCCTTGGACTGCTACCGTTACTCCATGGCACAAGCTAAGCCAGCTCTTCCCCTAAACAAGCTCGGGAAGCAAGAAATTAGACTGCAGTCACAACTCCAAGAGCAACACCTAGTTTAAGATGGCAAGAGAGGCCTTCTCAGGTATTACTGCAGTCTGTAACAAGACCCATGAGCTGACTCTGACTATGGATATTGACACAGGCCACAGAAGTTTACTAAAGAACTTAATTACTTACCTAGATGGCTTTCTCAGGCTCTCCAGGTTTACAAATAGTTTTAAGACTTTTTTAAGGAGGTTTTTCAAAGCCAAGCATTAGGACCTACTGGTATCACTACATAAATACTCATCCCCTCTTCCCTCTGCAGAAAGAAACAATTCAAGCAAGCAGGGAACAAATACAGTGAGACCTGGACAGGATGGAGAGAGCTGGGCAGAGAGGAACCTGATGAAATTCAACAAGGGCAAGTGTAGGGTGCTGCACCTGGGGAGGAATAACCCCCTGCACCAGGACAGGTTGGGGCTGACCTGCTGGAGAGCAGCTCTGAGGAAAAAGACCTGGGAGGCCTCGTGGACAACAGGATGACCATGAGCCAGCAACGGGCCCTTGTGGCCAAGAAGGCCAATGGCATCCTGGGGGGCATCAAGAATTGTGTGGCCAGCAGGTGCAGGGAGGTTATCCTCCCCTTTTACTCCGTCCTGGTGAGGCCCTATCTGGAGTGTTGTATCTAGTTCTGGGCTCCCCAGTTCAAGGAGGACAGAGAACTGCTGGAGAGGGTACAGAAGAGGACTACAACGATGATCAGGGGATTAGAACATCTCTCTTATGAGGAAAGGCTGAGGGACTTGGGTCTTTTCAGTCTGGAGAAGACTGAGGGGTGAACTAATCAACACCTATAAATACCTCAAGGGTGGGTGTCAAGTCTTTTTTCATTGTTGCCCAGTGACAAGATAAGAGGTAACAGACACAAACTTGAACATGGGAAGCTCCATCTAAACATGAAGAGGAACTTCTTTACCTTGAGGGTGGCAGAGCCCTGGAACAGGCTGCCCAGAGAGGTGGTGGAGTCTCTGTCTCTGGAGACATTCCAAACCCACTTGGACATGTTCCTGTGCAACCTGCTCTAGGTAGACCTGCTCTGGCAGGGGGATTGGACTAGATGATCTCCAGAGGTGCCTTCCAACCCCGTATCGTTCTGTGATCCTGCTATTTCTCTCCATCCATCTCATGTCTTCCTGAGCAGCTGAAGAAGCAATTTGTAAGGCAGGTGAGAGAGTGCAATGAAACACATGGAAGTGGAAGGCTGCAGCACCATGGCATGCCCAGGCTGGGAAGTAAAACAGCACCAGCTGGTGAGAGGCTGAAGCAGGAACTAGGCAATGTGGAGAGTTTTCAAGTCATGGAGCAGAAAGGCATGGACAAACGGTCTGGAAAAGGGATTGCACAAGGTGAAAAGCAGAAAATAAAAGGTGCCTAGTAACTTTAAAAAAATGGAAATGCCACATACAAAAGAGGCTGACATTAAAGAGGCAGCAGTAAATGACTCTTAGAGACTTTACAGATTAGTGTAACAAAGAGTGAACTGTGTGCACAGTTGCTGAGAATATAAAAGTTCTTTTGACTACAAAACTATGAAGAAAGCATGAGAACTCACAGCAGAAAAAAGGTTGAACAAACCTTCAGTTAACATTAAAAAAGGATGCTGAAGAAATCAAAGTGACAAGTGAGATCATGATGTCCAGACACCACCAAAATCCCGACAAACTTCTAAGTCAAGTATTTCCTAACATCCTTTTGAAGACAAATGTATGAGCACGTTATTGACACATTCATTATTACAGAAATCTGATAGCAAAATAAAAATAAGTTTGACAGAAGGAATCAGCAACGCATCCAGAAACACTGACCTAAACTGGTGCATTCATATCGTGTCACCCTGAAATGCAGAAAGTACAGATACTTATCCAAGCCAGAAACAAAACTCCTATTGACTCAAGTATCTCAAGATGAGAAAGATGCACAGGATAACCTCAGGAGGTTTCCCTGTGGAATGGGACACACCTGCTATTAACACAAATTTAGAAACAATTATGGGCAGGACAGATCAGATTTCCATATGCCCACAGACTACAATGACTCAGCAGAAAGCACTGCAAAACAATTGTTTACAAGCACTGTTCTGTGACAATCCTTCAAGCTGGAGCAGAAGCCAAAGTTTCCTGGAAGAACACAAGGCCAGGCTTAAGTTGAGTGGGTTCTTTTACAGAGGCAATTCCTCATCAAGAGTAACTGCTCTACACAGAAAATCCCCAGCACCATTAGCATGTTAGAAGAGAATGCTGAGGGGGAAAGCAGCTTCAAGGAGACTGATGAGGAACAGAAATAATAAGAAGTCTCTCTCAAAACTGACCAGCTTTGCTTACAATGCTTTCCCCAAAACTGTCCCCAAAACTTCAGCAGTCCACTTTAAAAAAAGTCACTTAAAAACAGTGTATTTCAAAACCAGAGGAAGAGGAGAAGTCTAGTATTCGGTTTGCAGGATGCCAAACGGCAATGTAAGTCAGGAGATGAGTTTGTCTTCAAAGTACAGAACAGAGCACAGGCATCAAACCTGTTCCTCCTCACAAATAAAAGGTACTGCCACCTGTTCTGAGGGGGAGATCGTGCATTTAGCAGCGTTGTTCAGTCAAAGAGCTGAGTTTTAAGCCAGTTAAGACTTTGGACAGCTAGTAGGGAAGGAGAAAGCATTTCACCTTCCTAAACGTTGTTTCTACTGCTTGTCACTGTGCCATTCCTACAGCAAGATAGGAATCAGCAAGGAATATGACTATGCCAAAGCCCAGGCATGACACAGAGTGCCACATCAAGAGTGCCACATCAGAATAAGAATAAAAAAATACTCTGTTGTAATTTTTCATTACAAAACCAGCTGATGGATAAGAAAGACTCTGATGAACAATCTCTCAGGCTTGAGAGATGCAAACCTTTGACAAAACATATCCACAGATGTTGCACTGAGGACTAAAATGCACAGAAGGATACACAGTGTCTTTGAGGACAGGTGTTACCAAAAGAGTTTTTAAAAGTATGTATTTAAAGAACTAAAATGCTAAATTTTGTTGCCTAACAGACTTGTGCTGACCTGCAAACTCATTGTTGGCCACACACACTTCAAATTTGGCTCCACAGAGAGGTTCTGTGCCCATTACTAGAACACGAACTCTGAGAAGAAAAGAATGGGGTCCCAAGCTTTGCTGTTTTCACATACAAGTTCATTTTACCATAATAACAGTACTAAGGACTGAACATATGAACTACAAAAAAAATTAGTCAGTTGGTATTTCTTTTTCTCCACACATACAAAAAATTGAAAACGGAAAAGCTCTCAAGGAAATTTAGTTCATACCAAACAAAAAAGGGTCAAAATAAACATAATCCAGAACACAGGCAGTCTCAGCTGAGAAGCAATATGGAATTCTGAAGGAAACATCCTTCTACAGCAGCTTGAGGAGGTACAAAATGCATCATCTCAGCAGCCTGAAGTTAGGATTACAGTCTCATCCCGTTACCGGTATAAAGGCCTACGTCAAGGCTCCAGACTCGATTCTTGCTCCTCAGTTTCATCAGGTAGCTCTTCAGCAGCTGCATCACACACATTGTCCTGGTTATCTGCTGACTGATCCAACTCAACAGGCTCCCCAGCAGCGATCTGAGTTGTTTCTTCTTCCTCCTCTTCCTCAGCTTCCCCGTCATCCTCTACATCCATCTCGAACACTCTCACGTGACGGAGGTTTGAACTTAGCTACGGAGACAGCAAGAAGCTTCTGTCAGTAAGCAAATAAAACCAGCAATACAATTTCTAATGTTGGCTATTTTTGGAAACAGCCTTTATTTTTGAAATGGAGGTATTAAGTAAATCAGCAGCTTTTTTTTTTAATCACTCCACAGGTTGTAAAGTAAAGCAAGCAGATTTAAAAACTTCTGTTAGTTTTCCCGTGTTGTGTTATGAGAGAGGTACAGCTGCATCCTGACACAGTCATCACAGAATCACAGAATCATAGAATGGTCAGAGTTGGAAGAGACCTTCAAGATCAAGTTCCAACCCCTCTGCCATGGGCAGGGACACCTCTCCCTAGAGCAGGTTGCTCCAAGCCCCATCCAACCTGGCCTTAAACACTTCCAGGGATGGGGCATCAACAACTTCCC
>VXBW01007298.1:0-50090 GCA_013400375.1 Thinocorus orbignyianus | reverse complement strand
CCCAGGATACGGTTGGCTTTCTGGGCCGCCAGCGCGCACTGCCGGCTCATGTGGAGCTTCTCATCCAGGAGCACTCCCAAGTCCTTCTCCTCAGGGCTGCTCTCCAGCCATTCTCTGCCCAACCTGTATTTGTGCCTGGGATTGCCACGTCCCACGTGCAGGACTCTGCACTTGGCTTGGTTGAACTTCATGCCATTTGCATTAGCCCACCTCTCCAGCCTGTCCAGGTCCCTCTGGTTGGCATCCCTTCCCTCCAGCGTGTCAACCGCGCCACCGAGCAGTCCACAGGCTTCTTCCCAGATGCTGCACTTACCACACAGGAAACTTTTCTGATGCCATTTACAGCGACGTACTGAGCTTTCATGTTCTCCAGCACCCTCCACTGATTCTCCAAGACGACAGCACGCGTGGGTATCTCACCACTCTGCTCATCCAGCCTGCAGGCAGCCAAGAAGAAAAGCACAACACTAGTACAGTAAGAAACAACTCCAGAGCTATGGAAAACCTCAAGCCAGTCCAGGACTTTTTATGTCTAAGTTTTATTGTATCACATTCAATAAGCAGAGGAGCATTTGAAACCATCATAACTCTGCTCCAGCCTTTTGAAGGTGCATCACTCCAATTCAGCCCCATTCAGAGGGGATTGAATGGGAGAACTCTGCCTGTTAGAGTGGCCAGGAATTGTTTTGGATTTGTTTTTAATATTTTCTGTTTGTTCTTCAACACCCAATTTCTTTATGGCATGAAAAAAAAAAAATTACAGTTCAGTATGGCTCTTAATTTTGAGTTTAAAATATATCTTAAGCAATCAACCAGAGAGGCATAGGGCAAATAAAAGGGGACAGATGAAGAAATATCCATGTATCCTTATTACAAGGCAGAGGTGTGTGAGCATATATGCTGAGAACGCCCCAAATTCAGGTATTCTGAGCAGCAAAGTCAGCATCCTCTAAAGAAAAGACTCCTGATTTGACAGGATGTCTTGAATTGGTCCTCCCGTTTCACCAAAGCCATGTACACAGGTTGTATTCAGTCTCCAAAAACCAAAACCAACCCCAGTCCAGTCCCCCAAAAACCACAAAACAAACTGTTCAGGAAGTTCCCACTTCCCCACTCTGCTCTCCCTGGCACAAAAAGAGCTTTGTCTTTAAAATATTCACACACACAAAGCTTGAGTAACTGTACACAATTAGAGTATGTGCTTAATCTGCTTTTCAGTTCTGCACTTTCAGACTTGGAGCAAGTTTTCCAGTACCTTTTAGTGGAATCCCAAATGAATTCCCTATCTTGATCCTCATCTGTGTATACTGAAGACAAAGGCAGCTGAGCCAAGACTCTCTCCTTGCCTTCTTGTTCCACGCTCTCCTTCAAAACTACAGTGATGGTTTCATCATCATAGAAGTGTGCATCTAAACAACTGTAGCATCTACAGGAAAAAATATTTACAAAGCATCATGGAATAAAAGTGAACACAGAAGTAAAATCTTTTGAGGTTGCACAGCATTCAAGCTAAAAAGCATCCAGTAGTGAATGGTGAGCCTTACTGTAAGCAATAAAAAAGGTCAGTCATGCAGCTAAGAATAAAAGACAGCCATAACCATGGCAGATTCCTGTATTAAGCAGGAAAAATGATTCTGAAAAAAAAACACAACAAAAAAACAACCAAAAAACCCCCCCCACATAAATAAAACTTAGTAGCAATCTTATTTTCTCCCATTTCAGGTGAAATGAAAGAAACAGTAAACACAAAGAAAATTTAGAAACACAACTGAAGGTTGTGTATCTCTTGCACGTCTGCCAAAGGTCTGGCTTTCAACTAGAAAACTAAAATTGACTTGACCTGGAGGTGAAGTGCAAAATAAGAGTCCCACAATCCTGCAGCTTCATGGACGTGTGCCATTTCTGACAGCCTGACTCACTCAGGGACTACAAGCTGATCCAGCACCTGAAGAAGTAACTTGTAGCATAAAAGCCACACTGTAATGCCTGAGAAGTTAACTTATCATAAAATAAACACTAGGAAAACAGGGTCTTTAACTTAGCAATCCTGGAAGAAAAGAATTCAATATACTGACCTGGAGTCTGAGCTCTCATTTATGCTGTTGTTCAAGAAGTTCCCAAACTCCACCGCAAGAATTCCATTGCTGACAGACCTAGAAGAACGGTGTTCGTTATCTCAGCGATTAATTTCTTTTCCATTCATAAAGAATTCAGAATCTCTCACAGAAACTGTAGCAAGAGATGGTGTAAGCCTGCCCCATCTTAGCACGACACACGGCCAAATCCCAAGATGATGTATTTGGCAGACAGAAACTTTTGGATTTCTCCTACCCCTCAGCAAAACGTGACTCATGGAGTCAAATGGGAAGCGGCGCCTGGTTTGTGGGAGAGAGTTCTTTGCTGAACTCCTGGCTCAACTGTCCTAGCCTCAGGTCCATTAAGTTAATTGTTACTCAGATCAACAGAAAACAAGTTCAGACTATTTTAGATATCAATGAGGGAGGAAACAGGATAATTTTGTCACCAGCAGCTCTCAACTGTAAATGTAAAAGACAGTTTCACCACATGTCTTCTTCAGCAGAGAAACTGCTTGAAAAACCCCCACCACTATCTCCTCAAATTAAAATAACAGATATAAAAAACAGTATTTTACAGAGAGGAGGAGTTCTTGTTTTCTAAACCCAGGTTATTTCCACGATCCCACTGCCAGAATGCATCTTAAACAGTTATATCAGCACAACCAGGCTGTAACAAACCGCATTCTGGACACAGAAGTGCCTGGAGATACACAAAACTACCCCCCAAAGATGTATTCTGTTTGTTGCACCTATGAGTCCCCCATTTTTCCTTAGAGTATTAACTGACAGGCTGCAAGAGGTGAATCAAAAGATAGTATCCACAGTAAGACAAAGCAGCACTGAAAGCATGATTCCCTATAATTTTTCCAGAAGTTTGCAGAAGCAAGCAATCCCTGGGAGGTGCAAAACTAAGGGAGCCTGATCTTTTTGCTACGCCTAAACCATCTCGGGTCTTGTTTTTACATTTTCCGAGTCAAATACAGCACAAACTGCTGCAGATTCCTACTGTACTTCCTAACACCCTCCTCATTTTCTCTAGAATCCAAGAAAGATTGTATTCATGCTGCTCTTTACTTCTTTTTATATAAGAGAGATTCAAATTTTAACTGTTTCTGTACACTCGTGTCAAAGCTCACAAATCACTTTTCCCCCCTTTTTCTCTTACCTGGAAGTATCAGTGTGTCTCCTCAAAATGTATATTTTAGAAATGGAATTCTCCAATATGGTGAAGAGAACATAATGTATATTGGATGTTTTGTCATTCCACCTGTAATGTGGGGGGAAGAAATGAAAATTCAGGCCTAGTTTTAATAACTGGTAAATGACATAGAACAAGGAAGAGCAGCATACTTACAGAAAGGGGAGTTTAAATAATTGAGATGTGGAATCTTCACTGAAAAGAAAAATAACAAAAAAACCCAACTTGTAAAATGCTAAAATTTTGTGCAATCAAGCTGTAGAAATAATATAAAAGAAATACCTTTGAGAAGTTTTGTAGAGAGACATGCAGACCGCTTGATGAACCGACTTCCCAATTACATCCTAACAAATATAATGGAAACAGGTCCCAAATGCAGGCAGTTAATTAATAACTACACNCTAGATGATCTCCAGAGGTCCCTTCCAACCCCACATCATCCTGTGATTCTGTGATTGCATGATCTGAGTGAAAAATCCACCAGTATTTTGCTGCAATAATCATCCCTAATGCAAACACTAGTCACTTGATACACTTTGCTTCATGTTTCTTTGTGATATATAGACTAGCAACTAGCACAGTTATCTAAGCACACAGCATGTACCACATGCTAATTAACATTAAAAATAGATCCCAGAAACATGGGAACCTAAGACAGGACTCAAAAATACCCTCCATTACATTGTCTAGCCAGAAGCTTGAGACATCCTGACAGTGGTGAAGCTGGATTACATGCTGCCATCTAACTCACATGCACCTGAAGGCAAATATTAAACCTTCAGGCCTTCCCCAACATGATTATTGTTTTCAGTTGAGTGCTAGCCCTAAAAGAAAGTTATTATTTATAGAAACTGAACTTACCGCTGGCTTCTGTAAACACTGATCAATGACCCCTTCCATTTGCCTTTTGACAAAATGCAGTGATTTCTCAGGGTAGTAGGGAAAGAGAAGAGGACTTTCTGTAAAGAGATGAAGTTCATTTGAAAAAGCTTGTAAAAACATACTGAAGTGACAGATTAGGAGTCCAGTGGACTGTCAATAAGGGCAGGGCTAGAGGACATGCTCTACAAGAAGTTGAGGGAGGTGGGTTCATGCAACACAGCCCAGCTTCAAAATTAGCCCTGCTTGGGTTCAATTAGGTGACCACCTAAATTAAACCCTGTTTTTTTATTCAGAGCTTGTTTTGCAAAAAGATGGAACTGCATTGACCCAAAATGTAGAAACACAGTTGTCATAATATTCTTATTTCAACAAAACAATTTCCATCCTTACAGTAGCTGAGATTTGGCTTTGATAGGACTGATTCATTATTAGGAAATTAACCACTTTGCAAGAAGACACTTTGCTTTGGAGATAACTTTCACTACTCATTTTGAGTACATAACCTGTTTCTTTTCCCGTGATTTAGCTGGAAAAATGATTAAAATCACATCGACCACCAAAACACCAAAGGGTAGAAAGCGTCAATGGCAGAAACGTTACTTATCCTAGAAACCTGGCAGTTCTGAAAGAGAGACAATTTGCCAAGTGCTGAGATGTTTAATACCAACAAAACCACTTCCAAACCATCTCTACAATCACAGAAATGACCAGTCAAGTAGTCTGCACGTTTAAAGTATCAAACATACTCTCAAAATGTGTTTAAAAACACATTCTCTATGAATTTGCCAAGCAAAATACTACCAAAACCCCACTTTTCACTGAATTAAATAGACAGATAAAGACAGCTTGTGCTGTAGAAGTTTTACAGTCTGTGGTTTCTGAAGTTAAACAAGAATCCTTCTCACCGTGAGCCTGTTATAGTCATAGGATCATAGAATCATAGAATGGTTCGAGTTGGAAGGGACCTTCAAGATCATCAAGTTCCAACCCCCCTGCCATGGGCAGGGACACCTCTCCCTACAGCAGGTTGCTCCAAGCCCCATCCAGCCTGGCCTTAAACACTTCCAGGGATGGGGCATCAACAACTTCCCTGGGCAACCTGTTCCAGTGCCTCACCACCCTCACAGTAAAGAACTTCTTCCTAATATCTAATCTAAATCTCCCCTCTTCCAATTTAAAACCATTCCCCCTCCTCCTGTCACTACACTTCCTGACAAAGAGTCCCTCCCCAGCTCTCCTGTAGCTCCCTTCAGATACTGGAAGGCTGCTATCAGGTCTCCCCGGAGCCTTCTCTTCTCCAGGCTGAACAGTCCCAGCTCTCTCAGCCTGTCCTCATAGGAGTCTCTTGCTTACTTCTTTTTACAACTAATTAACAAAGTAGCCTGACTCCAGTCAAAGAGAACAGGTTAGAACGCTTCCCCCAGCTCTGACCCAAGTGCAATTATCACTTCCTTGAAGTGGAATTAAGACTTCTTAAAACAGACACCTCCTGGGATTCCTTCCAAGCCAGCCTTTCTAAGACTGGTACATAAAAGGTAGGAAACTCCTAATATCCAGGAAACAGCAATCACCTGGGTGAGCAGCTACAGAAGAACTGTGCAAAATAACAAGGACCATTTATTTCATTCTACTGGGATGAAGATCCATGACTTACACTATGGAAATAACATAAGCATGAAGAAACTGATCAACCTTCTACATGTGTAACATTCTACAGAGATCTTGGATTCACTTTTACTTGTTACTGAGGCTCACATTACCTTTCAGATGAGTACTGCTTTTAAGAAAGTTAAACCACTGATTTCCCTCTGTATTAGGTGGTGATACAAGGTCATCATCTTCATCTTTCAAGTACTAGAAAAGAAACAAGACATTTGTAAGATTGCATTTTAAGAATAAGGGATGCTACAATTCAGCTCCAGCGTGGCCCCTCACAACTCTTCTTAATTTAACACGTCCTACTCTTACAACTAAATATTCCACCCCTTCTTGAAACAGTAAGAAAAATCAACTATAGTTTCAGATCATACAGTGATATTTCCTCAAGAAACTGATTTTTAAATCAAGCTTGAGCACAAATGTTTTGAAATCCAGTGATCAATGGCATAAAGACAACAAGCACACTTTGGTTTTACATTACTGTTGATGGCTGGGAAGAAGTTTGACCCTTTTCCTAAAAACACAGCATATACAAAGTAAAAACTATAAGATATGTTTTTAAACACTCCTTTTTGTAGTAACAGAGGAAAATAATTAAAGTAATGCCCTTTATCATTACTGGAACAAGCAACACAGAGCAGAAAGGACAGAGAAGAAAAGTGGGCACAGCTTTAAAAACTTCTCCACCCAAGGATTTTCTCATTTATTATTTTCCCATTTATCATCTAAGTTCTTTACCTGGCCAACTCTCTCCACGTTGAAGTATTTTCCTTTACGATTGTAAAGCTCTGGGGCCTGAAAAAATAATGCAGAACAAAACCATTATTTATAACCAAAGCTAATGAGAAATAGGCTGCAAAAAGATGACTGAATTATTTTATCATAAGATTTTGCACATTCATTTCTTGACAGCAAATACAAAGTCAGATGCTGTGCTTGGCAAACCGACATGCCTTACCTCATTGAAGTGTTCAGTAAGAAAATCAGCAACAAAGGTGATATCTTTTTGAGTCATCTGAAAGAAAAAAGAACCAAAAAAACCACTGGTGAGAAAAGTAAAGGATAAGAAATACATTTCAATGAACACATCCCATGTAGGCTGAACAAGCACAGCTCCCTCACCTGCCTTAACAGGGCAAGTGCTCCAGCCTCCAACCTCTGCTTGGGAGCTCTCATAACGAATATATATCATTCCAGAATATAATATATATAATTCCAGATTATTCATGGCTGTCTTATAGAATCACAGAATTGTCCAGGTTGGAAGGAACCTTTCAAATCATCAACTCCAACCATCAACCTAACTGATAAAAACTCATCACTAAACCATGTCACTGAGCACTATGTCAACCCATCTTTTAAATACCTCCAGGGATGGTGCCCCAACCACTTCCCTGGGCAGCCCATTCCAAGGCTTAACAACCCTTTCAGTGTAGAATTTTTTTCCTAATATCTAAACTGAACCTCTCCTGGAGCAGCCTGAGGCTGTTTCCTCTCATCCTGTCGCCTGGGACTTGGGAGAAGAGACCGACTCCCACCTCTCTACACCCTCCTTTCAGGTATTCATGACCATTTCAATTGACCATTTCAATTCACGTAAGACAGCATCAGCGTGACTCTGCAGGCATCAACTTTCTCAAAGAAATGACACAGACACTTTCCTTTAAGTTCTGGAACAAAAATAAACCTTTAACCTCGCACTCAAGTCAAACAGAATACAGAGTATACCATTATCTATTAGAAAATGTTACTACTACCTTGTTCAGTTCTGGAAGCACGTGATCTTCCGACATCCTCAACATGGCTGAGGGAAAAATGATATGCTTACTGCATTAATATGAATATGTTTTCTTATTATTCTTAATTTCCCATGGCTATGTAATAAGACACTGCTGATAAAACAGGAAACAACAGTTTGTCAGAAGCAAAAGAGTCTGGAATGAAGGATTATGAATTGAGTCTGAAATCACATCTCACTTGTCCCGTTAGCTTACAATAGAAATCTTGGCAGATTTTTATGCTTTATCTTTTCCAACTGCACTGGAGTTTCTATAAGACTGAGGCAAGATTATCATAAGAAGGGTTCATAAGAATTTATTCATGTATATACTAAGAGTAGCAAAATGGATATATATATACATAAACCTTACAGCTAACTAGGTGTCCACAGGAGAAACCAGCAAGTGACAGAGTAAAGACTAATACAGTTAGACTATACTTCAAATTTGGTGTAAACTAAATAAATTCCTGCAGTTCTCCAAAGTAGTTTCTTCTTTTCATGAAACAGACAATAAAAGTTACAGGATAAGCATACACAATACCCACGTTACACACAGCAAGTTGATTTGAGAACCATCAAATTTATGATCTATGTATTTAATAACTACTCTTGCCTCATCAACTGTAACTTTTTAGATGTCCAGAAATTTTCTATGAGAGAAATAAACAGATGGTTCTAACTAGGATTGGCTTAATTGCTTGCCAACACTTCAATGCTAACAATACAAAACAGATATGGGATGCTTTCAAGCTTACCCACATACAGCCATCGAAAGAACGCTTTGAAGTTCTTCATGCTGCTGTCGATAACTCTGAAGAAGAAACAAGAAAAGAAATTACCAGACCTAAAAGACCCAAACTGCTCCAAAGTGCCCCAAGCTCTAAAAAAAGCCTGCAAGAACCATCAATTTTATTTTTAAATGCAGCCTTCCAAGTTAAGACTGCATCTTAAGATGCAGTGAGACCACGTTAAACAAATCTCACCACCAGAGGAGCCTGGTTCTCCCAACCTCCTCTATTCCCAGATACCAGACTCAAAGGGCACGTGTTTTTAAACTCTCCAGAGTTATACTTACTGAAGCAGCTCATTTGCTTTCAGGATGAAAGAGCCAACAGCAGTAATAGCCTCTGCAAAAAGAGCTCACTGTTATTATTAAGCTTTCAAGAGAGACATCAGAGCAGGTGAGCAGCACACAAACTACACTACCTTCAATTCCAGCTGCATCTAACCCCAGAGACTCATACTTTTGTTTCCACAGGGCCATTCCCTTCAGTTCACTCAGGTGGTATAACAGCGCCTCAGAGCCACTAGGAAGCAAAGGCAAAGAAGTACAATCTTTTAGCCACCCTTTGGAAGTTCACTGAATGCCACATTTTGATCATTTGTGTCTCAAGGGCAGAGCTTGATGAGGTGGTCTGGCATGTAAGAGTTAGAGTATCACTTCACAGAAAAGCAAATACTGAACTAATCATAGAATGGTTAGAGTTGGAAGGGACCTTAAAGGCCACCGAGTTCCAACCCCCCTGCCATGGGCAGGGACACCTCTCCCTAGAGCAGGTTGCTCCAAGCCCCATCCAGCCTGGCCTTGAACACTTCCAGGGATGGGGCAGCCACAACTTCCCTGGGCAACCTGTTNGCTGCAGCCCAGGCTGGGGTTGGTTTCTGGGCTGCCAGCGCGCACTGCCGGCTCATGTGGAGCTTCTCATCCAGGAGCACTCCCAAGTCCTTCTCTTCAGGGCTGCTCTCCAGCCTTTCTCTGCCCAACCTCTATTTGTGCCTGGGATTGCCACGTCCCAGATGCAGGACCCTCCTTGGCTTGGTTGAACTTCATGCCATTTGCACTAGCCTACCATTCCAGCCTGTCCAGCTCCCTCTGGATGGCATCCCTTCCCTCCAGCACGTCGACCACACCACCCAGCTTGGTGTCATCAGCAAACTTGCTGAGGGTGCATTCTAATCCCACTGCCCATGTCTCCAAAAAAGATGTTAAATAGTACTGGTCCCAGTATTGACCCTTGAGGGATTTAATGGTTTTAGCCACCACACACAGTCAGTGTAACTATTTTTGCATATATCTCAACACACTCACCTCTGCAAGTGACTTATGACCAACTTCTGTATACTGGAATAGGAAGACTCTATGGACTGACCAAGTTTTTTTAAACCCTGTTAAAAAAGGAACACAAACATTTAGTAACATTCTGTTAATTTAACAGAACAGAGATTAGAAGATATTGAAATATATTATTTTAATATGTTAAAAAATATCAACATACCTTTACTGTCAACTGGTTCATTAGTAATGCCTGAAGTTCCAGACTGAAAGGGATGGGGGAGAGAAGCAAATATTAATTAACTTCATCTTTTAGTATCAAATGCAAATACATATTCAGATAAAACAACAGTAACTACCTTGCTTTGCCCCATAACAACAGCTGCATAAACTCATCCTGAACAGAAGTGGTTGTGTTCTTTTCCTGTCAGTCAAAATGATTGAAATAGGTTGGTGAAAAGGTTAAATCCAGGCTACCAAATATTCCCACAAACACTTCAACTAGAAGTATATCGGAAAACCCACTCATGTCCTCCAATGCTGAAATCAGACTACTGATTACTAAAAATTTTCTAGTATTTTAAGTTATTTTTAATCGGATTAATCCAGTAAAAATTCTAAGCAGTTTGCCAATACCAAGAAACTGTTTTTAAGAAATAAATGGATAATTTGAAATAAATAAAGTCTAGCCACGGCCAAGGAACATGAAATTTAAGCAAATCCAAGAGCATCTTTACTGTAGCTGTTGTACAGGCTCTGCTGAACCAGGCTGTGAGTGCTGGTGGGTTGTTACTCAGCATTTACAGTATTCCCTTTATCAGTGACTAAAGTACAAAGAGCACAACCCTAAGTAGCTGCACAAGCTGAAAATTATCATCTTTGAATAACTTCATATAAATTAAATAAAGAAGTGTCACAATAAAATCCTGCTTGATTGTACTCGGATATCTCCAGCGTCAGAGCACTTGACACATAACAGCTTCCAGGTTGCCACTGGACTGAGGGATCGTTACCTGGAGGCATTATGCTTAAAGGAAACCAAGTTCACATGAACAACAGAACTACTGCATTTTCATTTATTTATACTTTTTCCCAAAAGAATGGTTAATACCACACTACCTGTACAAACTTGGTCAGTCGTGAGTCCATCTGCATCAGTATTTCTTCCCACGCCTCACACATGCACGTCAGTGACAACTTTATGTACTGTAACAGACACAGGCGTGGGCGTTACTCCCTTTTTCCCCCCTTCAAAATACACACAAGAATTTGATCTTACAATGCAAAGGGAAGATATATTGAAGCTATTATTCCTTCCAGGATCTGAAGGGAGCTCCAGGAGACCTGGAGAGGGACTCTTTGTCAGGGAATGGAGAGATAGGACAGGGGTAACAGTTTTAAACTGGAAGAGGGGAGATTTAGACTAGATATTAGGAAGAGATTCTTTGCTGTGAGGGTGGTGAGGCACTGGAACAGGTTGCCCAGAGAAGCTGTGGCTGCCCCATCCCTGGAGGGGTTCAAGGCCAGGCTGGATGGGGCTTGGAGCAACCTGCTCTGGTGGGAGGTGTCCCTGCCCATGGCAGGGGGGTTGAACACGATGATCTTGAAGGTCCCTTCTAGCTCCAAGCATTCTATGATTCTATTATATAAAAATCTATAATCAAATTGCAAGTTAGAGCCCTACATCTACTTACAACCAACTTCCTACTAGAAAACACTTAGTTTACTTGCATTATTAAGAATACTGAAGCCTGCACGAGCTGTGATATTAAAAGGACACTGTAACACAACTGTACCTGTAACAGGGTTGAAATGTGAGTAAACTTCCGAGCCATCCGAGTTACCTCGGGTAAGTAACTGGATAACAGACTGGTGTCCAGCTGTAACGAAGGGGAACACACAACAGAGAACAGACAATTTAGACTTTTAAGACACTGTAGATGACAGAAATGAAAAGTCAGAGGGGGGAAGACCCACAGAAAAACTCATTCCCCATTTCCTTAAGTTGATTTTAAGAGGGGAAATACATTTAGCTCCAAGGGGGAATAAGTATTTTTAATACATCTATAAAAACTCCTAACTGCATTCCACATTTTTGGGAGTTTTAACTGTAATAGTTTTAAGGATGACTGTTCTGGACAGACTGGATAATCAACACCATTGGTCCTATGTCTTTGTGTGCAGAATGAAGAAAACCTGAATAATTCTGTTATTGAATAAATGAATTTAAAGTAATATTTTACAAGATCATCATCAGTCTCATCAGTGAAACTGCATGTTAACGTGATAAACCCAAAAATTAAACCAGGGTAAATTTCAGGAAGGCTGGAAATAGTCCATATTTTTTCTGTAAATAACAGAAAGAAATTTAAAAAGCAAATTCACTTTTAAAGAGTATTTTAAATTTATGTGACTTGCCTGAAAATACGTTATCTCTGCTTCGCCCTCTGAAGAGTCTTGTATCTCTGTAATCACTGACAGGGATTTCAAATCACTAGACAAGCACAGTCCACGGCAAGAACCTGCCACCTGAAGGATTCCAGTATAAAAGTTAATGCAATATCACATTTCATAGAATCATAGAATAGTTAGAGTTGGAAGGGACCTTCAAGATCATCCAGTTCCAACCCCCCTGCCATGGGCAGGGACACCTCTCCCTACAGCAGGTTGCTCCAAGCCCCATCCAGCCTGGCCTTGAACACTTCCAGGGATGGGGCATCAACAACTTCCCTGGGCGACCTGTTCCAGTGCCTCACCACCCTCACACCAAAGAACTTCTTCCTAAGATCTCATCTAAATCTCCCCTCTTCCAATTTAAAACCATTCCCCCTCGTCCTGTCACTAGACTTCCTGCCAAAGAGTCCCTCCCCAGCTCTCCCGGAGCTCCCTTCAGATCCTGGAAGGCTGCTATCAGGTCTCCCTGGAGCCTTCTCTAAGATGTATTTACTGCTCCAACACGTTCACACCCACAGAAGGCTGTGTTCAACGACATGTAAAAACCAAGTGGAGTTTTCAGCTACTGTTCAGGAACTAAAGTACCCCTTTTACTGTGGATTAGTGCTGAACTTTGTCTCATTTGAAAAGAGATGTTAAAATTGCCAGAGCTAAAATGTCTTTCCAGCAATAACCCCAAAATCCAACTGACATGAACAGCTATTTCTTTCTTTAAACTTCAACAACCCCGTTTCACTTAAGCATAAGCATACATATTAGGAAGAAGTTCTTTATATTAGGAAGAAGTTCTTTACTGTGAGGGTGGTGAGGCACTGGAACAGGTTGCCCAGGGAAGTTGTTGATGCCCCATCCCTGGAAGTGTTCAAGGCCAGGCTGGATGGGGCTTGGAGCAACCTGGTCTAGTGGTGAGGTGTCCTGTCCATGGCAGGGGATGTTGGAACTTGATGATCTTGAAGGTCCCTTCCAACTCTAACCGTTCTATGATTCTATGATATGTATTTTTTCATCCAATTTAGTTGTAGTTTGGTATATTATGAAAACTTGGAAAGAAATGGAACGTACCCCAGTTACTGCAGCAATCTTAAACATTCCATAGGCATAAATCTCAATAAACCCTGAGCTGCCACCAAGGACAAGAGCATTAAGTCTATAAAAATAGAAGAAAATGTGTTGATAAGCACACTGAAACAAATTCTAACCAACACAAATATAATTCTTAGTACTTAAATTCCATCCCTTTACTAAAGATCTTCTAAAGAATCACTGGACAAAAAGAAACACTGCACTACTGTCTGCAATCCAAGAAATTTAAGAACTGAAAAATTATTAGCTTAGATTTCATTGATAAGACCTTCCATAAGGTCTTCTGTGATAAGAGACATTCCATATCCTTTTGTCAGAATGCTTAAAACAGATTACAAATAACTTAAAAATAAACCTCACTTATCCATTCTATTATAGCTTAAAAAAAACCAAAACAATCAAAGGAAAACCAAAATCAAACCCACAACAACCCACACATGGAATTTACCTCACATCACCCAGAAGCTTCATAATCTCATCTGACTTTTCTTCACTGAAACACAAAACATTTGGTTGGAGTTTATGCAGCTCGCCTCAATACCATAAACCAAAATACAATAATAAAAGAGAGAGAAGATGACAATTTCTTACCTGAAGATCTTTGCCGTGGTACTGTAACTGAAAACAAAATAATTATTCTCAGTAGGAGTGAGCAGACATGTCATCCAAAGCATCTGCAGAGCACTCAAGATGAATAACCAAAACAAGGACAAGAAGGGACAAATTAGCTCTTCTCAAGCTTACCAGCACAATGCTTACTTTTTTGGTAGCGCTGGTAACTTAGGCAAAAGGAGATTTGATTCATCCTCAGCGTTGTAAAAGGAAGTGAGAACACTGAAAAAGAAATGCAACTGACTTTAAAATCCAAGCTGTAAAAATGTGGGGGAAGAGGATTTCTTTCTAACTTCAAAGTTACAGCATGTGTGTCAAAGAGTTACAAATAATGGAGGGTAACCCCTTATGGGTCTTTAATAATTTATCAAATGACCAAATTAACAAAAAAAGCCTGGAAAATGCTTTTTTAACTCCACCAAAGGATAAAGTTTGTATCTGCTGGCTCAGTAGCTTTTCACCAAATCCCTCATCACCTGTAACACAGTTACTGACTGAGGCTCTTTGTTTAAAACCTGTACAGCCGTGCAGCCCAGCCTGCCTACATCTTAATAAAGCTTCACTTGGAAGGAAAAACTAGATTTAGAGAAATTTAGAGATTTAGATTAGATACTAGGAAGAAATTCTTTCCTGTGAGGGTGGTAAGGCACTGGAACAGGTTGCCCAGAGAAGCTGTGGGAGCCCCATCCCTGGAGGGGTTCAAGGCCAGGCTGGATGGGGCTTGGAGCAACGTGTCCCTGCCCAGAGCAGGGGGTTGGAACTCTGTGATCTTTAAGGTCCCTTCCAACACAATCCATTCCATGATTCTATGATATCAGAGGTTTTTGTAAGACCACAGAAACAGGGACCACGACGTCCTGTAGCTTATAAGTGCTGCTGAAAGTTGTCTAATGCCACAGGGCTCGTGGTCATTCGGGGCAAACCGACTTCCTGAAGCATATACACCTCCAAAAGAACTGCCACTGGGGCTGGCTGTAACACCAAAGATACCTGTAAAAGCTGTGAGCATCAAACTAGGGATCTTGAAAACACAAGTGGAAAAAAACTGACATGTAATACTTATGAACATAACAACATCATTATAATTAGTGTAATAAACTAATTGGTGTTGAAGTAAACTGGATCAGAAGACAGGCTGTAGGAGCTAACATTAGACTAAGCAGCTCTTAAGAGGTGGGTGCTCATGACCATGCTGAAATTTTTGAGTATACCCTTATGAACCACAATATTAAGGTATCAGCCCCAAAAATGTGCATATGAAAAGCCTTTGTTCTAACCAAAAGGAAAATTTTAGCAAAGTGGTAACAAAAATGCAATAACTATGCAATATTATATTATTTTTTATGACTGCTTGTAACATACTAAGTATGAAATTATTAATAAGGTGGCACTACGCAGCCCACAGTTTAATTCCAGATTTTTTTTGGACTCACCTGCTTTCCTCAGTCACTTCCATCCAGTGCATGTAAGTGATAGATGAGTCCACAGAGAAGGAGTGCAAGCTTTCGGGCTTCTCCACATCACACAGAATAACCCGCTTGGTATCAGAAAGGCCAAAAGCCAAAACTAGAGAAAGAGGAGTACAAAGCATAAACAACCAACATGCAAAACGTTGTAGTTACTTTACAGTGGATTAGAACATACAGGAGAGATTTTTCTCTTTGTCTCTGTGCACTTGTGGTGGTTTCAGTAGGGATGGATCTAACTTGCTGTACTTGCAGCAGGTACAAGTGCTGTGGTTTGGGTTTGGGATGAAAACGGTGTTGACAGCGCACTGGTGTATTCAGTTGTCGCTGAGCAGTCAAGGTCTTTCCTGCTCCTCACACCACCCCACGAGTGAGACCAGGAAGGGGCACAACAAGTTGGGAGGTGACGAGGACACCTTTCTGACTTTTCTGATTCTCTTCCCCATCCCAATTTGGGGAGTGAGCGAGCACCTGCATGGTCCCAGCTGGGGTTAAACCACGACAGTCTGTTTTGGCCCTGCAAGTTGGGTGCTGAAAAGGATTGTTGTGGTTTAGCAGTTTTCCCCCTTCACAGAATCACAGAATGCTATGGAGTTGGAAGGGACCTCTGGAGATCATCTAGTCCAACCCCCCTGCCAGAGAAGGTCCACCCAGAGCAGGCTGCACAGGAACTCCAGAAAGGGAACCGCCACCATCTCTCTGGGCAGCCTGGTCCAGGGTTCTGCCACCCTCACAGGAAAGAAGTTCCTCCAACCCAAACCACTCTATGATGATTTTATGTCAGCCCATATACTTGTCATTACTTTTGCCATCTGGTCTCCAAGCAAGAGCAGTCACTTCTTTTCCCGTATTTTCATTGGGAGGCAAACTCCACACCCGCTGAAAGTTGGCAAGCCGATGGAGTAAAACCTACAGAGCAAACACAGCCAAGACAGATAAATAAGCCACATTGCCCCGTTAATTCTGGTGTTTAGATCAGTTCAAGGTGCACTTTTTTTTACTGTTCTTTAGAATCTAGGTTGGAAGGGACCTCTAGGATCATCTAGTCCAACCATCAACCTAACCCTGATCAAAAAACATCACTAAACTATGTCACTGAGCACTATGTCAAGCCATCTTTTAAATACATCTGGCTAAATACCTCCTTTAATAACCCTACATCTTTTAGCGTTCCTTAATGAATATATATCTTAAATGCCACCTGCTCCTCTGGTAGATGACTGACTCCTAGGGGATTTTTGGGGATGCTGCCTGTGACACAGGGTGTGCACCGTGCAGCCTAGAAACCCGTAACCAAGAGGGGCTGCCCACTCTTCTCCAGCAAACCGGGCCTGAAAGCAGCTCCAGAGATAAAAAAAATAAAATACTTTAAAAATTCGGCCCTTCCCTCCTCAGCAGCCCTCGCCCCCCCCAACTCACCTCACCCGCTCTGTTAGCCAAGGCGATGAGGTCCCTCTTGGGGGACCAAGCCATGAAGACCACCTCCTGAGGCAGCTGCTTCTCCCCGACCTGCCGGAAGGCTGGCATGGTGGCGGTGAGAGGGGTCTCCGAGCTGTCACCGGGCCCCTTCCCCACTTCTCTTCCCGCCTGCCGGGCCAAGGCCGCACCGCGCCGCCGGCCGCCCGCCCTCCGCTGCCGCCTTCCGGGGGCGGTGCTTCTAGCCGCGGCGGGGCTGGGCCTCGGCGGCCCGGGGAAAGGGGGGAAGGGGACCGGACCTCCCCGCAGGGCTGGGGACCCCCGGAGGGGCGCGATATGTCCTTCACCGGAGGGGGACGGCGCCCTCGCCGGCGCCGGGCTGAGGGGAAGGCCGCGGCCTGAGGCCTAGCCCCGGGGAAAGGCCTTCCCTTCAGACACAAGGCTGGTCCTATACACAAAAAACAGCTATATTATACACGAAATATGCTATACTTAGCTTTTTTTGTGTGTGAGCAATAATGTATAATAAAATAACCGTCACTTCTAATTCAATCAGGTTTATTTTGGATATTAATATGAGCGTTTTTAGACAATGGGTTCAAAGGCTGGCCATAGAAACAGCTGAGTGTCAGCAAACAGTCACGTCTTTTTTTTCTTATTCTTTATTTTCCTCCTGGAGAACATGGCACGCTTTGTGGCTGATCTTCTGCTGATCCCCACCTTCACCCTCTTGAGAGTTTTCTGCTTTCGCTTTTTGCCAGCTCTGGAAAGCAGAGAAGGAACCCACAGATTAGAATAAAGCAGGGAAGGTGCTTCTATATTTGCTGGTATTTAAAATATTTAAGTATTTCAGTAATCTGACCAATAAAGTATATGAATCTCAGAATCATTGTGAACCCCTCCCAAACCAATTGGACCAGGACCTCCCAGAAGTACTGCCACAAAAAGCACAAGGAACATCCCATCTTCCAACATTAAGATATTTAATCTTCCTAAAATTAATCTTCAGCCTTTCAGTATCCGAAGGGAGCTACAGGAGAGCTGGAGAGGGACTCTTTGTCAGGAAGCGGAGTGATAGGACAAGGGGGAACAGTTTTTAATTGGAAGAGGGGAGATTTAGATGAGATCTCAGGAAGAAAATCTTTGCTGTGAGGGTGGTGAGGCACTGGAACAGGTTGCCCAGAGAAGTTGTGGCTGCCCCATCCCTGGAGGAGTTCAAGGCCAGGCTGGATGGGGCTTGGAGCAACCTGGTCTGGTGGGAGATGTCCCTGCCCATGGCAGGGGGGTTAGAACTTGATAATCTTTAAGGTTCCTTCCAACTCCAACCATTCTATGATTCTATGATTCTATAAAACTGTCTGTCCACTCTACAGCCATGAATTATTTGTCATGTATGGACTTACCCAGCATTTGCCTTTAAACAGAGGTAGAAAACTTTAGAAATGCCACTCACTAAGTAGATAAAAAAAGCACGTACAGACTGTATGCTCTCAATATTTAATGTATGACTATATAATGGGGAGGCTTAGGAGAAAATACATCAGGTTTAACCATATTACAAAGACTCCTGTGATCTTGGTTATGGAGTATTAAGAGCTAAAAGGTAGCAATATTATGTTGTACCTAGCTATTTTAAAAAATCCTTCCTTTCATGAGGAATTTGAAGGGGGCAGAAGTGTTTCATTACTTTAATTCTCATCTTCTTGACAGAGCTATCCCACACACCATTCAGCACGTTTGGGATCCATATAAATCCATTTTGAATTAAAAGCCACAGTTAAGGAACTGGGAGCCACAGTAAGTGACCTGCCTGGTTTTTATCACATCTTCCTCCAGTATATCCTGCCTGCTAATACAGCAGGTGGACAAAAACCTCTTTCTAAATCACAGAATCATGGAATGGTTTGGGTTGGAAGGGACCTTTAAAGGTCATCTAGTCCTGCAATCTTCAAGTAGATCAGGTTGCTCAGAGCCCCATCCAACATCCTTGAATGTTTCCAGGGACAGGGCACCTCCCACCTCTGGGCAACCTGTTTCACCACCCTCAACGTAAAAGATTTCTTCCTTATATCTAGCATGAATTTACCCTCTTTTAGTTTAAAGCCATTACCCCTTGGCCTATGGTAATGGGACCTGCTAAAAGGTTTGTCCCCATCATTTATAAGCCACCTTTTAAGCACTGGAATGCTGCAATAAAGTCTTCTGCAGGATGGACAACCCCAACTCTCTCATCCTGTCCTCACAGGAGAGGTGCTCCAGCTCTCTGAGCACTTTTGTGGCCCTCCTCTGGACCTGCTCCAACAGGTCTTGGTCTTTCCATGAAAAAAGATCAGTGCAATATAGAATCATAGAATCATAGAATGGTCAGAGTTGGAAGGGACCTTAGAGATCATCAAGTTCCAACCCCCCTGCCACGGGCAGGGACACCTCTCACTAGAGCAGGTTACTCAAAGCCCCATCCAGCCTGGCCTTAAACACTTCCAGGGATGGGGCATCAACAACTTCCCTGGGAATATTCCACTTACTGGCACACTGTTGCTGCACGGGAGAGGCTGGGACAGGTGCTGCGTTTGTGCCCTGCCCGGCCACAGACGAAACAGCCGGCATCGGTCTCCTCACACGTGTGGTTCTGCAGAGCGCAGCGGTTGCAGTTGCTGCAGTGAAACCAAGCTGCAAAGTTAAGTAACGTGATTTATGACCTTGAAGAAGGCTTAAAATGATCGTTCAGAAGCATTAAATACAGGCTACGTTACCAGGATTTTAATTTTGCTTTTAGTTTTACAGAGATGGGTGTAATCTCTCCTCCCTCACCACATTTCATAAGGCAGCCAGGTATTTCTTCACTAGATACACCGTGTGACTCTCACAGAATCACTATGGGGTTGGAAGGGACTTCTGGAGATCATCTAGTCCAGTTCCCCTGCCAAAGCAGGTCCACGCACAGAAGGTTGCACAGGAACTTGGGCAGGTGGGTTTTGAATGTCTCCAGAGATGGAGATTCCACCACCCCCCTGGGCAGCCTGTCCCAGGGCTCTGCCACCCTCCAAGTGAAGAAGTTCCTCCTCATGTTTAGGTGGAACTTCCCATGTTCAAGTTTGTGCCCATTCCCTTTTGTCCTGTCACTGGACACCACTGAAAAAAGACTGGCCCTGTCCTCCTGACACCAACCCTTTAAGTATTTACAGGCACTTCAACACATCTGAACTAGTTTGCCATTAGAACCATTACCCTGTGCGTGATCTTGACATGAAAAACAGTCCAGATGTTAAAATGAACTGAGGAACAGCAACTTCTGTATGGGTAACAAAAGCTGTGTTCAAACACAGCTGTAAATACCACTGCATCTGTGTACCAAACATGGCTTGTTCGTGCACCCACAAACAAATGTAACTGCCAATTTGTTTATAACATTCTAATGAAAAAGTTTACAACATCAGGAAACACTTATATGACAAATCAAAATATTTAAGTTCTCCCATACCAAATATAAATGGAATTTACTATGCCTTGACAAGAATTTATCAAATATCCACCTAAAGTTATCAAATGGCAATTGGTGTGAAATTGAGATTTTTCCTTTAATTTATGTCTTCTGAATTTTATTTCTTTTACAAAATATTTTCTCGTCTGGTTTGTCATCTGGGTTTCTTTGGACTACAGCTCAAACAGCAAGTGTACCTTTTTTATCTAATCATTATTATTTTATCATTATCATTATTATTATCATCATCATTATTATTATCATAGGAAAGTATTCTTCTCTACTTACAAGGTTTTACACATTTTTTGCAAAGGACACAATGTTTCCATCGTCTACCGTCCTACAAAAGATAAATAAATGCATTGTTTATTTGCCTGTTTTAAAAAAAAAACACTGATTCTATCTTAAAACTAAACTACTGATGAACAGTCCCAATTATTTACAGAAACAGTTCCTCTGTAGGGAGGACTGTAACTGAAAAACAACTGTCCTGAGAACTGGTGAGAACTACAACAAAAACAGCTGCATTTTGAAACTAGCAAGTTCTACAACTTCTGAAATGTAAGAAGAAATGCCAAGAGAACACCAGTCAGTGGTGCAAGGGGCAACCAGCAAACTTTTCCCAGCCTCTTTCCTGCACAAAGGAATTGGGGAAGCAGAAATTAATTCCCAGAGAGCTATGAATTATGTCCCAGGAAGTTAATGACAAGTCTACAAACCAGAAGTGTCTGCGGTTCCCCAAGGAAATCAGTATCAGGGCAGGTTTTTACCAGAGCAAAAATTAGAGAGGTTGTTAATTATTTGCCTACTGCTAAAACTTCTATCGAAAAAGTCATCACAATACTCACTTTTGATGTACATGAATTGCAGATCTCACAGTGCTGGTTACCAGAACTAACATACCGCTGACATATAGCACAAAACCTGGAAAAAAAAAGCAATTATAAATGTATTGTTCCACTGTTTGCTCAAGAAATAATAGAAATTAATTTTATACAACCTATTTTATAGAAGCTCAACAATAATTATTAGGATTGCAAAGCGACTTTGATAAATTAATGACAGTTTTGATACATAAAATCACCCACAGCCCAGAGCCTCATGATCATTTAGACACAGGACATCCAAACAGTAAAACCCAGGTGCCTGAATTCAAATTGGCAACGCTGGCATCAGTAAATCAAACCCATTCCATTCCTTTGTCCTTGATGCTTCTCTTAGGATTCACTTTAACTGCTGTATCCCCCCAGCTAAATTTAAGGATAGCCATAAATCTCTGTCTCTTGCAGACATCCAGAACATTCCCTGTAACCAGTGGTGTCCCCCAAGGGTCAATACTCGGCCCAGTTTTGTTCAACATATTCATCAATGACCTGGAGGAGGGGACAGAGTGTATCCTCAGCGTGTTTGCTGGTGACACCAAACTGGGAGGGTTGGCTGACACTCCAGAGGGCTGTTCCACCATCCAGTGTGACATGGACAAGCTGGTGAGCAGAGCAGAGAAGAACCTCATGAGGTTCAACAAGGGCACCTGGGGAGGAAGAATTCCAGGCACCAGCAGAGGTTAGGGGTGGACCTGCTGGAAAGCACTTATGAGAAGGATCTGGAGGTTCTTGTAGATACAAACTATCCATGAGACAGCAATTGCTGCCAAGAGGGCCAATGGAATCCTGGGCTGAGTAGGGAAGAGTGTGGCCNTGCAGTCCTGAGGGATGTGCTCTGGGCAACCCTGCTTTAGCAGGGGAGGTGGACCAGATGATCTTTAGGTGTTCCTTCCAACTCTGACAATTCCCTGATTTCTATGTACTATGTGACAAATTCTATCATTCCACACTGGAAAACAGAAACCTCTTACACATTTATAGAACATGCAACCTTAGGACAAGCCAGAGAATCGTGCTTTTCAGGAGCTTGGTATCCAAAAGTCAGACATGATGATACTGAACAGCACCATCCCAAAATCCTTTCGATATTTTATGCCCTGATTAAGAAGCAGCACGCTCTTCCAGTCACTTGAGCATTAATATGTCTTACCTGTAACCCTCTTCCACAGGAAGGACAATCATACTGGGGGTGAGGTTGGTGAAGATACGGACGGGGGACTGCCTACGACCTGTCTTGCCATGTTTATAAAGTGCATGATTATCATAGTCCACCTAGAAAAATAAAACCAGAGGAAAAGAGTCTTAAAGTGAATGCTAAGCACAGACAGACCTATTTGTGTAATTACTATCTTTATAGGTGCCTATGGAATTTTCTTTTTATATAAAAGACTCTAACCCCAAACCAGATAACTTTTTTACATAAATTTATTTATTTATGATGTAATTCCAAAAATTTCCATTGCTGTAATTCTGACCCCAGCAGTTTTGGAGATGAAAGACCTTAATTTTATTTTTTTACTGACAAGGGCTGGGCATTACCCACCAAGCTACTGACATTCAACATCTGGGAAAAACGAAACACTCTTTTTCAAGTTCCCTCTCACCTCTGCAATATGCATCTGCTGAAATTAGTGTAAATTTTGTTACACTGAAAACCAGAAGAAAGAAGAAATGACTAATGGACAGATGATGGATGAGTTAAAAGTATGAATATCTGATTCCATTCATATTCCTGTTTACACCACACACAACTGAAATTTAGCAGATTCACTGGGTTCAGTTATACCTGGTAATCCATCATACTAAAGCCGGGGAAAAACTCCAGGATACGAGACTCAAAGAAGTAGGGAAATATCCAGAACATGGGCATCTCGTGGTTGTTATGACCTGGTAATGGAAAGACTTAGAATTAAAGAACAAGGTACACGAAACATGAAAAATTTACTGTAAACAGATATGTTTATGTATGTTGTGTTGGGCATGAGAACTAGTTCCTTTAGGTGACGGCAAGTTTGGTCTATTTTATACACCCCGTCAGAGAGATGTTCCAGGCCTCTCATCATCTTTGTGGTCCTCTGCTGTGCCCTCTCCAGCAGTTCCCTGTCCTTCTTGAACTGGGGAGCCCAGAACTGGACACAGGACACTGGGGCCTCACCAGGGCAGAGAAGAGGGGATGACCTCCCTTGACCTGCTGGCCAAACTCTTTTTGATATACCCCAGGATGCCATTGGCCTTCTTGGCCACAAGGACATACTGCTGGCTCATGGTCATCCTGCTGTCCATGAGGACTCCCAGGTCTTTTTCCTCTGAGCTGCTCTCCAGCAGGTCAGCCCCAACCTGTCCTGGTGCAGGGGGTTATTCCTCCTCAGATGCAGCACCCTGCACTTGCCCTTGTTGAATTTCATCAGGTTCCTCTCTGCCCAGCTCTCTCCAGCCTGTCCAGGTCTCACTGGATGGCGGCACAGCCTTCTGGTGTGTCAGCCACCCCTTCCAGTTTTGTATTATCAGCAAACTTGCTGAAGGTACATTCCATCCCTTCATCCAGGTCATTGATGAATATATTGAAGAGATTCTGTGCTACTAATCATGATCCTCTGAGCTCTGTCTTTCTTGAGCTGGTTTTCCATCCACCTCACTGTCCATTCATTTAACCCACGCTTCCTGAAGTCACCTATGAGGATGTTGTGGGAGACTATGACAAGCCTCGCTGAACTCCACTTAACTAACAACTTGTCATCTCCCTGTGCTGGTAAGAAATGGTATTGGTTTGATAACTTATTCTTCTCTACCTTTAAAGTCCATTTTAACTGCAAAGTAGACTTTTAAAAAAAATTTTTAAGACTTAGAGAATTGGTTATTATTAAACTAAAAGCATTAGGAGAGTATATTAGATAGATTCACCTTTAGAAATTACAACATGATTTTGTTCACATTCACCTGGAAGAATCACACTTTTAAACAGGTCCTTTTCACAATGATGTTAGGGCTCAACCCCACCCACCTGGCTGGGTAACACATACCTTCTTTTTCTGTCTCCTTCCACATGGCCATCAGTTTTTTAAAACTAGAAGCCAGTGCTTCCACCAGACCTCCAAATGGGGGATCAGTTATCATAATAACTCCTTCACCATTGTCTTGACACAAGAATTTCCTGCACATTTCACGGGCGGCCTGTAAGAAACAGAGGTTAATTTCCACAAATACAGATTCCAGAACTGTAAAAATACTGTATTTGGCAATAAAATTGTTATTTCAGAAGTTACAACTATGAATCATAGAATCATAGAATGGTTAGAGTTGGAAAGGCCCTTCAAGATCATCAAGTTCCAACCCCCCTACCATGGGCAGGGACACCTCTCCCTAGAGCAGGTTGCTCCAAGCCCCATCCAACCTGGCCTTAAACACTTCCAGGGATGGGGCATCAACAGCTTCCCTGGGCAACCTGTTCCAGTGCCTCCCCACCCTCACAGCAAAGAACTTCTTCCTAATACCTCATCTAAATCTCCCCTCTTCCAATTTAAAACCATTCCCCCTCGTCCTGTCACTAGACTTCCTGACAAAGAGTCCCTCCCCAGCTCTCCTGTAAGCTCCCTTCAGATCCTGGAAGGCTGAACATGGAAGTTATTTGCTTTTGTGGAGGTGGATTTCCTCTTGTGTAGCATTTTAAAATATCCCCATAACTAGATTTGAAGCACTGAAAAGAAAGGTGCCCTGTTCAGTCAGAGATAATGTATCAAGGGCAGATGCAGTTCAAGCTTCCTAAGGGTACTAAATTTAACCCAGAAAAATGATGTTATTCATAGCAAGAAAGCAAAGTTCAGGCTCAGAACACATTTTATTATGTATTTTAAATATATAGTTTTTTGGTTTTATTCTGTAAAGCATTATCAAAGTAATGGGGGAAAAAACAGTCCACTGAAAACTGATTATTAATTATAAAAAATTATATCCTATTAAAATTTAGCAATCCAACCTGGACTCTGTCTTAAAGGAAATGTAAAAAGTTACATATCCACTGCCACCTTGATCAGTTACTCAGATTCAATGGCATTCCAAAACCAGATTTTTAACATTAACAGCATTCAAAAGTGCTGCCATTCAGTCCTTGCAGACCTCAATACAGTGCCACTACAGGTGTTTTCACAGCTGGAAAAGGGCACTGCAGTGTTTGTACTACAGGTGACCAGAGTCTTTTGTTTTAATTGAAAAATACACAACAATGGCTAAAAAAATTCAAGGGTTAAGCTTCCAGACCAGCTTCCCATTTAATTCCAAGCAATTCTTTTTATTTTCAAGATCCCATTCAAAATTAGGCTTTAGAATAGTAAAAATCTGAAAACTACCTGCATGGTGTGAAAGGTATAAGAATAGATACGTTTATGCAAATCAGTGGTGGTTACTAATAATGGCAGGAGAAGAGCAATGAGTGAGTGAGTGAGTGTACTACTGGGATAAATGTTGAAAATCAATGTTTGGAATTGAATTACACTGTGATTCCCTGTACAAAGCTACAATAAACATCCTACTGAAGCTGCAGGGTTCCTCATGAACTCAAATTTAAGCACTTAATGTGACACTTGAAAAGCAACAAGAAATTCAGCATATTTTCTTTAAACCATGACACTAATTCAACCTCATTTTACGACAACAAGGTTAACCTTTTGACCTTGCTTGCTTGGAATAAAGCAGGAAAAACCCCTCTTCCCTCAAGTACCAGTGAACAAGTCCCATGGCATCCACTGGGCTTGTAAAACCTGGAAATAAACTAATTAACTCTGTTGTAGCAACACAAGAGGAGGGCTAGTGAATACTTAGGGAGCCTACAGGAGAGCTGGGGAGGGACTCTTTGTCAGGAAGTCTAGTGACAGGACGAGGGGGAATGGTTTTAAATTGGAAGAGGGGAGATTTAGATGAGATATTAGGAAGAAGTTCTTTACTGTGAGGGTGGTGAGGCACTGGAACAGGTTGCCCAGGGAAGCTGTTGATGCCCCAGCCCTGGAAGTGTTTAAGGTCAGGCTGGATGGGGCTTGGAGCAACCTGCTCTAGGGAGAGGTGTCCCTGCCCATGGCAGGGGGGTTGGAACTTGACGATCTTTAAGGTCCCTTCCAACTCTAACCATTCTATGATTCTATGATTCTACTTCCACTGTAATGAATACTAATCTAAGACAACAACTCACACCAAATGGTCATTTTAATAAAAGCAATTAAGGTGTGTAGGTAACATTAGCCAACATAAACTCAACAGGCAACTTTATCATTGAATGGAGGGAGAGAGAATTACTGAAGAGGCTCTGCTGTTCCTTGATTTCAGCTACTGTCAACCTTTTTTATCTCGTGGCAGTTGTTTTCTACTACACTAGCCATGACTTTCTTAAAAAAATTCTGCATCAACAACATGTACTTCTTTACAAAGCACTCAAGAAATACTTGGCCTTACCTCTCCACCAAAAAAATAATGATTAAACATGTTGTAGTGGCAGAATTCATCTTCTGCGTAAAACTGTGAATACCTGTAAAATAAGTTTTAAGTGGTAGAAAAAGAGAAACAACTTCTTGCCTGCCCTGAAGGGCATTTAGAGTGAAACAACAACTTTGGGTTCTGCATATCAAGAATACATATCAATACTGGGAATTATTCAGTATAATTACTTTCCTCATAAACTGGATGCCCTTTGTGTACGTATGCAGAGACAGGAAAGAGAAAACAACCACCAACTTATCTTTTAAAGCAGTAAGAACACAAATCTTTGTACTTGCTGTTCAGACAGATAAATGCTTATCAAAACCTACCTGAAATCAATATCCAGCAGAAGGCTTCTAACCCTGAAATCTTCTTCTTGTGATGCTTTTGACTGGATGAGTTCATGAAGCCTGAAGTATAATTGGAGCAAAGAAATTGAACATATAATCATTGGCTTCAGAAATTATCTTGCAAGACTAGAATGCCTGGTACTTTACTAAACCTAAAACCAAACAGATAGAGAAAACTGAGTGATCTGAATTTGGATGATTCCATTTGGCTAATATGCAAAGTTAGAAAAATATGTTAGTGCCAAAACATGAAAAGTCCATGGAGTCTACTTGATCACCACGAACAAAAAAACCCCAAACACATGCAATGAAACTCACTGTCAGTGCTGTAAGAAACAAAGACCAACACTCAAAGTGTGTGTTCACACATTTGCAGCTACAGAATTCTCCTGTACCTTGACACTGGAACAGGTTGCCCAGAGAAGCTCTGGCTGCCCCATCCCTGGAGGGGTTTAAGGCCAGGCTGGATGGGGCTTGGAGCAACCTGCTCTGGTGGGAGGTGTCCCTGCCCATGGCAGGGCGGTTGGAACTCGATGATCCTTAAGGCCCCTTCCAACCCCAACCATTCTATGATTCTATGATTCTAAGATTTTAATGAGCAAGGCCCCACTAGATGCTTGGATAATCTCAACCAACTAAAGCATAGTGAATTATCACTGAATTAATTAGATTAGATACTAGGAAGAAGTTCTTTACTGTGAGGGTGGTGAGGCACTGGAACTGGTTGCCCAGGGAAGTTGTTGATGCCCCATCCCTGGAAGTGTTTAAGGCCAGGTTGGATGGGGCTTGGAGCAACCTGCTCTGGTGGGAGGTGTCCCTGCCCATGGCAGGGGGGTTGGAACTTGATGATCTTTAAGGTCCCTTCCAACTCTAAACATTCTATGATTTTATGATTAATTATCATCTTATTATCAGTGAATCCCTGATTATTTAAATATCAGTAAGCTGTACAGTCTCGAGACAGAAGTAATACATGGAAGTGTAACAATCCTGGCTGACATACCTTGGTGTTCCAACGGAGAGCACTCGTCTGAATCCCAAATTAATAATAAGATCCAGCAGGAACTGGCAACTTCTGTCCGCAAATAAATACTGTGCATTTGTTTTTTTGTTCTCCAGTGGATGCAGAAGTTGGCTGGGACTTTTTAACTGGGCAGTGGAGATATCACACAAGAACTGGTGATCCGAGTGTTTTTCCCATTCAGCTGGCAATAGCAACTGCTGGCATTCCTGGCAAAACCTCCTCTCTGATAACGGCAACAGAACAAAATTCTTGTACCTTTAAAGACAAAAGGGAACAAACTTTGAAAAAGCCTCTATAAAAGATGCAGAGGGGAGGTGTGTTTCATATTTTGTAAAGAGTTCAAGTTCAACAGGCAATGTAGTTTAGGCTGCTTTTGCAAAACTCCGCTATCTACATGTGAAAGAAGGAGCAGATATGAAAAAATATTCAAAGGACGCTTCAAAAAACCTTTCCTGAAAGCAAGCATGGTTCATTTTCAACTCTAGGTTGAAAATTCCACTCTCTAATTAGATGTTTTGTGCTATTTTCCTGTTGCAGCCAACCAATTTTTATTTTTCCAAAACCTTCTGAAATGTTGTCATATTTTAAAGAATCCTGAAATACTATCTCTACATTCAGAGTACCTAAATTTGCACGACTCGCGTTTCGCTCAAGAAAATACACACAACAATACCTTTCCACATTCTGGCTGTGTGTAAAAAAAGGCTGATGGTTTCTGTTATATTCTTCACGTGCTGCAAGTCTTGCTTCTGACACCTGTAAATATACATATATATATATAAAAAGTTACAAAACTAACAGGTATCACTCTATAATGTACATTAAATCTCAGTATTAAACAAAACAAGTACATGACAAAGATGACCACAACGCAAGATACTCACTTAAGGAAACAGAAAAACTAACACAAAATGTAGTGGACAAACACAGTGATAAGTTCTCTATTAACACAAATCAATCCCAGTTCTGATCCCCTACAATTATCTGACCAAAGTTCTCCAGATGAAGAGGAATTGCTGCAAATATTCTGGGACTACTGAGCATCATGCTCATTATTTTGTTCATCCCATTGTTTGCCTGCAACCACCAGACTGTCCCTGTCTTAATTACAGAAGATGAAGACATTTTGGGATCACAACTATCCTATTTTTTCAATATGGCATGGTATTTGGAAACTTTATAACTTGAATACCTGAGGATTTTAGCAATATGGTAACAAATCCCAGTTCTGCTCAAAATGTACACAGCCTTCCTTGAAAGTTATACCTGAAACACACGCCCACCTGCAAACATAATGCAAATTTGCAAAGTTTGCTAAATGCAAACTATTAGACAAACTTTACAAAACAGTAACTGACAAAGATTTCCAGAACATAATATTAATTAAAAAATATATAATTCTGTTGAATAGAAGTAAAAAAGGCCCAATATTTACCACAGCCGTAGGCAGTGCTCTCTTACCTTCTCATCTTCCCATTGGAAAAATTTACAGTCTTTTCTATCCCTACAAGCTGAACAAGCATAAAATCTTCTTCCCTCCTCTCTTCCTTGTCTGGTCTTTACAAACAGAAGAGCGGGACCTAAAGGACAAACGTATATGATTACATATGATGACACACTGATAGATCTCTTATAATACTTCCACTGCAAGGGTGAGGCTTCCAGAAGAAAGCATTAACAAAGGCTGACACTCCAGACTCTTCCACCATCCAGCGTGACATGGACAGGCTGGAGAGCTGGGCAGAGAAGAACCTCATGAAGTTCAACAAGGGCAAACATATGGTCCTGCACCTGGGGAGGAAGAATTCCAGGCACCAGTAGAGATCAGGGGTAGACCTGTTGGAAAGCACTTCTGAGAAGGATCTGGAAGTCCTGGTACATACAAAAAACACCCGTGAGCCAGCGATTGTTGCCAAAAACACCAATGGAAGNTGGATGATCTTTAGGTGTTCCTTCCAACTCTGACAACCCTTTAATTCCGTAAAACGAACCCCCCTGGACGGGTAGCCGCTGGAGACGAACCACACGGAGGCAAATGGAGGAGTCAACCCTCCACAGAACCACCGCCACCTCAGTCAGGCCCCTCACCGCCCCACTCCTCCCCTCAGTGCTACCCGCTGACCCCCCTCCTTCCCTCCCGGGCAGCTTCCCGGCCGTCCCCCTCACCATGAGGGCAGCTGGGAGCGCCGGCAGCCGAGCCGAGCAGCCTCAGCCCGCCCGGGCCTTGCATCCCCTCAGTACCGCCGTCCGCCATGACCCCGCCTCCTTCCCGGCAGCCCCCGCGGCGGAGGCGGGAAGAGCGGGCGGGCCGGCGCTGCGGCGCCCCCTAGGGGTGCGGAGGCCGCACGGCGGGGAGGCAGAAAATGATGGATTTGTGTAAAAAGACCCCAAATTGAGCTCTTTCTGTGGCAAACAAGGCATCCCAGCCCCAAAACCCTGCTTTTTAAGACTACGGTATTTATTTCCCCTTCACTAGGCACGTCTGGTACACGGACAACGGCTTCAGGGTCTTCCTAAACCATCAGGATAAAAATGATCATCAATTTTATCAAGTTCTTTGCTTCAAATTTCTTCCGAATTCCACCCTAAAGGGAGTTTTACATTTAAGGCTTCAACCGTTCCTTGCCGACACACTACATTAATATTTACATCCACTCAAAATTATACAAAATACAAGCATTTTATTATTTTTTTTTCCAACAGTATTGCTTAGAATTACAAAATACAGCAACGTCTGAAATACTGAAAGTTTCATAAAAGCAGCAATTTTTTTTTTCCTCCCCATTCCCTGTCTTAACTGCCCAGAAAATTAATGAAAATATAACATTTACTGTGTTACCTAAGCCACGGATCTAGAAACACGACCGGCAGCGTCTTAAACCATGTAAATTAAAACAAAAAACACAAATGGCAACAGTCTGAGGGCAAAATAATAAGTCTCTATGCCCTGTGTATTACAGTAATTTTTATATTTTTTACTCCAGTCAAAAAATAAGAGTGTGTTTCGATAAGAATCTAGAAGGCAGGCTGGCTTTGTGACAAACACATGGGTGTTAATTGAGGAAAAAACCACCCTGGTGACACCTCGATACTCCCAGGGATCCATTTACCCACCTACAGCAAAAACAACAACCAACCCACCCCAAACCCTGTAACAACAGGGTGAAACTCCTTCCTTCCCCTAGTTATTTGAAAAGAAATAACCACAGTTCTCCACACCTGTGCTTAAATACACCGCTTCTAAAAGCTAGAGGTGAAATTTCAACCTCTGGCCCATACACCCAGTTTGATTTTGTCACTGCAGGAACTTACTGGGGTTGAATTTTGCTGCTATTTAACCATTTTTGGTCCCTCACATGCAAAGGGAAAAAAAAAAAAACCAACAGTTTTTTCTCACTTCTCCTTTCCTTTCACTTGTCTGTCAAGGACAGATTGATTTATTTTTTTTATTATTATTTTTTGGGGTTTTTTAGTGCATGAGTTTTCAAGTAAGTAGCCTATGAAAATCTATAAACAGCTTAAAATATCAGGAAGAAATCCCAAGGAAAAGCATTTTCACAATCAAAGAGCACATTCTGCACTTTCTTTTTTTTTCAAAGACCATATAAAAGAAAAAAAGATAGTGTATAACCTCTCATATTTATATTAAAGAATTCCTTTCGTATTCAAAAGTAGTTTCTCAGCATATGCAAACTGTGTATCTTCCCTTATTCAGAATACAGTAATTCAGCCTAGAAAAATACAATATGGACAAGTTCTTCCCATTCCCTGACGTAAGAATTCACAATTTTGACACCAAAAGAAAATAAATTGTAAACTTATTACATTCAAAATACATTTCTTAAGTCTTTAGGGTTTAAGTTCCGAGGTGTCGGCAGTCAGAGCTCTTGGTGTACAGCAGAAGGACATTATTGCAGAGCCTTTACACAGAAGCAGCTTCCAAAAGTTAAGAGATTTACTCTTCCCATGTGGTTTTTTGTTGCTACCAAGAGGAGAAGAAAGGTTTCCTGCTATGGAAGGTCTGTGTGAAGGCATTACTCAGGTGAACGATCCGGCCCTGGCTTCCAGTGCTGCTTCTCTCCACGATCACACGTGGCATTTGAACGAGCTGGAGGGGACTCTTCTCATCCTTCAGTGCCTGAGTGAGGTTTAGTATCTGAAAGAGGGAAAGCAGGTAAGGTGAGAGCATGCAAATACTGGGCTCTTCAGTTCAAGGAGGACAGGGAACTGCTGGAGAGGGTACAGCAGAGGACCACAAAGATGATGAGGGATCTAGAACATCTCTCTGATGAAGAAAGGCTGAGGGACTTGAGTATTTTCAGTCTGGAGAAGAAAAGGCTCCTAGAGGATCTGATCAACACCTATGGATACTTAAAGGGTGGGTGTCAAGAGAAGAGGGTCAGTGTTTTTTCAGTGGTGCCCAGTGACAGGACGAGAGGAAACGGGCACAAACTGGAACATAAGAAGTTCCACCTAAACACAAGGAGGAACTTCTTTCCTGTGAGGGTGGCAGAGCCCTGGAAGAGGCTGCCCAGAGAGGTGGTGGAGTCTCCATCTCTGGAGACATTCCAAACCCTCCTGGACACGGTCCTGTGCAACCTACTCTGTGTGGACCTGCTCTGGCAGGTGGGTTGGATTAGATGTTCTCCAGAGGCCCCTTCCAACCCCGTATCATTCTATGATTCTGTGAAATAAAACTGATAAAATTAGATGCCACTCTTAAATCAATTCTGTAGAGGACTGCCCTGTTAAATAAAGAAACACCCTATTGCAAGTAGAGATATTTTACTTATTTTGTAACATTATAACATCTTTTCTTGCATAGTCATGTAATCCTCCCTGAATTTTTGGAAAATAGAGACAAATATTTAAGAGCATTTTAAATTTAGCACAGCTCTTAAGAACATTGTACCTTTAAAGGAAAAAAAAAAAAAAAAACACACAAAGACAAACAAACAACAAAAACAAACCCTACAAGAAAGCAATCAGCACTTATTTAACACTGGATCTACCAGGAGTTCAGCTACAAGTTATTTCCAGAGCAGAAGACATGAAAAACCATCGTATCAACCCAGTGCTAAGATCCAAGTCCAGCCCTCAGCTCCCAGGAGCCAGTTATCTTCCCACCCAAACTTCAGTGCTCATTAAGTCATCGTTTATTCCCATGTTCCTACATGCAAGATGTATTTCTCTTCAAAAATGACAAATTAAATACATAAAGATGTAAAAAAAAATATAAAATCAGTCTTACCTGCCCCCTCATAACAGACATTTGGTTTTCAAACGTAGCCTTGTCAAATCCTCTGTCAGTCTTTATTAAAGAAAACAAACAGTTATAGGAAATAACCCATTTGTTTGTAGCTCTAGACTCAGCACATAAATGAATCAATTTCATAACATGCATATTTACCAACATTTTAATAATTTTTTGATGCTTCAAATAGTCATAGCATGACCTACAAAAAGGTTTATTTGTCCCTCCTTCATATTTATTAAATATTTCAGCTTGCACTGGGTTTAACGGACAACCCAGAGACACTGTGAATACAAGTGAGTCAAAGACACAAGTATTGCAGATGTGTTTCAGCATCTGGTTTTGACATCACAGCTGCATTTTCATGGAAAGTTTAAAACTTCCATCTCTTTCCATCCTGGTTATTTGGGTTATTTCATTTTAGTATCTGACACAACTTTAAATGGAGTGTTTCAGCCACGGGCACTATTTCACATGTCAATACTGTAGCACAGTTTCCAGTATCTTTAAAATAAGTTTGACTCAGTCGAGATTCCAGCATCCATTTCACACAGTATATGTATGTAAAATTGAGTATATGAAAGGTATCCTGTTACTTTGAGTTACATCAAATACATGATTACCTCCAGTTGCCACTGTTTATCTCAAGTGCATACACACCACACAGGTAAATTCAATAGAGATTATTTACACAGATTTATGCCACAGAAGTTAACGAGCTTTAAGTCATCATTTGAAACCTATATAGAAGACAATTATGTTTTCAGATGAGTTGATTATTATCAATTAACCACATTAGTGACACAGTTTCCTCTTAACTACATAAACCCTTCCTACCATGCCAGTGGCAAAGCTAAAATAGCACAGTATTTTGACATACAGAAGTTAAATTCATAAAAAGAAAAACTTTCTAAGTATTGTATCAGAGGTATTGGCCATTTCAGTAATGCTCTAGTCAAAGCAGCACTCGACTCACCTTAAACAGTTCATAAAGATCTTCACAGAGATCCTGCACGAAGTTCATATCAGAAATGCGAGGAAGAACTAAGTCTCTGGTCTCCTGAGAGAAAGGAACTTTTGCTTGAGGCAGCCAAGCCCAGTGGAAGGGATCTAATGCAGAAAAACAGTGCATTTACTCATTAACAACAGGCAAAAACTAATGATTCAGGTGCTTATCACTGACACAGGACCCTGCTGCCTACTGGAAGTTCTCACATTTTTCACAACATCATTACGCCATATACCTCTTTGGCTACAGTTACAAAAGCAGCTTTTTTCCAAACAGCAGAAATAAATTTAAGGAATAAATATTTAGTTGAGGCACTACGTAAAGAATTTATATAAATTAAATAGCAGAAGCAACAATAAAGGCTTTCTCCCAGTTTACTAATGCAGTTTCCTTCGCAGTAAAATAATGGCTGCAACCAAACATCTGAAAGATTTTTGACTCGTGCTGAAGAACTGACAAAAAAAGCAGCTACTATTTTTTAATAAAATGTTTATTAAAATGCCACCTGCTAAGCACACTGCAAAAAACATTCTTAATTTTTCACGTAATTGTCATTAAACAGGTTTTTTAGGAGGTGATGTATTGGGTAACAATTCATTCGCAGAGGCTCTGCTTACAAGCTCTGAGACCTAAGAGCCTGAGAGTAAATCTCACAAGTGAAAATGGAGGCAAAGTCAGCAATGAGTAACTTGCTCTTTCTTACACCTTTTGTCTTTAGGTCCTTGCTGCAACTTTTCTTCAGTCTCACTCTCACTTTTCATTTACTTAAAACATTCATGTTGCCTTTTGTGTCCTCTACTAGCCTTGCTCCAGCTGAACTTTGACTTTCCAGAGTCCATTCTTGCACTTTTGGACAAAGTCTCTATTATTTCAGAGGAGTCTCTATATCCATTATTTTTATTTTTTTTTTAAATTCACTTAATTTTTGTGTCCCAGCTCAGCCAGGAGTTCATCTATGCTGGACCAATTCCCTGCCTTTAGGACAGGCTGTTCTCTGGCTTTGAGGAGGTTGTCCTTGATGATCAACCAGTTCTAGTCACCAAGAAAACATGCTCTACCCCTCTAGAGCTTACAATTTTAAACAATGTTATGCTATAAGTTTACCTTTACAGAATTGACCAAAAGAACTCTAAAGCCCCACCCAAGTTTATTACTTTTGATGCTGAAATAAAAGGTGGTATAAAATAAGCTGTAATTCCCATGCCTCTGGATCAGCTGCAGGAGTGACTGTAGCCAAGAGATATGTAGGACAGTAACTCCTGAGTATCAAGATACACAGAGCTCTGGGTGGGGTAATTAAATAGCCTTTTGACCTCAAAGCTATCCCACATTTAACTGCCATAATTACTTGATTGGTTAACAGCAGAAATAATTGTAAACCCCATTGGGCACTTCCCTCTGAACTATAAACAGAGACGTGTCAGAAGCAGTTTAGCTTTAACAGTAATATCAGTTTTCAGTCTGCTCTAAATTTTACTTCTACAAAGTAAACTGAAGTGGAGAACGAGTCAAAAATAACCTGTAACGTGTCTACTTGCTCATCTACAACTGCACCCTTTGTATTGAAAAGGAGATTTGGGTACTGGAGAGACAACTTGCATATCCTCACACTCAACTAATTTTCTACCACAGTTTTCAAGAATACCCTTTGCAAACACATCTCCAAGTTTTTCCAGTTCACATACATGGATATTCATAGAATCATAGAATGGTTAGAGTTGGAAGGGACCTTAAAGATCATCAAGTTNATCATCCAGTTCCAACCCCCCTGCCATGGGCAGGGACACCTCTCCCTAGAGCAGGTTGCTCAAAGCCCCATCCAGCCTGGCCTTAAACACTTCCAGGGATGGGGCATCATCAACTTCCCTGGGCAACCTGTTCCAGTGCCTCACCACCCTCAAAACATTCATAAACATACGAGTGTATTAATACTATTTAAAGGTATAAGGAGCAAAAAAGAACATGAACAAGAGCTGGAGAGCCGGGGAGGGACTCTTTGTCAGGAAGTGTAGTGACAGGATGAGGGGTAATGGTTTTAAATTGGAAGAGGGGAGATTTAGATGAGATATTAGAAAGAAGTTCTTTGCTGTGAGGGTGGTGAGGCACTGGAACAGGTTGCCCAGGGAAGTTGATGATGCCCCATCCCTGGAAGTGTTTAAGGCCAGGCTGGATGGGGCTTGGAGCAACCTGCTCTAGGGAGAGGTGTCCCTGCCCATGGCAGGGGGGGTGGAACTTGATGATCTCTAAGGTCCCTTCCAACTCTAACCATTCTGTGATTCTGTGACTAAATCACATAAGCCACTGTAAAAATGGCATTTGTTGCTAACTTTCTGAAGAGCATGTTATTTAAAAATTCAATATATTAACTACAGTGATGACTTCTTAGTTTCTTAGTCCAAAAACCCATATAAAAAAATAAATAAATACTTATTTGGAAGTTACTCTCCCAAAAGGAAGATGATTGACAAATGCAATACTTACATGCCCTCCACTCATCAGGATGCTTAAAAGGAAATGCTAAACCATTGTCAATTGCAGCAATTTTAATAGTAGATTCTTTAGTTATAGTCCATTGGCTATCCTATGGAAGGAATATTTCAAAAATAAGTGATACCTAAGTGCTTACAAAAATAGTGAAAAACATTAAAAATACTAAATAATATACTTTTCAGCTGCACTCCTTAAAGTCAATTTTGAGAATATAAAGGGGTATCCAAATTAACTTCAGTACACATAATTCTTACTCTAGCACCATTAAAAAGGAGCTCCTCCCCTAAATACAAGATGAGCAGAGTGCATAAATAGATGAAGAAACAGGCTTGAGCAACACTGGGCAGGTTTTTATTAGTATTACAGCCCAAGTTAAAGAAAAAAGTACAGAACAATAAAATAACTTCTAGAACTGTTCTATCCAGACTAGTCTAGTCCAAATATCTTTTCACCTAAAATAATTTGCAGTTATCATATTTCTTGAGACCGTGTACCAGGATTAAAGACACAAGCTTAATCCTCTGCGACACCAAGTTACAAAACCAAACAGTTTAAAGAATCTAAGTTTCAGAGTATGATTTTCTTACCTTATCTGACAGATCAAGTCCATCATCTTGTTTTTCGTACCTGACCAGCCAGTTATCGTTACCTCTGTCTTTAAACAGGAAAGTGTTTGTCACAATATATCACTTATAAAGACATCATCATCTAAAGCATTATAAAACGACCAATACTGTGAATTGAGAATTTATCAAAGGACTCAGGAATAACCATTCAAAAAGGTTTTTTCCCCCAATCACAATACTTGGGATTTAGCTTTACTGAAATGTTTGAGGCAACTGATTTACTGGAAAGACCAAAAATTCACCAAGTGTTCTTAGATATATACTACTGCTTTAGTTTCCCCAACTGGCTGAATATACAGCAAGATATCAAGAAAGTGAAGAGAAACTGTTTTCACCCATTGTGTGCACCTTTCCCATGGAAAAGACTGTCAGCAGCAGCCACAATCACTTATCTTTTTTAAAACTTGCTTTAAAACCACTGAGGAAATGGAGAGGCCCCCCAAAAATCATAGACAGTTTGATGTTTGACTACATGGACAGAATATACTGTTCAAAGATGGGCGGAGGGAGGGAAGCAAGGAGTCTTTCAGAAGCTAGAAGCATCTGCACTTTTCAAAGTGAGACATTAAAGGCTTTGATAAGGTTTTTCAGAGAGAGGATGATTATATGGATTTGTAGGTCCTGTCATCTTAAGGTGTTCCCTTAAGTTTAGTTAAACATCCATCAAAAGATTTCCATGGTCTATCACGATTACATATATTAGATCAAGATAAAACCATCCACGTAACAAGGTTTTGCATTTTGAGTATTTTCCTCACAATCTTAATAGTCACAGGACACAGTAAATACCGGGAAACACTGGGATCTATTTGATAAAGCTGACAGACCACAGCAGCATCTAGAAAACATTACATTCTTATGAAACTTTCTTCTTTTAGTTTGCTTCTAAAAAGCCACACGTCAGCGATTCATTTTCAGCTGGATTCCTCTCCAATAAGTGAATTCAAAAAAGGAAAATGAACTAGAGCGGGTATAACTGAAAAAGAGGAAAGTTGCCAGCCTCTGACAAAGCAGCAAAGGAAGAATTTTAAATATAAACCTGCTTTTGGATTCCTGGGGAGATAGATCACCTACATAGTCAACAGAGGAATCTCAGCTTCTTGGTTAAAGAAACATGAATGCAGGAGAATGGAGACATCCCAGCTGTGCTTCAGTGCCTGCTCACAAGGAATATGAACTGTTTTGCACTGATGTGCAATAGCATAAAAGGGATGGTTGTCATGGATTACTCTTACAGTCCCCAAAACCCCACCATGCCTTAATCCTAATCCTAAAAGCTTTTCTCGACAGCTTTCAGCCAGCTTCACACAACTAGAGCCACTAACAAATACCTGTATTTCTGATGACATAATCCAAGATAACCAATCGTTCAAACTGTGACTGAAACTCTTTCCTTGTGTTCTCAGGTAAAGGATCAGTTTCAAACTTCCTGAGCCAGTACTCAGCTTCCTTATATCCTTCAACAAACAGCTGGAAGGAGCCAACCTGGAACAGTAAGAAATGTTTTTTGGAAAATGCACTTGGGTAGGACACAGTATTTGAGACAAAGATGAAGAAGTGTCTTCTTATTGGAAACATTTGGTTCAATAGGTCATAAGAAACTCACCAAAAATTACAGAGGAATCTTCCTCTCTGAAAAGCTTCTAAGTTCCATTGATGGGAACAGCAGCATTAACCATTTAGTCAAGACAGACACTTTTTGCATGAAAACAGCTGAAATACATTTCCCAAGAAAGTCCAAGGAAAAATCAAAACCTACAGAGGGTATTGGTCCTGTTGTGTTGGGGCAACAGGAAAGGTGCTCAAGATTAAAGTGGGAAAGACTGATATTTGAGAAGTAAAATGCAGACAGATGTTCACGTGCCATGGATAAACACAAGTGGAATAACCACCCTAATTAAAGCTCGAGTAATGTATGTCATGTGGATCCAAACTGCTGGGCACTGACACAAGTGGATTACCCAAGCTGGAGGTAACTTGTGTTTTAAAAGTTCAGGAGTAGAACACTCCGGTGACATTTTGGGGATACAACAAGGCTCATTAGGCAAGAAAGATGTGAGGTTTTAGTCAGTGGAGTACTGCACACAAGAGGAAAGGAAGGTAGGATGGACACAATAGGATACCTATAAGAATAAAACACAGAAAAAGATGATTTAAAAGAAAAGATTTAGGAAAAATGGAAGAACTAGATAAATTGCAGGGAAGAAAAGAAATAAGCAATATAAAAACATGATACTGAAATGTACTAAACAGCCAAAAAAAAGAAAAAAAACTCAGTAAGAGGTGTACAATATTTAAACATTACTCCTCCAGCAGAAAGCTAGTCTGAAGACTGACAAAAAGTGGCAAGATTATGAGAATAGTTCAAATAAAGGAACGATGTAAGAGTGGATAGATTCTGCATAGAAGCAGTCGTATTTATCAAATCCAGAAACACTTTTCAACAAGCAATCAGGGGGGTTTTGTACCACTGCTACAAATATTATTCTTTTTCATTCACAATTTTGTACAAGAATTAGGAAATGTACAAAATCTATTGTCTGTCTTACCTTAGGAGGTAGTCCAATTCGATTAAATTTTTTAGCAACTTTTGGCACTTTCTCTAGAGCATACTTCTTCCCTCGTGACTTTGCACGGTCTATTGCACTATAATTAAAGGTCTCACTGACAAGCCAGACAACCTGAAAATATGAAAGTTAAAAACACAGCTCAGAACTCCTTATGATTTCAATTATGAATTTACAGTAAATTTCAGACTTGGTTGTCAAAAAGGAAGCATGAGGCATTTCCAACAGACAAGTTTTATACGAAAAAGTTGAATTTTTGCTATGTTACATCTCTCAAAAATGTGTTAAAAGACTTATAAAAGGGAAACTTTATACGCTGCTTTTTGCAATTCTGATGCATCTCAACAAAACATGAGGCACAAAAGTGTCAGAAGTGCTGGAAACTGAAGTGGTTCCAAAGAAGAGAGTCACTTCAGATCACAAACTTAATTTGTTTTAAAGGATATGTACACCAAACCACTTTCGGACTTGCAATAGTTTATCCACAACTTTGGGATAATGCATTATATACAAGCATGTCTCCACACCCACAGCCCAGAGACTGACAAATCAGTCACTATATCATTTTGCATTCAATAATATAAGTATTTTAACTCATACCTTAGTTTTAGGGACAACCCCTAACCCCAGCTTGTCATCCACAAGATAGGCACCAGCTTCAGAGAGGTATCCCTGATTTGGAACAAGGCAGCCTCTGCCAAAGCAGCAGGGACAACAAACTTTGTGAAAATATTTGGTCCATTTGGGATTTAGATGTCCATAAGGCTCTTCAGATTTTGGTTTGAACACCCCAATAATTTTCTAGGATAAACAATAGAAAAATCAAAGTATGAATGCTTGGAGTCACAAAAGATTAACCAATACTTTCAAATAACTAAATTTCAAAGTAATTTTAGATACCATACATTGCATTTCACATTCGCTCCTTTTAAATGATGAAATAATAAACCTAACAAAATGGTATTCCAAATAAATCTATCATCAAATGCTTGTCTAGAAGTACAAATTCAAAACAAGACAAAATCAAAGCCAGCTAACATTCAGTAGTTTTTCAAAATTAGAGAGGACCACATTTTATAATATATATTTTTTTATATTAAAAGTTTTTAACAAAGGAAGTTTGGAAGTAGTTTTAAAAACAGGTTTTAGCCCACTGATGAACTCGTTGACAAAATATTTGAGACAGAGATGTGATGGTTCCAGGAAAGTGACAAACATTCAGCACTCTAATAATCAAACGTTACCTTTTCTCTTTTACATCTATTTTATTTACTGTTTTAAGTTAGAATGGATCAAGATGTTCTGCACCATGCAGTTCCCAAGAGTGGTGTTGTTTACCACTGCTGGAGATTCCTCAACTCAAACCTGACAACAGTTCACACTATCAGCCACCTTGGAGACATGGAGTAAAGCTTAAAATTACTGGTACTTAAAAATATTGGTACTGCATCCAATTTTGGACACTATGCTTCAAGAAACCTGTTAACAAACCAAAGAAATTTGAAAAAACAACAAGAATAAGCACCAAAAACCCCCCACAAATAATGAGAAGCCATATGACCAGGGATTGTTTAGCCTAAAGAAAGCAGGGCACAATGAGCTATGTAATCGGTTGCTATGGAGAAAAAAGGAACACATTTACTGTTAACAAGCCAAGAAATGATGGGCTTAAATCCCAGCAGATAAGTTGCAAAGAAAAAAGCCTTTTGAATCTTTTGGTTCAAGACCAGACCAGACCTCCAGGACGTGGAATCTCCAAAACAGGATGTCTCTAACAACAGGTCAGTTCAACATTTCTCAGGAATCATGTTAGGACAACCCAGCTCCACAACACGGGCATTAATAGGTGGTTTCTCAAGGAGCCTCCTACACGTGATTCTCTCTCTCTGTTAACCTCAAACCACAAGATTATCACCACACTAAAAAAACACATAACCTTCCAATTGTCTGTGATAAACTTTAGCCTAGTGCATAAAGTTCCCATAATGATTCTTCTGAAGCTCAAGTGAGAAGCTGTAGCAATCGCTGTATCTTCATTCCTTCTCACAGGACCACACTTAAGAACACTTAAAGAGGTATTTTCACATATTAGTACTTTCCCGAATCCTGATCCAAAAAAAGTGAGTATCTCAGTAAGTTAAACACTGTCTGCTGTTGCACCAATGCTCATAACTGATTTACACTATTAAGTCATGAAAACATTTGCTGGCAGCCAGAAAACTGCATTTTGCTTCAGCACCCGATGATTCTCCTTGATGAGGATGAGGACCTGACCCTTGTTCCAGCTTCTAGAGATTTTTCACCCACTTCATCCAAGAGAATCTAAAGAGGTCAACCCCCAACCTGTACCGGTGCAGGGGGTTATCCCTCCCCAGGTGCAGCCCTTATTGAAGTTCATCAGGTTCCTCTCTGCCCAAATCTCCAGTGTTTCACTGAAGTTATACCCTTGCTAAATTCCAAGGAGCCTCTGCGGTTGAGGATCAGAGTAGAAACAGAAAGTGCAATGTGTAGACTATCTCCAAGGGCTAGTCTTAAATTTCAAGTTCATTTCTAGACTGAGTCCACTGGTGTTACCAAATAGCCAAGAGCTAAACTGTTAAAAACACGTTGCAAAGGGTCTGTAGCAGACACAACGAACAACAAATGCAGAAATAGTGGACACTTCAGCTTAAATACTGAACTACCTGACACTAGTACACAACTAATGCAAAAAGTTAAGCTATTTTAGTTTTACCTTTCTGATAGAACCAAATCAGTGAACGAGGTGAGCTAATGGAAACAGGTTATTTCACAGCATGGGCAAACACTTCAGAAGCATAACCAGCACGAAGGCTTAGCACGTCTTTAATAAGCTCTTTCCCAGCACAAGGAAGAGGAGGTTACTCAAGAAGAATAGGAGAAAGCAAGTCACAAAACTGGTCTGAAGCAGAATGATGCAATACTCTGTCCAACAGGGTATGAAACCCATTCTACAAACGGGAGTTGCACTATTGACAAACTGAGGTCTTATCTGACCTTTAATGTGGGTAACAAATTCAGATAAGGTCTAAATTTAATGCAAAAAATAACAGCAAAATTGAAAGTCAGGTAGGAACTGGGTATCATTGATCTCACAGTCCCACAGAGACAAAGAGTTTCATATTTTGCATATTTTGTTCTGGCCCACATATAAAAAAAAAGTTGGAGGTGTTCAGGCTTCATTTCTCCTAAATACTTATTCAAATCAATGACCTTCACAAAGGGGGAGGGCAAGTAACTAGTAGGAACAAAAACCACCCTTCACAACAAAACAGAAGTAAAATCAATAAGAAAATCACTACTGAAGTAGTAAGATGCTCCATCCAAAATGTTATCGTTCCAAAAATGACGTGTGAATACTCTCTTGCTAGCCCCAGGGCATAGCGAGTCTCTCAGGTATTTGCTAGACACCAAAAAAACCCTGTGAAATCACTCTGGAGAAGCTTCAAACAAAACAGTTTTGCACATATGGAAATCCAGAACAAGTATGATTATTTCTTTTCCTAGTAATTCGTGTACTAACTTTCTAAGAACAAAAGATCTCAACCACACAGCATTCAGAAAAACTCCAAAAAGCCACTAAACCAGTTTTAAAGCATTTTCAGCATAGCAGTGTGGAATACTCTTCAGACACATCATGCACTGACTTTGAACTACTATTCAGATTTTTTCCTACTGCATATTAAATAAGACATAATCCTAATTTAAAATACCTCTTTAAAAAACAGGATAACGTTTGAATACTTATATATATGCACACAACCTGAAAACCTGTCATGAACAGCTGAAGCATGGATGTGTTCTAAAATTTGAAAAGTCTGCTGAAACTTCAAATCAATTTTCATATTGACACCATTTTGTACATGACAGCAAGAATCCCATGACGTGATTGGAGAAAAAAAATTATCTGTTTTAAAACTTCTGGTTTCAAAAAGAGAGAGATCCTCCTTCCCAGCCTACTTTGGCTCTCCTCCAACAGAACAAAGGGGGTCATTACTAACAATTGTTCTTGGAGCACAGGAGTATAAGCTGCAACCTGCAGGTCTTCAAAGATTTTTGAAGGGGTAGTTCTGCCACTTGCCATCTTCTATTCTAAAAGACCTATTCTAAAGGCCACATATCAATAAAGCATAAAAACTATCACCAGAAAAGTGGCATTAAATCAAACATCTATGAAAATTAGGTGGCAAAACAGGAATATTTTCTGTAATGACCAACAATACAAATAAAAGATAAATAAATTATATATCTATATATGTATACACACATTTCCTAAATGAATGGGAAATGACCACTTTGGAGATACAAGGAAGCACAACAATCATGACTATATACTGAAAACCTAGGCACTTAAGTTTTTGAAACAGGTCAGTAGGTAAATAAAGGTATTTCCAATTTAAAGAAAAAAATATGAAAGCATTAGGAACATCACTCTCCCCTAGAGATGCTAACCAAGTGTTACTTTTCAAGCCAGATACTCAGATAACTGTTACTCCTCTGCCACAAAGTAACCTTAGGGACACCTCTTGGATGATCACCATTGAAGGTAACATTTACCCCTAAGGGAGGGGAAACCAAATCTTCTGAGATTCATTAGCCAAATACAAGTAAAAAGGTAGATGGGTTCAAAAAGGTTCCTATGTGTCATCTACTTGGACTTCTGCAAAGCGTTCCACACCGTCCCACACAATGAGGATGAGGAGTAATGGTTTTAAAATGAGAGGATTTAGACTAGATCTTAGGAAGAATTCTTTGCTGTGAGGGTGGTGAGGCACTGGAACAGGTTGCCAAGAGAAGCTGTGGCTGCCCCATCCCTGGAGGGGTTCAAGGCCAGACTGGATGGGGCTTGGAGCAACCTGCTCTGGTGGGAGGTGTCCCTGCCCATGGCAGGGGGGTTGGAACTTGATGATCTTTAAGGTCCCTTCCAACTCTGACCATTCTATGATTCTGTATCACTCTTCTATCCCATCTACCATATAGGAGGAAGGAGATATGACCTAAATAAAAGACTATCTGAAACCAAAAGACATAAAAATGCAGGAGGCTTGGTTACAGAAACCTAAAGAGTATACAAGTCAGAAGGTCAGTTGAGTCAAAAAAAAAATGAAAACATGCAAAGAACAAAACATCAGATTCTGCACGAAGGAATCCCTGAATTGTTTTCAAATATTAAAGAAGGCCTTTTGTTTTCTCCTTATTTCTTTGGTGCAGATCATTGAAAACACAGCAAAACTGCAACAGAGAAATAATAGTAATTTTGGCTTAGCTTACACTGCAAGAGATAATTAGAAATCTAAATACTACTTGAGCTGATTTTTCCAACGGTTTTTGGCATACCATAAATTATTAAACAACTCATTTAAGTGAATATCCATTTAAATAGTGTTTTAAACGCGTTGCTGATAGTGTCTCTAGCTCAGCAGTAGCACGCTCACCCCTTTTGGATCCTTGGCAAAGTAACTCCCACTGGATCCTTGTGAGATTCTTTCTGGAAAAACTCCACACTCTATAGCTTGTTCTGCTCTCAGAATTATTTCTGCAAATTCTGGGTCATCTAAAAATATATTCATATCAGCAGTGTGTCCCGTATGCCCTGAAAAAGAAGAAAACAAGCCATCCTAAGTGTAATATGTACTAGGAATTAACAACAACATAAATAAACACTTTAAAAAGCTAACAACCTTCCCTGCTAATGCCCGTTCAATAGCAGGCTGAAAAATCCGGTCCATTAAATCAGTGCAAGTTCTCTCAGGTCTAATCAATCTTTTGTTTAAAGTAAACCAACTGAATCTGCAGCAACTAACTCAAGGCTAGCACTGCAGAGTTCATACTTCTCAAGGATATTTTTATTTACATAAGGAAGACTAAGAAAGAAAAATCCCTTCAACATTATACCTGTACAACAAGCTCTAAAGATTTTACATATACTTCTTATTAAGATTTTTCTATCTGTTGTAAGAAAAGCCACCATTCCTTTAACAGTTTGGCTCACATGTTTGTCATTTACTAAGATGTGATGGTGTTATTTACAGAACCCAACTCTGCAGGTAGCACCAGTGAGTGTCACCAGTATCCCAGGAAAGCACTGCACACCATCACCATTCCAACATTCAAACACTATCTTGGAAAATTTCTTTACACACCAACCAAAACATCAGCTCTATGCAGATGTTTCTGCAAACTCTGTGACTCTGCAAGCATTTAGAAAGGTAACTAGAAGAGAAATTGCCAAGATTTAATAATTCTACTGCTCTCTAAACTTTTTCAAACTATTCCTTTGCAAGCTGTGAAACTGTAGATTTTCATACCTTACTTTTAAGCTCAGGTTATTCTACATTCTTGCAGAGCACATTTAATGAGTCTGTACATTAGGGCTCATTTCTGCATTAGGAAACAGCCACATTATTCCAAATCAAACATTTACTGATAAAGTTGCCTTGTTCCCATTTCAGCACTTGAAGAAAGGTAAGATAAAATAAACATATACATTCTTCTGGAATGACAACTGACACAGAATCCATTCAGAAAAGATACTCCTGAACAGTTTGTGGATAGGCTAATAATAATAATAATAAATTCATGATGCTTTGGAACACCTTTTTGTAGCACAGTACAATTCCTGAAGTTTTCTAGAACATTACTGCTTATTTGCACAAACCACTCACAATAGAAACAACCAAAAAGCATAAAACATTGGAAAAACTTAATCTAAGTTGGCAACAGGAAGAGAAACCTTAAAACTGTTAACAGCTCATTCTTAAGGATCAACAACTGCAACCCACTGGATCAGAATCTGTTAAGACTACTTGGCCAATACTTCTGCCCTAAACTATGGTTTCATTTTAAGACTTTTATTGGGACTATCAATAAATTGCAGTTCATAGAGTCAGCCACCAAGAGAGAGGGAAAGAGTTCCCGGATTTCCCTATGAATACTTAAGTGAGGTAGGGAAATAAACCCCAAAACCTACAATACACTTGTTTTTATGGAAAAAAAATAATAAAAATGTCACTTTGAATCAGTGGGTCTTACTCCATATTCAAGCCTCAACTATCTCTAAATGAGAAACATCACATCATGCAGCTGAGCTGTGACTACTACAGATTTTTATCAGTGAAAGTAAGATTAGGGTTGTGAAGCCTCCGGACAAACTACCACAGGGACTGAAGCTGTCTGTGCAGAAGACAACTTTCTCAAAGATAAATTTCTGTACATTCATTCCAAAATCTAAAGCCGTAAGAAGTCCCAATGTCTTGAGGAAATTCTTCAACCAAATATACTCAATTAAAAAACTAGTTAAAACCAAGTTAATCTAGTTAAAAACAAACAAAACACACTATGTCACATGCTCAAGGAAGAACAGAAAAAAATTTTTTTGAAACTTATGATTTGTTCAATATTATTGCCCTGCTACTAGAAAGTATTCTGCTACCACAGTGGTGTAGCCGTACAAAAAAACATTTTAAAAACCTTCTTTTCAGTTTATCAACACTGTCCATGTGAAAATAAGTTCTTTTAATTGAAGCTAGCATTTGCTGAACGTGGCAGGGTTTTCTGAGTTTATTTCTTTTTCAAAAGTTATTTTAATCAAGTTCTCCATTGTAAAAGCATGTTTTGGTCACAATTTAATTCCAGCACAGTCTCTAAATTTATGTCTATAACTAACCAAGGTTTTTTCTTGCAACCACTCTTGGAGACTGCTCTTCTCATTAAACTCTCACCAAGAGGACCAGGGGTCACACACACACAGTCTAACTACCAAGCTTAATAACTTTCCTGAAAATAATTTGGAAAAGGCCTAAGGCTGTGAAGCTGCTACACTTTAACGAGGATGAGCCAAAGACAATACGAATGCATGCAGACATCTCAACCTTTTCTTCCATCAAGTTAACAAGACATAAGCTAAACTAATACACTTCAATACTAAACTAGCATTATATTATTTTAACATTAAGATAATTAAAGGTAGTCCCTTCAACCAATTCCATCTTTTTCTACAAAGTTTCATATTTTGACTGTAATTCCATGATGAAAACGCTCTCTGTGTTGCAATAACCTGCACGAGTAACATCTGCTGCATGTTTGTTCCACCGGAGAGGTGAAACAATCCTGTTCCTTCAAGCGTGAGGCATACAAAAGAGCTACGGACAAGGAAACAAGAGCATGAGATGAGATGCCCCGATCAATCACAGCTCTGAGATGTTCTTTCATGCTCTTGAGGGAGATCCCAAGAAGTACTCTGCATTCACAGTCTTCATTGCCCCAGTACAAGACCAATGGCTCTAGTCTCCACTCCAAAACATAAATATTAACTTTTGCTACAAGCACTGTCTCGTTAACACATCTTAAGCCTTGTGGGAACAAGGCAGGAGAACTCTAACATTTTAACAGCATGCTTGCATTACAGGTCTGGTCTACTCTTGCAACCACGGGTTAAAAGATGATTTTTTTTTCTTATGGTTAAGCACAACACACTATCAAAAAGCTCCTAAAAAAAGTTACTAGCATAACTTATTTGACTCAAACTGATGGGAGTTTGGTTGGATTTTTTTTAATACATTATTGTTGCAAAAGGAACCTGTGTCTGGCATGAAATCCTATGGCATTATTACAACAGCAAACACTATTCTAAGTAATAGAAGTCCATGGATTTCTGTCAGCAAAAGTCTCCTAGATGTATATATATATTTACAAAGTTGCACAGAATCCAAGAGAAAAGAAGTAAGTAATAAGTATTATCTAGTTTATCAACTTGCCCTTATGCTTAGATTTAGATAATGGCTTATGCTTCTTTTCAAACTCATAACTAAGTTCTCACGTCTCTGAATTTTCACATCACTTTTCTTTCTCGCTTCAGGACTGGATTTCAAAACATGAAAAGCAGACACAGTTTTATAAAAACCAAAAATATGACAGAACAGCCCACATCTAAACCCCTTCATACTCGTGATGGTTACAAAGAAGCAAAGGGATAAGTGGAGCAAAGAACAGGAACAGAGTAATTTTTATATATACTTTTTTTTTACAGGATGAAAAGATGGGGGTCAGAAGTGATTGCTGGAATAGGGGAGACAAACCTTGACAGAGTTTGCCAAGCGTTCAGGAAGCAGCAGCCTGTCCCACCACAGAAAACAGCCTGTGGAACAGGCAAAGCCAGAAGTTAAAAAGAAAAAAGAAAAAAAAAAAAGTGATAGAAAGAAACAGTCCAACAAACAGAAGACAAAACAGGGAGAAGTAACAGGGGAGACACTCATGAAGATGTAAATGAGTTCCAGAAGCCCTCCCTGCACATAAAGACAAAGCATTTGAATTTCCAGCCACTTTCCCTTCACAGACCATCAGCCAGCGAGCCACCTCTGTCCCTGGCCTGCACTTTGCTTCCCAAAAAAATCTCGGAATAAGCTCCCGGTGAGACGGAGGACACCTCCAGGAGCCCCCGTCCCCTCAGCCACAGCACACCGACCTCCCTTCAGTCCCCAGAGGCAGTTCTCCAGCCTCGCCAGAGACACCAGGTCAACCTCCGGCTCTCCTCGGCGGGGAGGCGGCAACCGCGGACCGTACCTGCGGCGATGCGGGGCTCCTTCTCCCGCAGGAGAGGCTCGTCCTCTCCATCCCCCTCAGGCCCCGAGTCCTCCTCACCCGAGTCCTCCTCCTCCTCCCGGAGCCCCGGCTCCCCACACAGCCTCACGGCCCCGCCGGGGGCAGCTCTCCCCGCCGGCGGGCAACGCCAGGGCGGCCCTCCCTGAGGGGGCGGCTCAGCCAGGAGCAGCAGCCGCTCGTCGGGCCCCGCAGCGGCCAGCTCGGCCATGGAGAGCAGGGAGAAGGAGGAGGCCGGGCCCACTCACAGCCGGCAGCCCATGGCGGCCCCGGCTCCACCTCAGCAGCCCCAGCGGGGCTCTACGCATGCGCCGCGCCCCCGCTACCTGCCTTAAAGGGACCGCCGCCAGATTGTGCAGGGGAGGGATGTGGGCAATGGAATCCAACCAAGCCAAGGAGGGTCCTGCACCTGGGGCACGGCACAAATACAGGTTGGGCAGAGAATGGCTGGAGAGAAGCCCTGAGGAGAAAGTCTTAGGATAGTGAGCTTCTCTCATGGATGAGAAGCTCACTATCAGCCTGCGCTGGCAGCCCAGGAAGCCAACCCAATTCTGGGTCACATCTGAAGAACCATGACCAACAAACCACAAGAGGTGATTCTCCCCCTTTGTTCTCTCATGCGACCCACCCTGAGTCCTGTGTCCAG
>VXBW01007297.1:1118311-1154258 GCA_013400375.1 Thinocorus orbignyianus | reverse complement strand
TTCCCTCCTTCTCCCCACTTTTCCCCCCCTTCCTTTTTTGTTCTTTATTTTTTCCTTTTTGATCCAGATGTTTGGTTTTCCCACCCCCAGGGGTTACCTTTGTGCGTGCAGAGGCTCTGCTAAGAGCAGCAGTCCTGCAGTCCTCAGAGATGGATCCCTCCAGCTCTGCAGGCATCCACCACGGAGTTACAAGCCATTTTTTGAATACGATTATGTATTAATTTTATTTATGGGGCTATTCTGCACGCTGTTTCCATATTTTATTTTATTTTTTTTTATTTTTATTTAGGTGCTCGGGGTTAGGACTATGCAAAGATCTAATTGTAGGAAATATAATAGCTTGCCTTTTGTTCCCTGGGGTCATGTTAGTATCTCTTAAAACCCAATGGCTGAAGAGAGATAATGGAATTCACCGCAGTAAATTGGGGATTGTAAACAAATTATTTCTCCTATAATCAGATTATGCGATCCTGATTATTAAATCTGAACATGAATCATTGGTCATATGCGGGCAAATTAAACTGATTATTATTTGGAAATGAAAATCTCCTTTTGCCACTGCAATGTAGGTCTGGCTTGGGTGGGTCGTGTTTTGTTTTTTTTTTTAATAATAAAAAAAAAGACCACCACCACCAACAAAAAAATAAAATGCCATTTTGGCTATTGGCGCCTAAAGACCGAACTGCAAATTGAGATAAATGGGACAATTATTGAGCATTCAGAAGTGGAAGATCATAACTTCTTCCTGAAAGGTGCAAGGGTGAGATAGGGGTGGTGACAATGAGGTGGCTGAGGACGGGGGTTTCGCCTTGTTTGTGGGCTATTGTGCCAGCAGACAATGGATGCCAGCATTTGTGTAGCCTGCTTTCATGCTGGGACACGGGGAAACACGGAGGATGGGAGATATGTTTACATTTCTACCCCTCGCTCATTCAAATATGATTAATGTGCTATAAAGCGGAGTCTTAATCGAAGATGATGTTGTCAAACAATAACTAAATAGGGAAATAAACGACTTCATCATGCTCTTTCCTCAGAAGCAGGCGAACTGTCAGTGCAAAGTCATTAAAATATGATAATGAAAAATAGCTCAATTAAATGTTGTTATAGCTGTGACCTTCATTCAATTAAGACGCAAGGAAGTGTCTGCGTTTTGCTTTGCATTTAACTGCTCTAAATTTAGAATATAGATAAAATCATTATTCAACGTTTGCTGATACATGCAATTAAAAGGAAGCTAACGAAAATGGGGTTGGAGGAGGAGAATAATAATAATAACCATCTCGCCTGTACTTGAAGGCATGTATTAAAATGTGGATTTCCTGACCTCAAGAGAGGCTTGGCATTTTCCACCTCAAAAAAAAAAAAAAAAGACACTTTCAGAGCATCAGCTCCAAGGTAAAGAATAAGAAGCCAAAACCAAGTGTTTGGACTATAAGCCAGGGGATAAAATCAAGAACATAAATATTTACACTGCATTACAGGGGAAAAATAACTTTGGGAAACTGGCGTGTATTAAACTGGTGTGTATTAGATCTTCCAAAATTAGCACCTACCAGCCTTTTGAGGCCTCTAAATGCAGACTGGACAAACATATCACAGAAATACCAGCAAGTATCAGTCCTTTCTGCTAAAAGGGCTGGATAAGAAGGCCCGGTACACACCTTCTCACTTCTGACCTGTTTGCTTCCAGCAGCAGCTCCTATCAAGGCTTGCATATGGTTTTCTCAGAATTCTTAGCTCCATATTTAAGTCCATCCCTACACAAACATGTTAAAATGAGGAAATCAGTGAGCATTAAACGTAAAGGCAAGTATGCATTTAAATATTTTGCTAACTGGCAGCCACATTAAACCTCTTTTTTTAATTATTATTATTGTTTTATTTTTAACATGCCTTTTGACTGTCTTTAGGAATTCCTGGCTGGTTTTCCAGACACAGAAATATTCCATATACAAATGTAATGCTAAAGCTCAACCAGAATAAAATCAGGGACACAAAATAAGAGGAAATTTTAGCCACGCTTCTAAATATCTGCTTTCACCAGAGTAATAAATTTTCTTCCATTGCACTGAGCTAAACAAGGTGCTGAGCTTGGATTGTCCTCCTGCTCCAGGTGTGGTTCCAAAACCGAAGAGCTAAATGGAGGAAAACAGAAAGGGGGGCTTCTGACCAAGAAGGCTCCAAGGAAACCATGGCTGAGGTGGCACCTCCAGCGAGGAATTTAAATTCCCCTTCTCCAGCAGATCAAAACAGGAATAAAAAAGAGGGCCTGGAGATCCAGCAGAGGTGAGAGTAATATGTGTTATCTTCTGCTTCTCTTTGGGGCAAACAGGCACCGTGTTGTGTGCATAGGTATGGGTTTGCCGGCTGCCAAGCCTTGACATGCACAGTGTCATCTTCCAAAGACCAAATGATTAGAAGACGAGTTGTCTCTTGTGTGACCCACTACTCCTGTGGAGATGCTGGTGGCTGTGGGACACTAACGTTCATGGAATCATAGAATGGTTTGGGTTGGAAGGGACCTTAAAGATAATCAAGTTCCAACCCCCTGCCATGTGCAGGGACACCTCCCACCACACCAGGTTGCCCCAAACCCCATCCAGCCTGGCCTTGAAGCCCTCCAGGGATGGGGCAGCCACACTTTCTCTGGACAACCTGGGCCAGGGTCTCACCACCTTGGAAGAGAATCCTCTGAGGAGACCTTAGAGCCCCTTCCAGTCCCGAAAAGCCCCAAAAGGGCTAGAAGGGGCTCTAAAGTCTCCCTGGAGCTTCCTCTTCTCCAGGCTGAACCCCTCCAGGGATGGGGCAGCCACAGCTTCTCTGCGCAACCTGTTCCAGTGCCTCACCACCCTCAATGTTCTCCAGCCTTGGTCCCATCTAGTTGAACACTTAGATACCAATATGTTTACGTGCTGCCTTCGGAATCAACTAGTTCTGGTTTTCTAAGGAAGCTGTTTCCTCTTCTCCATCAGCCTCAGTCGAGCAGTGGGTCCCACAGGACCTTTTTTCCCTTCCTGCCTGCCGGGGACTCTTCTCAACACAGCCACCTACGCACAGGCTTTATCCCACGTTGCCTCTCTAAAAGGTAAGTGACTTGGTTTAACTTTGGGGACAAGTTCAAAGAACTGCTCTTTTGAGCTACAAGTCTGCTCTTTCAGCACGGTCCCACTCGAGGCAGTGGAAATGATGGGAAATGATGGGAAATGATGTATCCTGACCAAGGCTGAGGGTCCAGGAGTGAGTCTCCTCTTGTAACTTGTAGCATCATTTGTGGCAACGCTCCTTCCTTTTACCCAGACAGTTAGTTTTAGTGAGGTCAGGGTTTGTCTCAAGGAGCAAGGCAGGTAGGGTTTGCTCCTTTAGAGTTTTCTTGGCATGTGCTCTTTTTTCTTTTCTTTTTTTTTTTTTTTTTAGAGTCAAATTTATACTAATAAATTAGTTATACACATCCTTTTGCATTATACATTACCTGGCACCGGTACCGATGCCTCATCCGCTCTTTGCTGGCAGTTTCCTTTGCAGTGTATCTCCAGACCTTTCTCTTCTTGGGCAGCAGGTCGCCTTTGAAAACCTGTATAAAGCTTGTGTCTGGGGACAGGAGGGATTTACAAAGTGATTCCCAGGATCCAGGCTCCGGGAAGGGGTACACCCAGCGTCCCGATCCCTTTTTCAGTTCCCAAAAAGCAGCAGTTGGTGTCTTTTTAAAAATAAATCACCAGCCGTGATCCATTAGCCGTTCCTAGCCTAACAATTTATAAGACTGAGGGTGTAAGCAGGATGAATTCAATTTATAGATTTATAGGATGTAAAGGCCGAGAGCGCTGCCAAGCACAAAGTGGCACATACATTTACTCTCTGCCCCCGTGGGGTGCATTTCTGAGGAGCCTTTCCCAGCCTATGACCACAAATGTCCTCTTAATATCTCTGGCCACGTTCTCTGGCGTTCCTCATGCTCTTCCTGAGGATCTCCAGTTAAACCAAGGTATATTCCCGAAGGAATTGCTCCAACCAGCTGAGTTTTGATGATGTCCTGCCCCTTCTTCTCCCTTCTTTTTTGTCTTTCCAAAAAAAGCTGAAGCTGGACACGCCACACAGCTCCAGCTATTTTGATGACTGTGGCACTTGTTTTTTTGAAATAAGAAAAGCCACACAGGTGTGACCTGAACCCTAAAACAGGTGGAAACGGGTTGTGTTCAATGAGTCACTTTGGATGGAAGGTTGTCCTCCCCACCCCTAAAATTTACATTTAACCACTTTCAAAATCAAATGCATCGGTACGTTCTTCTCACTTGTTTCATGCTTAAATATAGCTAAATTTTAGGAAAAATAACCCCATTAAACAGATGCAAAGCAAAATGAAATAGAAGTGAAAGAAAAAAATTGTCACGAGGGCTTTTTTTTTTTTTTAAGTTTTATTTATTTGGAAGACTTCCAGATATTCTTTCTTGTGATTTTACAGCTCAGCCGCTAAATTGAGAAATTAATAATTTGCTCCTTTTTGCTTGATTGCAGTTTTACAACTTAAGGGCAGGAAAAATCCTATTCCTGAGCCTCTTGTAGAGACACTTATTAGACAGTCGGTTGCCAAGGCTGTGAGGCAGTGTCCCTGAAAAATTGGTCCAAAAATGTAAATATAGGTTTTTCTATAATTTGGATAGGGATGGGGAGTGATCAGGTACACAGGTGTTATCTCGATAAGAGTTGTCATTCAGATACACAGCTCAGTGCAGAGATGTCCAGTTTGTATCTCCTGCCTGGCACTAGAAATCTCCAGGTACGTGCAAGGGGACTGGGATAATGTAGTGTATTTTGATTTTAAGAAATCCTGTAGCAGATCTGAGTATCCTCCTTGCCAGAAGCTCTGTTGAGCTCTCTGTGCCTCTCAGCTCCACGTTGTACTTGTAAAGAACTGGGAGACTGAGCTGTTATTTTGAGGGAAGACCTTTTTCTTCTACAGCAAGGTCTCAGCAATGTAAAATGTTGGCTTTGAGATTAAGGGGGGAGAATTTGTTGTTCTGTAAGGCGGCAAATTTCATTTATACAAGCAAAGAATAATTGTAGCATCTTTCTTGTGGCGTTTATACGTGGAGCGTTGTCTCCTCTTTCCTTGGCTTATCTTCACAAGTTCCCCTTTCCCTATTTCTCCAAGAGCAATTCCCTTGGTCTGGAGTAGAGGCTGCACACAACAGACCTTGAGCTTCAGTCTCATTAAGTGGCAATGATGGACAAGATGATCTCTAGAGGTTCAGAGTGGACCAGAAGTATCACAGGCCTGATCCATATTTTGTTTTTCTTTTCTATGGGGACACCAGGTGAATGATGGTTCATCTAAACCAATGCATTTGAGAACACAACCAAGCTCACATCAGTCTGGAGAAGGAGATAATGGTTGTGGGAAGGAAGGAAAGGACAGGGAGAGTCATGGTGTCCTCAAAACTGTTATATGACCTTCTTCATCTTGCTCACTTTGGGTTGTTTGACTCTCTCTTCTCATCCCCTCCTTTGAACCAGGAGCCAATTTGTATGTTTCAGGCCCATCAAAGGAGAACTCACCTTACATTTCAGTGGGCATTAATCTGTGTCCTTACGCTGACAGGGCTCTCTCTCAGTGATTTTGGGAGAACCGGACTTTATGCCACATGAAATCCCATCAAACTCAGCACAGGGTATAAAAATTCTGAAGTCTTCGGTTTTTGGATTGCTTGGATAAGGAGAAATTCAGTAAATAGTAAGGTTTTACAAGTTTTAATGAAGAGTAACGTGGTCAAGAGGTCTTCTTCGGATGCCTCGTGGCATCCATGCTTTGAAACTACCAGAAATTCTTTGTCCTTTTGAAGGCAAAATAGTTACTCCAGAATCACAGCACCATTTCTCTACCAGTGGATGCATGACACTGCTTTTCCCACCATTGGGAGGATAATTCTGGCCAGTAAAGGGCATTTGTTAGGAAGGCTGTTAAAGCTCCCTGCAGACAAATGGGCACTCTCAGAACATCAGATACTACTGGGAAGTCTCAGTTGTTTTCTTATTCTCTTGAGGAGGTGGGATGTGCTTTGTTGGGCTCGTGAGCCAACACTTCGTTGGTGTCAGTGAATAACATTTGACTGATGCTTTGGAAGGAGACAATTAAAATCAATAATCAATGCAGTGAATAACAAGTGATGATGGTGATATAACTAGTTAATAATTATTTTATGCTCTCAGGGACCATTTTCATTCTGCCACTTGAGAGTTCTCTGTCTTCTGTAAAAAAACCCAGTACCTCCCTTTCTCCTTCTCGGATGTTGATTGCTTGGCTCCAGATGCAGATTTCCAAGACTGCAATAAAAAGTCTGAGGCACACGGTTTCTGGGTGTAATTTGTAGGGTGAGGATATAATAGTTGATGATGAGGTTGGTCTAGTAGAGACAAGAGACCTTGACTTTGTTTTTTGGGAAGAACGTGGAGTGCCCTGTGGTCCTTGTCTATTCAGGAGTAAACCAGACCTTTTCCCTTCCTTACGTGAGTCCTTCTCCTCTCTGAAGTTTAGCCCTTCTGGGGCTGTACTTAGTAGCAAGCATCTAGCAACTACCGTATCACCTCCCGATGTAATATGCTTTCAGGAAAGATGATTTTGCACTTGAAAAATTAGCATCAGATCCCAATTTCCATGGTATTTAGGCTTTCCTACTGCAGGGTTTTAGTTCTTCACCACTGGCTGTAGTCAGGAAGAAGGTTGGCTCGCCCAGGTGAAATTTCTGGTGTTCGTTACTCTCTGAAATTGTCCTAATTTTGACAACTGTGCTACTTCATTGTGGTGACTTCGACATTTCCATGATCTTCCAAGATGAATCACTTACTGTAAACCATGCATCTGCAGTCCATTTAGTAGATTTAATTGCAGACCTCAAATATGAAGGGAAAATACTTGTTTTATTTATGGGCTGTATAACAATAGAGTCATCGGGAGAAGCTAGCGTTCTGTGCAGAGAGAGACCTCAAAGTACCTTCTTAATGGATGACAGCATGAATGCAATTCATTAATGAAGAAGATGTTATTAATGGGTGTAAACAAGAATCTCCGGTTTTTAGCGGAAGCCTTGTACCACTCTGGTGGCTGAGGCCAAGAGTGGGTCTGTTACATTCCACTGAAATTTCCCCAGACCCCGTGATGAGCGCAGGATGATAAGAGGAGAGAAATAATTACACTTGCCGGGGAATTACTTTCATAATTCACCTGCAGCTCTGCTCCCTGCAAGTTACAGAACGGTTGGTTTTTCTCGGCACCTCCACACCACTGACGGAGAGGCAGGATTGCATTATGCACATCAAAGTGGATATTCCAGGGCCCCATTGATTAGGCTCTTTGATGGTTTGTTATTAGGGAGGCTTAATTGCAGTATCCAGGAAAAAAACCACAACAACTAGAGCTGCCCATCCATTACGTTTCAATTTCTGTTATGGAAAGATGAGGAGAATTTTGCCCGATTCCATCGGGCAATTCATGTTGCCAAGGCTGAGAAGGAAGCGGTCAAGGGTGTAACTTACCCTTGGACTGGTGTTTACTGAATCGAGGCACCTCTGTTCACCATGAGACTGGAGAATAGAGAGCAAAACTCTTGGGGTCCTTTATTTTTTTCTGTCAATCTTGGTCATGGACTTACTGATTTTTCTCATGCATTTCTCATAGCAAATAGATCAAGTGAGTTCTGCTTGGCACTTTCCCTAGTTTACATGTGACTTTAGAGAATTTAAAACAGAATCACAGAATGCTATGGGGTTGGAAAGGACTTCCAGAGACCATCCATTCCAACACTCTGCCAAAGCAGGTCCTCCTAGAGCAGGTCCCACAGGAACGTGTCCAGGTGGGTTTGAAATGTCTCCAGAGATGGAGACTCCACCACCTCTCTGGGCAGCCTCTGCCAGGGCTCTGCCACCCTCACAGGGAAGAAGTTCCTCCTCATGTTTAAATGGAACTTCTTATGTACAAGTTTGCACCCATTCCTCTTGTCCTGTCACTGGACACCACTGAAAAAAGACTGGGCCATTCCTCTTGACACCCACCCTTGAAGTATTTATAGGTGTTGATCAGATCCCCCCTCAACCTTCTCTTCTCCAGAATAAAAAATGTTTATTTAGTTTGCTACAGACACATAGACCTTGAAGACCTTGAGCATATTACTTTGATTCCCATACCACAAGTCCCCCAACTCTAGCACTGCCCTACATCGCGGGTAGAATTTTGGGGGTCTTTATCATAAACATCAGGGAATATGCAGCAATTAGGAGCCCTAAGAGCCATGGGAAGGAAATCAGTGCTGGATTGTTCCTCCAGGACAAACCTTGATGAGGTTAATGGACCTTAGCTGGGCACGGGTTCCTATTGACCCCTTCTTGGGGTGACACATGGCAGCAGGATTTAGGGTGAGATCATGTGTCTGATGTGAGAGGGAGGAGTCATAAACACTTGCTGAGCTGACAGTATTCAAAGGACCAGCTGTGTTCTTCCAGCTTTTTGTGGGCTTTGCTGCCAGCTTTCCTTTCCAAACGGGCAAGGTCCTAGCTTCTAAGTTATTATTTTGAAAACGTACTAATGGCACAAACAAAGAAGGATGAAATCCTCCAGTTCCACTATTATTTACACCAAAAGGTTCCTGCTACAGCAACCGAGCCAGATCGTTAGCTCTTTGTTGTTTGTGTTGGGCAGGTAGCCAAGGAGGTGTGAAATTATAACACTTCCAACTCTTCTCTCAGCACTGAAGTGCTCTCCCAGTCTCCGGGCAGCACAGGGTGCCTTCCACGTTTAACCAGCTTAGGCACTAGAGGAGGAACCATCTAAAACAACTTCAGCAGCCCTAAGTTATACTGGGAGCTTCTGGTGACTCCTTGTTTCAGGCTTTAAGTTCATGCCTCTCTGATTCTTCCGGACCTCCTAGTTAAAAGTTCAAAAAGGTTTGGATAAAGCCACTTTTGCTTCTCCTGCGTGTGCCTCAGACTTTAACAGACTCAGTGTTGGCATCATGTAAGAAGAGCAAGAGGGCTCTCCCTTTGAATCAGCTCTCACTGGCAAACACCGCCACGAACCTGGGGTTGGTGTTGACTCTCCAACCCTTGTGAAAGTGACTCCAGGGCTGATGAGGATTTCAAGCTCAGGCAAACCAGTATGACTCCTATCAGAGGAAAATGATGCTTAATTCAAGCATATTTTCACTGCAAACAAAACAGGTGAAGGTTTTAAAAGGGAATTTTCCCTCTCCTCCCTCCATGTCAGGTTGCTGTTCACATCAAATGCTGATAAGCACAAACATTGCAAGAGGAAGGCAACCAGGCTTTTGCCTTTTAGAAGGCATATCTATTACATTTTTTAAACTGTTGAGATAAAATACAGAATATTTAGCTTAAATACTTACTTACCTACATGGACCCCACTCCCACCTGCCTCTTCTCAGCTGAAACTGAACCTTGGACCTGCACAAAAGGGTCCGCTACCAAAATTGTATATCAAATATCATTACAATTGAAATGTGATGTTGGCAGAGACAAGATAGAACTAATTTAATTTTTCCTGTCAGTCTCTGTAGTAGATCAATTAAACTGCCAAGTGGATCAAATATTTCAGGCTGTATTTATTACATTAAGTATTTATGTTCAGGCTGAGCATTTAAAGTATGATCTCATATAGGAATACAAGGAGGTTCAGATCAATTCAGCAGAATTTGCTGTAAGTTAATGGAAATCTAATTGTGTATTTTAATTTTGTGTACAGGAGGCAGTAAGTTCCTGAAAGAAAGAAAGTGGTACCCTGTCCGTATTGTATCAACCTGATCCAAATCCCATTAAAGTCCTAGATGTTAGTGGAAACTGGATCAAGCTTTAGGGTTAACAGCTTAACTCTCACTGATTTTGATGGGAGCCCGGTGCCTGCTCTCCCGTCATCCAGCTGGACCCTGGAGCAAATCATACTCGTTACTTTACAATTTTTCACATACGAGCTGTTGTTTGGAAGTGTTTTAAGCTCAGTGAGAGTGAAAGGCATGGTTTATGGGTGCGTTATTGCTAGAGACAGCCTGGTTTCCACCATAGGTACCTGCACCCTCAGGTTGCAAAGCCACGAGGTAATATCAGGTCTAATTATTAAGCAAAGAGCTTAGATTGGTACCGAAGGCTGATAAATATTTTATCCCTCTCTAACAATGGAATGAAAATTATTCTTGGGGGCTGGAGAGGATTCTTTTCCACTTCTCCCCACCTCCCACTCCCTGTCTGTGTTTGGTCCTACATTGGGTACCCTCATCCTGGGACCCAAACATCCGTGTGGGGAAGTCTCACTCAGCTCGTGTTAGGAAACAGCAGTGCAAAGAGAGAGCTGATGCACAAGCAGCCTCTGTGCTCCCCCATTTCGGAGGTGAACCTTAAAATAGTGGGGCTTAAGAGCAGTGGAAAAACAGAGTTCTGGTGGTTTCTGCAAGCACAGACCTGCTGCAAACTGCAGGATGCTGAAGTACCCATCGTCCTCACCTCTCTCTTGGTAAAACAGTGGCTGCCCAGCACCCCTGACGTGACTGTGATTCAACAGGGCAAAAAAAAATGACTTTATGACCAAGGTTGGTGGTGGCAAAAAATTGTCAGTTGTGTTACTGAGGGGATTTTGTGATAAGCTTTCCTTCTGAGCTGCTAAAAGCAGCTGTGGAATTGAAGACTGATCGCTAAACGCAAAATCATGGAGGATGTTAGTCAAGTGCTGAGACTTCCTCATGTGATCCACTGGAATGCCTGGACCCGTGGAAATGTTATGGTCTGTTCTCGTATGTTCTGTCAGAGGAGACTGGAAGAGAAAACAAGACTTTCCAGTTACATTAATAACTTGCCCCTTGTAGATTCTGTTTTCTAAAATGCAGAGGGCACTTTTTCCTGAATGTTACCTGCAAACTGCTGATTTCTGATAATTGCTGTGAAGAAGTCTTGCCAACACCCTAAAAGCAAACAACTGTCTGCCTTCATCCCTAGCAGATGGGTGCTGACCCGTTGCTACCGAGAGCAGAAGTGTAAAAGAAAGACTACCTGCTCCCTGCAGGTTATTAGTTCCATCACTTAGTCATGAGCCATTTAACTCAAATATTAACTGCAGAAATTAAAGCAAGTCCTTGGCCTGGAAAGATCAGAGGAAGACATTGCATCATGTCAGGATGTGCGTGGCCGGGCTGTTTCTTGTTGGGAGGTAGCGTGTCAGCAAAGGACAGGCTTTTGCCAGGGACGTAGAAGATGATGTGGAGTTTGTGTGGCCTCCATGTGGTGTCACCCAATGTTTCCCATCAGAGAGTCAACTGAAGTGGTAGCTCAGCCATCCCACCCTGCCTCCTCTCCTTACCCTCCAACACATTCTCCTTCATTCAGTAGACTTATCTAAGATAGGTACCAGGGTGATTTTCTGGATGGACCACAGGTCCTGCCTGGTGGTCAACCTAAACTTCCATGTGTGCTTGTTTGGGAATTGGCCCAAGTCCCAGCATTATCAAAGATAAAACAGAGGAAGAGCATGCAGTGGTTCAGCTTAGGAAGGCAGCTGTTGGAGTGAGGACTGCTGCTTGCCAGTGGGTTACAGGGGAACCTTTTGGTTCAAAGGGAAAGGAACATCCATTTTGCCCTCTCTTTGGTGTTTTACTGCCTAGTGGAACAGCCTGTGTTTCTCGGATGACAAGGTAGAGATGGTCTGGCCCATCTCTTCTGGTGGGACTCTTAAGCTGTGTCATCAGCAGCTTCAGGTGGTCTTGGCTCACTTCTGGAGGCCGTTCTCTTTGAGGTGTCATCTTTAAGCAGCAGAGGCATTGGGTGGGTGAAGGTAGAGCAGGCTCCTGTAGGTAGACTAGATCCCAACAGTTGGTAGGGCCAAGGAAAATCCATCTCATCTTACAGCGGGTTAGGAGAAAGTAACTAGCTCCTGCATAATCATCAGATTATTTTCACTGTTCTCTCTGCAGTGGTCTTTTAGGCATAAATGAATGATGGGAACCCCACACTTACCCGATGAAAGGAACTTCCCAGATTGATCAGGCTTCAGTGTGTAGGTAAAGGGCTGGGGACACCTCCAGTGTGAGGTTGATGGTGGCCACAGAGTAGCAGCTTGGTGGGGGAAGAGCTCAGCTTCACTTATGGGGAAGTCTCATGTGAGACCTGAATTTTATAGCTTCCTCTTGACTCTGCTTGGCCTCACTCTGTTTGTTACCCTGGATGATTCACAGTGTAAGGTCCTCAGCAGAACGGGACCTGGCTTTTCTAGCCCTGATCCAGAGAACATCTACGTACCCACTAAAGGTCAAGAGGGGAGGGGTTTGTTCCCATTGAGGACTCCAACTCCACCTCTACCTTCTCCAGATTGACCCCAGAGGGAACAGCCAGATGTGTCCCCATGACCCATCAGTGACGCTACCTTCTTTCCTTCCTCCCCAGGGAGCCCGCTGTGCTCGTGCTGCGTCCCAGATCCCATGGGCCTCTCCTTCCTGCCCACCTACGGCTGCCAAAGCAACCGCACGGCCAGCGTGGCCGCCCTACGCATGAAGGCCCGGGAGCACTCGGAGGCCGTGCTCCAGTCTGCCAACCTCCTGCCCACCACCACCAGCAGCCCCACTCCTCCAGCCAAACCCGGCCCTGAGGGCAGCCAGGACAAACAACCCTCTCCGGCCAAGGAGCACATGGAAGGAGAGAAGAACGTATGAGGTCGGACTGGCTGCTGGAACCCTCCCAGCTCAGGGCAGGAACTGCAGGGTGGCCATGCCCCGGCAGGACGTCTCAGGACCACCAGGGACCTGGCACATCTGAGTGGCCTCTTTGGCTGCCCCCTTTCACTCGCCCTTGCTTTCCTTGCGCTGCTGTAGGTTCATTCCCTCGATTTATTGGCACTATCTGTGTTTGGAAATGTTGGTGAAACTGTTTTTGGCCCCTACTTTCCACATCCCAGGGACATCGAAATGCCCAGGATCCTGGCTTGCTCCTGCACACCTCAGGTCCCTATCCTGTGCAAGATGGAGGGCTGGCAGCCCCGCAGCACTTCCAGATGTGAGGTCCAAGGTCCAGGGACAGGAGAAGCATCCAGGCATCATTTACCCCACCGCACACAGCAGAGGTGAAGGAATATGCAGGTATAAACCAGCTTGGCCCTCTTTTTTCTAATGGTGTTTGACCTCAACCAAGTCTATCCCAGGCAAGGTGTAAGAGAAACAGAAAACAGAACAAAACTCTTCATGATTTTTTCTCCTTCACCCTTCTTTTCTCCGAAAGGAAAAACTTTCCATGGAGTAGATGACTGGGAAATTGCTGAGATCAGTTTTTCTGCAAATAAAATCTTTGCACTAGTCTCTACGTGACCATGAGCCTGTAACTCTGGCCATTCCCTGGGTTAGACACAAAAGACACGTGGCTCCAGAGCAGCCTTCAGAGCTTCAAACGGTAATGCTGGTATTTAATGGAGAGTGCAGCTGTGTCTACATCTGCTTAAAGCGGAAGTATTTAGCATCGTTGCCTTGGAAAGAAAGGCTATAAAACACAATAATCCTGCGTTGCAACACTGCAAATATGTCTTTGCATGTTGTGTTTTAATAAACAGGAAATCAAGCTTGGAAGGGTGTTCCTTTCTGCCATCCAACATCAGGCTATTCCACTCACTGAAGGCTTGTTGTAACGAAACTAGATATGAAAACGTCTTAATTACAACAGAGTGGCCACAGTGCGAAGGAGAAATTGATGCCTCGGGCAATATAGCCGTATCTCTGACCCAAAACTCCCCAAAGCAAAGCAGACTCAGATCTGACACCCTAGAGCAGACATTTCTATCTGTGATTGCCCCACATTTTTTTCCTGTGGGAAATACAGGTTCAGATTTAAACCAAGTGATGTGGACTTGCTTTGCTTCGGGCCCTTTTGCAGACTCCTTTGGCTTGTCCACAGGCATCCCTGGAGAACAGGGTGAAACCACCACTCTGAGACTTGACTGAGTAACATGGAAGACAGTGAAAAGATTCCCGTCTTCAGAGCAGGTCTTTCATGAGAGCTCTTCTAAGGTCTACCCTACCGCCAACGAGAGGTTCTCCGTTACAACCCTAGAAGTGATTTGACCCATGATCTGATTTTGGCACAGAATCTTGACTCACCTGTAGGTTACCATTTACCAGTACAAGGTGTTTTTCTGCCCCTCCTCAAGCAGGGCTGATCCTGCACGTTGTGCTGAGGACCTCCTGCGATGTGTTGAGCACATGCTTTTCCATTGGCTTCTCCCAGGATCTGAGCCTGAGAAGGTGCTTGGAAAAGCAGTCCCAAGTAAAGTTGGCAGCAAGAATTTCTCCACCTTAACCCAGCTGATCTCAGCCTCTGAACTTCATAGAACTTGGGGTCCTCCCATACCCTCATGCACACTTTGGACACAGTTTGGTATTGATACCCATTCAGAGGGTGGAAGCCTTGGTTTTCAGGGGGTGGCTTGGTACCACCAAGCACCTTCATTGCTCCAGGAGTGAAGGGTAGGGAGCAACCCCCCAAGGTGGGATTGGTTCCTTCTGGAGACAAAGAGCTGGGTCTGTCCTTGGATCTGAATACAAAGAAAAGTCCTACAGGGCCTTTATTCATCACGTGGAGATGTTTTGCTTGACTTTTGCCATGCCATGTGTTCTTTTTGGGAGTGCTGAAGGTGCCATGGTCTGTGACTCACCTTTGTGTTCCAGCTTCAGGAACTCCTCTGCTGAACCGGAGGTGGAGGTGATTTCCCTGGCTGCAAATTATGACTTAGTTTAAACAACAGCAGCAACCTCTTTCTTCCCCCAAAATAAAAGAGATTGCTGTGTGCTTTGTTGTGGGGAGCAGTCAGAAAAAGAGAGAATTGCCCTCAACTTCCCAATCATAATTTATTTTTTTTTTTTTTTTTTTTTGCATGGCCACCCCCAAAAACCAAGGCCAACATAAAATTTCCACTCCAAAGAGGCAGGCCCAACTTCATTTCAACATAATTACCTTGCATTCAGTTGAACTTCAGCCCTTCTGTACGCTAACTCTTCAATCTAATTGTTTGATTAAACTCGTATTTCCTCCAGAAAGGTACATAAATAAGTGAATTGTTGAGCAAATTAAGAATACTTAACAGCATTGCATCTGAAAAGTAGTTACGCTGATTAAATTTTCTGTCCTTGAGGATTTTCAGGAAATTACTTTTGATCGTCAATAACACAATTAAGTAAACTACACGCACATTAGCATGAATAATTGATAAGAAATTATGTATTACCACGAAGCACTGATTTAATAATTCATGATGCGACACTCTAGTGACTGTGCAAAACTGGATAACATCGACAAGTCTGCCTGATGTTGCTGGAAATGCTGCAATTACAAACAAGTCCATAGTTTTGTTGTACAGTAAAGAAAAAAGTATCCGCTGCATGCTGTAGTTTCTGTTTGTTTAATACTTGAATAAATTTAGAAAGAAAACCCTGAAAAGTTCCTGTCCTGTCTTCATTCACATCGATTTCTCCATCCAAGCATCTGCTCTCAAACTGGTAACTGTCCTTAGACCACAAGGATAGGATGATAGAATCACAGAATGGTTTGGGTTGGAAGGGATCTTAAAGATCATCAAGTTCCAACCCCCCTGCCCTGGGCAGGGACACCTCTCCCTAGAGCAGGTTGTTCAAAGCCCCGTCCAACCTCCTCTTGAACCTCTCCAGGGATGGGGCAGCCTGGGCCAGTGTCTCACCACCCTCACAGTGAAGAATTTCTTCCTGAGATCTAATTCATACCTTTCCTCTTTCAGTTTAAATGCTGATTGTTGTGGAGGTTCCCAGATTCACAGCTAGAACTCTTCTGGCTGCCTCACAACCTGCAAAATTTGGGGGCTCAAAGCTTTGCAGAGCCTCCTGTTAGGAGCAGAAGTGACATTAGGTCCCGTCTCAAGCCTGAGAAAAGCCTTTTAGACTCTTTGGTATGATTTTGTGGGTGGTTGCTCTACGTCTGCCATAAACGAAGCTTTTGGATTTGTGTGTTTTGAGACTGCACAATGCCCCGTTAAGCCCTAGGCCAACACACATTTGCATTCTCGTTAGTGTGTCAGGGAAACCAGACCACGGGGAGCCACATTTTTCCTCTTGGGTTTTGCTCCAGGCAGTGCAGCCCCAGGGAACGTGCTTGAGGTCACCAAGCAGAAGCACAAGGGCAAGAGCAAAACCCAAGGGATGTGTGTCTCGGTCATGCCCTCTTTAAGCCACCAAACCCCCAAAACAGACTGGATCAACCACTTACCTCCTTTCCGTGCTCTCATATATCAGGGCTCTGCCACTTAAACCGCTCCTGTAATGGCCATCTCGGTAGCTCTGATTAAGTCTGGCATTTAAAAGTTTATAACTCAGCTGTAAAAAGTCACTCAGGCTGAACCCCAGCGGGAGAGGGCTAAGCCCAAGGGGATGATTTACAGGCGAGCTGTTCCAAAATCAGCCAGCGCGATATTTTCTCAGTTCTGTGAAGGAAGAAAAATGGAAGGCCAAGGTTTGAGGGACGGATGTAAGACAAAGATGTTCTGTCTTAACGGCTTTCTGCCTCGTCACCAGATCCCATCCAGTAATTCCCTGTGAATTTCCATACCAGTATGAACCAGGCACAGCACCAACGGCCTCTGTGCAGATGCCACTTGTGTGATTTTGGCAAAGCATCTCCAGGTGTGGGCTTGTTTCTCAAGAAATCACAGACACCTGCAATGCCCAGACTTCTCCTCAGCTCCTGCCTTCCCTGCAGGGGTCATCTCTTGGCATTTCCAGTTGGTCAGGGGTTTGTTAATTGGGAGGTTGATGAAAGACACCAGGCCGTGGGACCTTCTTCAAAAGGTCCTCTCAGCTCTCCACGTTTTTTCTTTCTTCAGCATCTACATGGGTTTCCCTACGCCTGTGTACATTACAGCAGGAAATGTGAGCACACCTTCCTTGGGTTATGCTGTAGGCTACTGCTTCCCACACTGCATGCTGGATAGTAATGAGATTGTTAGGCTAATTGGCTCTTTATTAAGGGTATTATTTACAATGATGCTGAAGGCCACGTGCATGCAGAAAAAGATCTTGGTATACCATTAAGACAGGCTGAGAGACTTGGGGTTGTTAAGCCTGGAGAAGAAGAAGCTCCAGGGGGACCTTAGAGACCCTTCCAGTCCCTAAAGGGGCTCCAGGAGAGATGGGGAGGGACCCTTTATCAGGGAGTAGAGCCATAGGATGAGGAGTAATGGTTTTAAACTGAAAGAGGGGAGATTTAGATTAGACATTAGGAAGAAATTCTTTGCTGTGAGGGTGGTGAGGCACTGGAAGAGGTTGCCCAGAGAAGCTGCGGTTGCCCCATCCCTGGAGGGGTTCAAGGCCAGGCTGGATGGGGCTTTGAAGAACCTGGTCTGGTGGGAGGTGTCCCTACCCAGGGCAGGGGTGTGGAACTGGATGATCTTTCAGGTCTCTTCCAACTTGAACCATTCTGTGAGTCCATGATTTAGCTCTTTCCTCTGTCCTCCCCTCTGTGTTCCCCACATGTTGCTGCTCTTGGTAAGCTTGGGCTTACCCACACCTCCCCGAGGACTCCCCCCCCCAAGCCTGTGTCAGGGAGAAAATCTTCTCCAAGAAGTTTGCACTTCTGCTGTGCTCTTCAGCTTTCTGCTTCCCTGCAGCAGAGAGAAGCCAGCTCAGCACGGGAGGAAGCCGTTTGCCGCCAGGGTGGACCACAAGGGAGCAAGGATGGAGACAAAATGCTTGTGGTGTGCTGCTGTGGCACGTTCTCCCTCTAAAAGAGCTGTTACTCGATAAAGATCTTGTTGTGCCCGGCTGTTTGTGCGGTGGGAGCATTGTGTGAAGTGGGGGAGGAAGTGAGAAGCCCTGAATGGAGCTCCAAGTACATAATTCAGACCGCTCCGCTGAAGAGTTTGACACCCCTGCCATAAATAAAAGAGCGGTAAAGTACAATGAACAGTGCTTTAGTCTTTCCAGTTAAAAACTTCCTTTGCACCATAGTAAAATATTGACTTCAGGTGACCATACTACCACAAAATACAATCTTTTCCTGCCACTAACCAAAGAAGCCTTTGCATAGATCTGGCCAGTGAGAAGGAGAATTTCCTTGACGTATAGGAAATCCAGCCAGATTTGAGGGTGATGTGTCAACAATCTTTTAATAATCCAACCACAAGGTCCTTGTTGCCTGCCCTTAGCTCTCTGCCGTGAGACAAGTAGGTGCTGGTCTGCTGTCTCAGAAGACCAAGCATGTGATAAGTGTCCTGTGGTAAACTCCTAACAGTTAAAACTCAGCAGGATTAGGATTTAAAGTATTGGCGTGCATAGCTTTTCCAGTATTTAACCTTGATGGCTTCTTCTGAAGTCAATGCTTTTGTGATTCTGTTCTACCATCCACGACATGAAGCACAGGAGGCAAAAAACATGACCACCTCGTGTCATTTTAGCCAAGAAGAGCAACAAAAGGCATCTCTCTTCTGCAGCAGATTCCTTCCAGAGCTAATGCCCATCCTCAAGTCTGTTCTGATGGGCCTGGAAGTTACCTTGCATTTGTGTTTTCTCATAAAAGGTGACAGCAGCACTGAAGCTGGTTCTGGGTTTGGGCTGGTTAACAGTTAAGCTAAATCGCCCTACAGTCTCCTGGAGCACCTGGGACTGTGACAGCTCTGCCTGTACAGAGGAAATACCCATAGTCTTATGGAAGGGCAGTTTTTATTGCCCTGCTTTGTAAGCCAGAGTACCATGACATTAACGCTGTGTACAGGTGGACACCTGGAAATATGTCATCCTTCACAATTAATAGAATCATATAGAATCATAGCATTGCCTCGATTGGAAGGGACCTTTCACGTCATCTACTCCAACCATCAACGCAACACTGACAAAACCCATCACTAAAACATATCTCTAAGCCATCTTTTAAATTCTACCAGGGATGGTGGCTCCACCACTTCCCTGGGCAGCCTGTTCCATCTTTTGCCCCACACATGGCCAGGGCAAATATGGATTGTTAACTGCCAAGGTCTAGTCTGGTATGCAAGTTCCCGTGCGCCCCGAGCAGTGCCCTTCAGCCCAGGCTGGGAGACCTCTGATAGCCCAGTCAGAAAGCCCACAGACAACCAGTCTGAGATGCTGGCTTTTGGGACTGGTCAAGGCCAGGAGAACACTTTTAATTTGTAGTTAAATTGTGTTCACTGCGTCAGCTTAACTGGTTTACCTTTTGGGTCTCCTGCTTGAGAATTTTTGTTTATTAAACTCTGGCATTCAGTACTGGCTCTCGAGACCAACACTTGCTGTAGTGGCAAATTTATTAGGACTCCCCCAGGTATTGAATAGGCTGAGGGTTTTTTTATTATACGCACACAGCTTCTTTATACCTGCCCCATACATGAGCTGATGTGTTAAATAAGATCTGAGGCCCATTAAATGAAGAAGCCCATCTCTATGAAGAAGACTCCCCAGGAACCTAAACCCTGCCTGGTACCTCCCAGCTGGCTCACCCTTGCTCTGTCGTGTTGGCTGAAGCCACCAGGTTTTGGCAGATGCTTGAGAGCCAAGATGCTGATGTCCTTGGCACAGCAAAGGGATAGGAGCATCCTTGAGAGGTTTTTTTTTTTTTATTAGTTTTCATTATTATTTCTGTAGCAATGCAGAAGAAATTGGCTGCTGGCAGGGAAAGAAGACGTATTGGGAGAAAATAGCTGATCCTATTTCTCCTCTGAGCCACTACTTGTGTTTAGAGCTAAACTCAACTGAGACAGAGCCAGAGGCTCTCCAGGGGGGACTTCATGAGCACAGGCCAATGGGGGTCAGGAAGGAACATTTCAAAAATCACACCCAGAAAGCCAAATACCTGAATTTGGTATTTGTGTGTGTGTTAGCAAACCCCAGCTTCATCTCTTTTTGATGGGGCTTCTCTCCATACGTCTTGGGACCTGCATTTAGGCAAGTCACTTTCACATGCCCCGCTTTTCTCTGCCAGCAAAGGCCAGGACTCACTGCACAACGTTTTTTTATCCCTACCTCCACCACGAGGTTGTGGGATGGAGCTCACAACCTGGATCTGAGCTGGAAGGAAAGGAAGGAGGATGGTTCCTTACTCATTGCTTTCTGGCTGGTGAGCCCTTTGCACCGTGCCCAGCTGTCCCGAGCTCTACATGATTTTTTTCAGTGCAGATACTCCAAAAAGATCTATTTCTTGCGAAGGAGTCTCCTTCTTTAGTCACTGAACCAGCTTCTGTATCTTGGAGTGCTTGCTGGGTATATCACAAGCCATGTGGGATCCTTTGGTGTCTCTGATCCCCCCCCAGAGGGGTCACTAGGTCTGGGCTGAAATTTTCTTTTGAGGTAGAATTGGCTGGATTCGATTCGTTTTGTTAAAATGCTGGTGATTTGCACAGGGCTGATGCTCTGTGCAGATGTCAAGCGTCTGGAGAGCTGCTGAGGCTGGGAAGCCACTTGTTTATGGGAAACTCTGGAAACCTTCCAATTTCTACGCCAGTTCAGATGAAGTCAAACTTTTTAAGCAACAATCCAATGAGTTAAGAGCTATGCCTCTGCAGCAGCTCGATGAATCAGACACACATTAAAACTACTTCAGCGACTCCGGCGCTTCTCTGCTCTGCAATACAGTGTTTGCCAGACACTGTGAAAGGCATGAATAAATGAGAGTTGTTGTTATTAATTAGATTTTAGAATTACATTTGTGAGCCAGGAAGGGAGGAGCTGAGGTACTGGAGGCACTTTGTTTCTGGATTTAGGATTCACCAGGATAAAGAGCATGAACTGGGATCTGTGTGGTTTTATCTCTGGCCCCTGAGCACCACAAGCCCCCTCCTGCCCAGACCTATCATACATGACCGAGGCTGACAATGCTGTTGCAGCAAAAATCCGTAGTACTGATGCACTCACATATATAAAACACTTCTTTTACCATTTGGGTCAGATTTTTTTACAGCGTGGGCTGACCGCCGTGGCAACAAACTCAGTTCTACTCCCAAAGCTGTGGCCCCTGAAGGAGCACTGGTGACTAGACCATTGCTCTAACATCCGTGCCACTCTCATGGTGAGAATGTGGCCAGAATCTTTTCAAGGACCAGGCTGTTGTTTGGTTTTTGGGTTTCATTGTTGGGTTTTTCAGCTGAGGAGCATGGAAATTGGTAAGTGTAAACTGCATGGTTAGTGTCCTACTGAGCATGATCAGAGAACCGCTCTTAGAATCAGAATTGGCTAGGTTGGAAGGGACTTTTAAGATCATCTAGTCCAACCATCAACCCAATTCTGATAAAAAACCATCACTAACCCATGTCACTAAGCACCGTGTCAGCCCATCTTTTAAATACTTCCAGGGATGGTGCCTCAACCCCTTCCCTGGGCAGCCCATTCCAAGGCTTAACAACCCTTTCCGTGTAAACATTTTGCCTAATATCCAACTTGAACCTCCCCTGGCATAACTTGAGGCCATTTCCTCTTGTCCCATCACCTGTTCCTGAGGAGAAGAGACCAATTCCCCTGGCTACACCCTCCTTTCAGGGAGTTGTAGAGAGCGATATACTCCAAGGATTGGATCCTGCACACCATTAAACATCTCTTGGGTGCCCAGAAGGATAGAAACCTACAACCAGGTTCCTCTAACACTTGAAAACGCAGTTATTCACCCACTCCCCCCAGCATTAATATCAAGATCATCAGCATGGAGCTGCTCTCGAGGCAGCTGTACCCAGAGATGGGGACAGTCCAGCACAAAAGGGAGCTCCACGGTGGTTCATTGGTGGCAACCAGTGAACTGGGCCAGCAACTGTTTCCCACTGGACCCTCCATAAGCCATTCTGGTGATGGTGACATCTCCTCCCCATTCCAAACAGGACAGGAAAAAACCCCCAAACACTTGAAAAACAAACACTGAAAGTAAAAAAGCCAAAACAGTGTCCAGCCCAACAAACCACAAAGTAACAAACAAACTTGGATTCTGGGAAATATTTTGAGATATTTGAAAACTTTTGCTTCAGTTTCAGCTTCTTAATACAAGTTTTTTGATGAATGATTTCTTTAAAAATTTGTTTCATTCTAAAAGAAAAAGTCTAGGGCTGTTTACTTACACATACTTGTAAGCAAGTAAGGACTTCTCAATAATTTTTCAGCAATTTTCTCAGCTCAGAAGACAGTGGTTGAGAAAAAACCAATCATCCCCTTAGCTCACCTGAAATGCTTCATGTTGTTGGTAATTTTGACAAGGCCTGACTTTCCAAAGCACACCTCCAGCTTTGACTATTTCTTCACTTTTTGATGGAGTTCAAATTCTTCCCCATTGCTAGAAGGAGCTCAAAGATTGTCCCTGCTTCTCACAGGGTTTTCCCCCTTCTCCTTCTTTCAAAGCACCCCAGGTCTCCATTTATTCGATGAGGACTTTGCCATGGGAAAGTGCTTATCTTTTAGCACTGCAAGCTGCTTCCCCAAAGGCTTGAGTTATCTCTGCTTTAATAAAAGCACGGAGCTTTAGGCAACTGGGAGGTAAATTATTTCTTTTTGCACTACTGAAATGCTGCTTTCTAAGTACATTCAACAGTGTATTAGAAACAAGTCTCTAATTGGCAATAGAGTACCGAAGACCTGGCTGTCTAATGTAAAAAAATCAACATCATGAAAACTTTGAGAACATCAAAAAGAAGCAAGGGAAGACCACAGGTCGTTTCCAGCCATTCCCTACCCATTTAAACCCCATAATTATAATATCATCTTTAATATCGAGGGACAGCGGTGAATGTAGGATCATCCTAAGACCAGAATAATCACCCTGAAGACAAAATAAATTAATCACTGACCTCTGTTGTTGTAATGAGCGTTTCACAAAGAAGAAAAAACAACCCCACATTGAAGTTCAGTTTACTCAAGTGTTCCATGTTCTTTCTATCCCCTATAAGGCTCCAAAGCAGAGTTTCTCTAATAAAAATGACTGATGAACACCAGTTGCTCCAAATTACCTACCTGGATGTATCACTAGAGCCCGTGTAACCCACCATGTACAGTATCACCAGCTTCTGATGCTGTTTTTGAGTGAGACAGAGGATGAAACCTGGGATTATTTACTCAGAAAGGAAACAGGGTATATTCCCCCAATACAGATCTGCAAATCTGTCAATGTATTTCTGGTAAAAACATAACTAGCCAACACCTTTTCTGTGTATGCTGTTATATTCAAACCCCAGCAACACTTTCACAGTCAGCAAGGACTGTTGGGCCAATTTGGGATCAAAGCAGAGCAGTTCTACATTAAGTTGCTGATCTGGACAAGGACTGAGACAAAACCACTTTGAGAAGAGCCTCTGCCGTGTTTCATAACACAACAGACAGTAAGAGAAACTGAGGAGAAATGTAAAACCACCACTGGCAAGACCTTGGAGACTACATACAGTCTGCAGGACTGGTTAGTAATGGAAAAGACAACTTACACACCTGGTGATGTCCCCCAGGTGGATGGGGCACAGGGAACGTGACATCTCTGGTGTCCTCTGAGTAGTGGCAAGAAGGTGATCCTCTTCCAGTGCTGCTGGGCTAGGTGATGCTGCCACATCTCCAGGGTCCTCTGGCCAAACCGCTGCCCTTGCACCACATGGAGGGGTGAGAATGTTCGCAGGAGTCCTGGGCCAAAGGTGTTTCTGTCCAAACTTCTTCTCCATCTCTTCAGGAGGAGGAGGAAGCCCTGCACCCAGTCATCTCCTACATCTTTTCATTGTGTACCACCTATATGCACACACAAACACACTTCCATGTTGCCAACTTTTTTTGCCGGCACAACTGGAGATAACATTACAATGAGACATAACTGCAACCAAAGAGCTGGCTAGAAGTCATTCCAGTATTGTAAAATAAGTCCCATTTATTTTGTTTATTAATTAATAAATAAATACTTATTTCCAAGTACAGTTGCATCGATGGAATATGCCGATGACACACACTTTCTTGGGCAGATGACTTAGGAAGGCACTGGACACCCAATGAGGAGTTGATAAAAATCCACACTTGTAGACCACTTCAATGGAAAACTGCACACTCTAAAAGAAATCCAGCATTTTTCAGGAGGAAATGTGAGCTCTTGGGGCAGAGCCATGGCTGTGGGATGGCCGTGTCTGCTGTGTGACAACAGGACTGGAAGGCATTGCGATTGCCCCAGAGGGAGAAGGAGGTTCAAAGGGTGGCCGTTCTGGCTTTAGAGCCAAAGACTAAGTCAGCCAGGTTTGGCCTCAGACATTTCTGCCATGGAAGAATGAGCCTCAGGACACTCAGAAATGCAACACGCCAAAAAAAGAGTCTACATGCAGGAGAAGGGAGCAGTGATGGCAATGAGCCTCTGTCCCCTAGTCAATTCACAGCTGTATTCACATTTTGCCTAGCAATGAACCTCCCTCATCCTAGTTTCCCACAGCAGCAATGGGGAAAAACCAATCCAACAAACAGAAAGGGGAAAGGGCAAGGGAAGAAAAATATTTGTTATTTGAAAAGGTGTCATTTGGATTCCTTTTCATGCACAAACATTTTGTGTTCACCATCACAGGCACTACTGCTTTCTTACACTGATACCCAAATGGCTTTTTTATAGGCATATTATTTATATATATGTATATATATATATAAAATAATAAGTTTTTTATATAGAGTGGTTTATGTGCCTGTTAATACACACACACTCCCATGGCCTAGCAAGAAGTTGGCCAACGTTACATGATCTGGGCCAGGGACAGGTTTGCTGATGGGTTTATACTCAAATAGAGTCAATACTGGGCTGAGACCTGGAGCAACACTTGTGGAACACCATCATTCCCTGTGGCAAAGTGCTCTAGGGAAAGCTCTGCATACGGGATGAGAACCACTCTCATATTTGCCTTCAAAACTCCCCAGTTCCTTGTGTGTTTAGCTGTAAGCTTTCTAGGCCTGGGACATGCACAGCTTGTCCTCTGTGAACGCAGCTCCCTGAGTGAACAGAAAGGGTTGGCCAAAATGGAGAGGCCCTACTTGAAACGTATTTGGAGTCCATGTTAGGAACTGGCTCCTTTGAAGGTGCCCATGGTTGATTTTGTCTTCACAATGGAGTGAAGAACATGCTCAGTTTTCCTTGCACACCTAGAAGTAGTGCTTTGGAGGATCCCATTCTCCACAGCAAGAGTTTAAGATGGCCCATGAAAAACAGGTGCAAAATAGTGCACATCTACAAAACAAATGACAGTTATCCAAGAAAAGGGGATTTTTTTTTAATGCAGCCATATATTTTTCTTGTTAAATTACCCATTTCTTTTATATCCATGCACAGGTAACTTCGTATCCACAGGCTCCCCTTGAAAAGCACACTTTTATCCCGTCCTCTGAGAGCCTGGTTACTTCTTGACTCGTTAAGGTCATTTGAATTTGTAATGTCAAGCCAAAAAAATGGCTTGTGCACTCTGCTAGGCTTTCAGATGACAAAGGTTCAGCCTAAATGTACCATGGAAAAACTTAATAGATCTATTTATCTGTATGTTAAGATGTAGATGACATTCTGTTCTATTCCCGATAGACATGCTGTGTACACTGACAGCAACAGAGAAGCGCAACAGGAATTTAGCAAAATATTTGTGGTCAATAAAAGGGAAAAATATTCATAGTAGGAGCCATTTCCCTTAATTTAACAACTTGAAAATCGATCATTGTTCCTGAAACATTCTCGATTTTCAAATTACTTTTATTTCTTTCAAAATGAGCCCTTTCCCAGGGGAGACTGCATTTTCTGAGTTCCAAGCCAAAGTTGGTTTAAAAAATTTACTATTTTCACCATAGGATCATAGCATAATTTGAGTTACAAGAGATTTCAGGAGGTGTCTGGATGAACCTCCTGCTCAAGGAGGGCCAGTTCAGGTTGTTCAGGGCTTTATCCAAGTCAGGTGTTGAAAATCTTCAAGGATGGAGACGGACCAATAAATGTTTATTCAAATGGGGACATTTGGCTGAATGTGCTCAAAACCCAACCCCAACCAGTAAAAGCTTCTCCATTTCCACCCCACGCCTCTGCCAAATCACAGAGTGGCAAATCTGACACAACTCCACGCAACAAAGGAAACAAACCTTAGAAAAGCATCAAGGGCCAAATTCAAACCACCCTGAAATCAGTCGAGAGCTGCTCTTGGTGCCCATCCAGCCCCTCTGAGGAAAATATTTTAGCAATTAGCTCTGACAAAACAAAGTGATGGGATGAGGACAGATTTTGAATGCAGGGCTCTTGTCAGGGATGGAGGAAGGCCAGGAATTGAGTTCACGCCACAGAAGGAGCCAAACCACCAAGTGTTGGTCTGAAAGCAGCTGTAGACCTGGGAAATTAAGAACCTCCTGAAAAAACCCCTCAATTACAAATACCAAAACTGGGAGAGCGGGGCAGTTCCTGTGTCCCATCTCCACGTTGCATTTATTAACTAAAGACTTGGTTCTTCCCTTTTTGTTTTGGGAAGAGCAATTTCACAGGAAACAGTCCTATAAAAATAACCTGAGATGTGAATCAGGCTGAATTCTTCCTTAAAGCTCCCACTCTTCAGCTCTAACTGGGGGAAACAGTATGAGAATGAGACAGAGGAAAAGGAAACCAGTATCCAAATATAGATATTTATAAGCAGGCATATTACATTCAATTTTTCCATCTTTCCAGCAAGGTTCTCACATTATCTATGACCATAAAAAAAAAAAAGAAAAGGAAAAAAAAAAAAGCTTAAGCAAAGGATGAGTGATATTTTCATACAGATATTTCAAAGAAAAGTGATAATCCAAAGAAGTACTTTTTGAAGAAAAGAATACTTTGGATATTTTGTGTCTCTCTTTTAAATCACAAGAATTCACCAGACCAAAATTAGGCACAATGCTTTTCAGGTTACAAAAGTTTTTCAGTATTTTAGTGGGAGCAAAAACAAAACATAAAGCACCTCAATTATAACAAGCAAAGGTCTTCTCATCCTAACAAAAAAATGAAATGATGTTATGGGATTTCATTCAACCTTGCTCCTTAACAAAATATTTCAGGCCAAGTACCAAGATAAGGTGAAGTTTTAAGCTGCATTATAAATAACCCCTGACCCTAATTTGGAGATTATGAAGAAATATAAAGAATTCAGCAGCACGTTAGTGGACACTGCAAAGGGATACGAGAAGTCTAGAGCAGCTGTGACCGTGTTTAAAGGGTTTGTTTTTGACACAGCTGTTGTGTTGTGCATATACAATCTTGTTGTCAATCCCATCTGGGCAATCAAATGTGTGCAAAACGAAACGGATCTTGGGTTTATGGTGTATTTGTAGCCACAGGCTTTCTACCTGTCAGCACAGTTCCGAGGCAGTGAGCGAGGGAAGTTGGGCAGATGTGGCCTCTGTCCTAGGTCTCACGGGGTGGGCAGGATGGTCTTACAGGTTTTACCGTGTGTCATATCTCACGCGACACATCGGGGCGAAGGGACACTGGCTTTGGCCATCCCAGCCATCGCAACGGCAAAGCAGCAGCAGCAGCAAGCAGTGGCTTCATCCTTGTCACCTTTATATTCCTCCAGCTGGCATCACCCCTTCGCCTCGCTCATGATTTGGTGCTTACTCACAATGTCACACTTCTTCAGAGTGATTATGGCCTGGCATCTCCCGGCGTGGTCTGCTTTCATCCTCCTTTCCCACCCAAACCACGGTGAGATCCAGGCAGAAAGTGTCGTACAAAGATCAAATCTGCATGTGCTTTCATGTGCGTGTGTCTGTCTGAACGGTTCTTAAAAACACTAGAGCTGGCACGTTTCGTTACTTCGGTTTTCAAGATACTCCTTCAGCAGCAAAATCACCTAAATCAGTGAGGGACACTAAGCCAGTGTGTGGGGTTGGGCTCGTGGCCTTTTGTAAGTGAACTTGAGTTTCTTCAACATCTTGACAATAGGCTGGTTCGATATAGGGCTGAGCATCTGCGGTTTCAGCGTATCTGCAGTCCTGCTGGCCATCTTCTGGTGGTTCAGCTGGTTCTCCTGGTGCAGCCGGCATCAGCCACCTAGGTTCAGAGAGCTGAGAAGGTGACTTCAGCACTGCTACAGACGAAGCTGGCAAAGGTAGCACCCTTGGGTAGGAGGCATAGGGAGAAGTCATAATTTCTGAAGAGGAGGGCTGGTAGTTCCCTTCCGAGGAAGGGACGGAGACTTGAACGTATTTGCCAGTTTCTGGGTCATAAAATGTCTTTAAATTGACTTCGGCTGGTAAATCAACTACATAGTACTGACCAGAGTCAGGGTCTTGGAGGAGTTTACGCTGGGTTGAAGCGGGTGAAGGGCTTACTGCTGCTGAACCGCTGAGTCTTCCTGCACCAGTTTCCGAGGGAGTCAAAGTTGAGTGAGGGGCAGGGTGGAGAGGAGAATATCCCAAGGGTAAAGGAGGTGCCAGTGTCTGTCCAGGATGAGAAGACTTTCTCCCTACAGCATCTTCGTGCTCAGGCTGATGGTTTTTCTGCTGCTCTTGGATTTTCTTTCTCCTGCTTGCCAGCTTTTTGGCCCTTCGCAGGGCCTTTTCTGTTTTCGGTGGCACAGCAGGAGGTTTTCCTGCTGTTCTCTCCCCAGGTCCCCTGGGCTCCAGGCTCTCAGTCTCCCCCGCAGAACTGGAGAGCAGAATCCTCCGGGTTGAATCGAGCACCTCTTCTGCAGACATACCAGCTCGGTTCTTCAGTGCTATGTTCAGCAAGGCAGGGTTTATAAAACCCTCCATCTCTCTCAGGTCAGGAGCTGTTGGTTTGTCGGACGATGAACTGGCAGCAACAGAGTGCAAGGTGCTGCCCGACCTGGGGCTGGGCACAGCAGAGTATGAGAGACTGTCCAACAAATCCTGTGCACCTTCTGTTTGTAGGATGTCCTCTAAACCTTCATGGAATACAGGAGAATACTTGTGGTCCTCTGGTACGGAGCCGGTCACAGGGGAAATTGTCTCCCTAGTGATTATTTTTTTCGTGCAAGAGCCACCTCTGCGGTTTGACAAATGATGATTCTTAAAGTAATTTGTCGTTCTTTCTGCGGGATAGCCAGGGTTGTTTTGTGACTGGTCATTTTCCAGACCTAAATTTGGTTGCGTCAAGCTGTGTCTTGCCTTCCTAATCTGGGGCTTCTCTTTCCTCCTGCAGACACTTCCCTCATTCATTTTCCCAACTTTATTTAACAAAGCACAAGTCTCTTCATCTCCTTCCTTCAGCTTCCCTAATGAAGAGCTCTCTTCATCTTCCAGAAGACTCGGATCCAGCGTTGCTGGAGTAGATCCACGCTCACTGGCTTCTTTCCCTCCATCGCTTGCTCCATCCCTCACGTTCTGCTGCCCTCTGCGCCTCAGTGCCCACCAGCCTACCTCCTGGGCATGCAGCAGGTTTCGGTGCCTCTTCTTCTGCTCTGCTGAGGACATAAACCTACTTTCCATTTCCTTGTAACTGCTGCTCACCGTATCATCCAGGGAAAAGGACCTGAGGAGGGGCAACTTGACAGCCCTGATTACCTGAGGTGACCTGAATGTGTTATCTTTAATCATAAACAGACTAGGTTTGGTTGAGGTTGAAGATGGTGGTGTTTGTGGTTCCTCAGACCCCTGGATGGACATGTCCCTTATGCTGTCAGAAGCAGAATCCATGATCTTGGCCTCTTCCCTTTTCTCTGTCCCTAGTTTCTCTTTCACCAAGCTCCCCTGTTCATTTCCAGTAACCTTCCCTTCCTTCTTCTCTCCTGCACCAGTACCAGAGCTGACACAAGCGTAATACTGCAGTTCATCTTCCCCAACCTCTTTCCCTCTCTCCTGGTGGCTTTTCTTACTGTCGGAACTCATTTCACTGTTAGTCCTCTGGATTTCTTGAAGGCTTGCCTTCTGCATCAGGGGCACTGGTGGCAACGGCTCCTCCTCAAGTGGCTGCTCTACCGTGGAGACAAAAGACTGCTCTGAAGAGCTAGTGCTTCTTTTGCCATGTGCCTCATGGATGGTTACCACCACGTTGGTTGGGATGTCACTGTAAGGCATGTCCTCTGCTGGTGACAGCTGGTTTGGGAGTGTTTTGAAGGAAAACTCTTCGTTCTGACCAGCAGCCTGTCTTTCCTTTTCCACACCCTGGACACTGGGATTTTGCAGGGGTTGTCCAGCTGTTGTACCTCCACTGGCTCTACTATATGGCTTTGGTGCTAGATACTGCAGACACTTCCTTAAATCAGGTTCATTTGATTCATGCCTGAACAAGGGGAAGTTTTCATTACCCTTTGTGTTTTTAACCAGACCTTCATGCTTTGAATCATCTTGCTGCAAGTTGTCTCCAGTTTGGTAAAATAAAAGGTCCTCTGTTGTCTGGGGTGAGCTCAACGTCAGGTAATTGTCTGCAAAGTGTGCAGTTAAATCAGTTTTATTGTCCTTTTCAGGTACATTGCCAGGTAATATGGAGGTTCTATCACTTGATTCATCTTTCTCTGCAATACTTTTGTTACTTTTTTCTTGTGAAGTTGAGAGTGAGGCGTTCGTTTTTGTATTCTCCTGCAAATTTTCCCTAGTTTTATTTTTCTCCTCCAAGGCCCTTAGGAGGGGAGAAGGGGTATAAATGCTTTTAACGCGCTTACGTACATCCTTCAAGTTGAATAACAGACTTGATGCTTTCACTTTGAAACTATCCCGAGACCCGTAATCTCCAAACGTGCTCCCTTCGTGGTCTCTCATCACTGTGTTCTCAGTGGGAGGAGGTGTCAGCGGGACCAGCTCGCTTTCCACAGGGTCTGCCTCCTGTTTTGGTGGTATGATGGGTGTTAAGAGTTCAGTGATGTTGAAAGAGGGACTGATGGATCCAGGAGAGTTTCCCTGTTTAGCTGGAGGAGCCACATCCAGACCAGGTTTAGCACCAGTTGCCTTTTCAGACACTGAAACCACCTCATTGCTGGCTGTGAACTTCTCCTTTGAAGTCTGTCTCCCCTCTTCTGCCCCTTTGGTAGCCTTCTGTCTCCTCCAGGGTGGACTCATACGGTCCAGTTGGGGACTGAGGGCCTCCTCTTCGGTTAAGGTGCTCAGGGGTCTCCGTGGAGGTGAGCTGGGTGCCTGGGACATGGGTGAGGATGAAACCATCCTGTAGGACACAGACTGGGGTGAGACAGAGGCTTGGGACGTGACAGAGGGGGAAAGCTGGGCTGGCATTGGAGGTGGTGGCACAGGAGGAGCTTCAGGGCTGGGGGGTGTTATGNGGAGAGCAGCAGGAAATTCGGGTTTTGAAGGGAGGGGGCCCTGAGGTACAGCTGGGAGAGGGACAGTGAAAGCAGCTTCTGGTGGAGTTGGCTCCATCTGAAAATCCTTCTCCTGCTTCTTAGCAACAGCGCTTTTGGCAGGTGGCAATTTATGTTCACGTGTGTGGGATCCTTTAACAAACGGTGCTTCTTCCAGGTATGTAAGACCTTCCTTTTTCATTTTTATATCAACAAATTCCTCCTTTTCAGTCAATTTTTTGTGATGAACGTTCCATGATTCAAAAGCACTATTCTCACTGTGAAGAAAATTACCTTTTTTTGCTGGCTCATTGACTTTCATGCTTCTGTTTTTTAAAGCCTTTTTAGTAGAACGCGAGAAATTTGACTTGGCTACTTTTGACATCTCAATCAGCACAGGATAATAACCATCAGAGCCACAATCACCCAGTCCTATTTTATTAGGTCTTCTCTGTGGTTCATGTTTGCCACTGAGACAGTGGCTCCCTTGACCAGCCTCAGGAAACTCAGAAAGTTCCTTGTGGATGCTTAAAATGTCCGTCTCATCCCAGCAAGCCATATCATTTCCATGGTTTAACTTATATTTTTGAAAACTATTCCTAACGGGCTGCTTAATGGCTATCAGGGAACCTCCTGACCCTTGGTCTGCAGTCTTGTCAAACGTCTTAATCAACGAGGACACTTTCGAAAAGTGTTTATTGTTCCTTGGACCAGGGACTGGCAAATTCAGCTTTTTCCTTTCGGTGGCAAAGGTGTTATTTTTAGCAACCCTCTTCTCCTCCGGAGTACACTTTGGTAACTGCTGGAATGTGGAAGCCCATATTGTATGTTCATTGTTTCTTGCCGTCAGCTTGCTCGAGACGTTGCTTTTCTTGATGGTGTGGTTTAATGTCCCGGGGTGGAATTTGGCAGAGAACTGGAGGGTGAAGTCAGGGGAAATGGCAAGCTCCGGATCGTTGTAAGAGTCTTCAAGTTCTGCCACGCACAGACTTTTGAATGCCCGGTCTGTGAGGCTGCTCACCTCCCTGTCTGTGTCATCCAGGAGGCTCCCAATACTGGAGGAGTCACTGTGTCCTTCTGTATGTTTCTTATTTCCCTGCATCCTTCCTGGGAGTCATGAAGGAATTACCCCAAGGATTGATTTCGGGTGTCAAACAGGCAGATGACCGTGTGGGGTGGTTCCAGCTGTTTGCGATTCACAAGCACAAAGCAATTCCTCCAGACGGTGCTGCCACACATTGATTCATCTCAAGGAGTGGCTGAAGGAAGCTTTCTTCTCTGCAAAGCCAAAAATTATACATTATCATTTTTTGATAGCAACACCATTAGGCACAGAGCATTTTCCCAAGTACATCAGTCACTGACTAATTTCCTCCTACATGTATTCTAAACAAGACGCTAACCCCACAATAAACAACATGAAAAATAATTGTTATTTGGCTCCATTCAAGTAGCTCATGGCAGATAGATAGCTTAATTTCTGGAAAGTGTCATTAAAAAGCAGTGATTTCATCTCAGATTCTTCATTTGGGCTCTTAAGCAAGGATATAAGAGCCAAATTTCAAGTACTTCCCTTTCCATACCTCCAGCCATAAACACTTCCAAGTGCTATGCTAAGGCTAAGAAGGTTAGCTATTTTGAGGGCAGGAAGAATTAGTAATAAAAAGGGGAGAAAACTTAAAAAAAGAATGTCACTGGGTACACCATTGCATGAAAGAAAAATTGATAAAACTTACTTGGCAAGACATCATGATTATCATTTAAGATTTTCTGTGGAAAATAAAGTAATGATAGAGGGTTCTGTTCTCACTCATCTGTTAGCTCATGGCTGTGGAAAATGAAGTCTCTAGAAATGAACCTGCTCGTATCCGGCTGGAGCTTTGCTGTGACCATTAACCTGAGCAGAACCCATGTTGGAGAAGGCACGAGGGCACCGCAGGCAAAGAGGATTTACTGTGCATTAGTGTCTTCCAAGCAAATATTGCTGGGGGTAAAACCCTTTAGCCACCCATAAGGGGTTGGGTGGGTATTTCGAAACCAAAGAGGCTGCTAACATCAGGTTAACCAGCAGAAGGCAGGAGTGCCTCGGGGACTCCAGCAGACCCACTAAAGGAGCTCAGGAAACATTTGGTTTCAGTCGCAGAGCTGCTGAGATCAAAAGGTGTCCCATTCAACACAATTAGAAATTATCACAGCCTCCCATTAACCCCTGATTATGCTGCACAGGCAAGACCCACAGAACCGTCGATTTTGTCTGTCTCCACATCAGTCTGGAAGCAGGATGGGGGAATCTTTGGGTGAAGCAAATATAAGCAAAATAGAGCCTTCAGCTACACTGAAAATCTATATACTAAAACTCTTTAAAGTTTACTCCGCAATCTCTTATTCTCACATTCAAGGGCTTGAGCAGGGTATTGACTAAACAACAGTGAGAGTCAGTTTAAAAACATACCCAGGAGCTAGCTGCAAGTAAAATCCTTTCAGACATCTTCAGGAAACTCTGGTCTATATCCCCATTTCCTAGCAGAATTGCAACCTCAGCTTCTGATGAGCTAAAACACCACAGTTCATATCTACCACAGTCTCCAGCTTCTACACCAGTGGAAGCTATCTCCATCTCAAGCTTGGATCCACTGTGGAACTGAGCAGTGAAGTCCAGATGAAGATTTCAGCCCCTCCAGCTGCCTAAATCTGTGATTTCACTTTGGCCTTTCTCAGGGAGACTCTTGGAAAGGGCATGTTTTTCCCTTTGATGACCCAGCACTGATCACAGTATAAAAAGTCAGAGGAATTGGGCTTAATCAGCAAAATTACTCTGGCTCCGTGGTTTCTTCAAATGAAAAGACTCCTCACTGTCCTTTTCTATTTAAAAAAACCTCAGCCAACCTATTTTCAGATGAAGTTTCACGGTGAATCTTGATTCTGTACTGCCAGTCTTACAATTCCAACGATATTTGCAGAACTACAATAGATTTACACCAAAATAAGCCAGGCTTAATAGAGCTTCCCCATTTTACTTCGTACAGAGATTTTTCAAACGTGAGTTCCACTCACCCTCCCTCTTCTCCCCGACCACGTATATTTTTGTGTATAATGCAGCAAGAAAAGCAGAGAAGCAAATGAATGTCCAACCCCACTCGTGGGTTTAATTCTCAACTTATATGAGTGGGAATTACAGGTGCATACCTGCCATGTAATTTTGCTTCTCATCTTTAGAAATCTCTCTCATGTTTGTATTCGGCTCCATTTCTCAACACCTTTAGTGAGGAGGTAGAAACAGTCCAGTGATGTAGATTCTACAGAAGCAGCGTCCTGGGATGGTTTTGACCTTCAGCATTTTTTGATCTTGAATGAACTCTGCAAATTTAAAACAAAGACAGGTGTTTGCACGTTCAGAAAATTGCCTCGCACTGGTATTCATGCACCTATTTGCTCATTCACATTTTACAAACGTTTTAGGAGGGAGTGATTTACAGGATTGCCCACCGAAAGAGACAGGTATCCACCGCAGAGCGATAATAAGCAGATACCTGGAGGGTTTGTTAACTTGTGGAACCCAGTCCCAACAACCAGCTATCACAGCCTCCCACACCGTCCCGTAGTCCCAGCAGGGACTAACAGCTGAGTGAGCAACGGTTTCCTGGCAGGCAGCCCACTGCAAGGGCCAGGTGATGTCTCCTGGCTAAAAAGAGATGACTTCTTCACTGCTCTACCACCCTTTCATTGGGACTGCAGAGGAAAATGGACTGTCTCCACTCCACCTGTATGAGACATCCTACTGCCAACACTCATCGGTCCAGTGAGCTGGGAACTAATGCAGCTGAGGTTTAGAAAATCTGTATTTTTCTCTGTCTTTGTTGTAAAGGAGAAGAAAAGTGGGCAGCTGGGATGGTGAGGGGCAGTCAAGGAAACAGCTTCCGGCTACTGTCCATAGAATCATAGAATTGCCCAGGCTGGAGGGGACCCTTCAGATGACTGAATCCAGCCATCAACCCAACAGTGGCAAAACCATCAGGAAACCATGTCTCTAAGCAGTAGAGAGATGGATTCTCTAAAAGTCTTCCTGGCTTTTAAATACCTCTAGGGATGGCAAGTTCACCACTTTCCTGGGAAGCCCATTCCAGTGCTTGATGAGCCTGTAAAAATTCAGTGTAAAAATTTTTCCTAATGTCTAATCTAAATCTCCCCTGGCACAACCTGAGGCCATTTCCTCTTGTCCCATCACCTGTTCCTTGGGAGAAGAGATCAACCCCCCTGACTAGTCTCCTTTCAGGGAGTTGTAGACAGCAAGAAGGTCTCCCCTCAGCCTCCTTCAGGCTGAACACCCCCAGCTCCCTCAGCTGTTTGCCATAAGACTTGTGCTCCAGACCCCTTATCAGCTCCTTTGTCCTTCTCTGGACATCCATGGACCATGAACCAGAGTCAGGAGATGCTCAAGGAAAGCTCAGCTGTGGTGAACGTGTGTTACTGCTGTTATTTTGCTGTGGAGATCTCCAAGGTCTGGCCTTGGCTGGCCCTAATGTGAATAGCACATGGCTGCAGATAGATTTGATGTTCTTGAAGCGAGGGTCTCCTCTAAGGAAGCTTTTGTGTCCAACTAGTGTATTTTGAATACCTTGGGCTAACCCGACTGGGATGGTCTCCTACACCTACCCAAGGAAGGACAGTTGTCAGTTGTTTAGGGACAAGCCTGTACCAAGAAGAGATTTTTATGGTCTAAGA